>ML777159.1:527813-555830 GCA_009831015.1 Picea engelmannii
GTTATTTTTGTGTTCTTTGCTTTAGTAGTTTAGAATAGACAACTTCAATCCTCGCACATATTGTGTTGTGCCTCTAAGCTTACGAGCTCCTGGTTGACATTAAATCGTTGAGAATTTATGCGACACATTTTTCACTCAACATTCGTCATGCCCTTTGGTTTGACAAATGCTCCAACAACTTTTATGAGGATGATGGATGATATCCTACGACCTTTCACCAATACTTTTATAGTGGTGTATCTAGATGACATCCTCATCTACAATAAAACTTGGACAGAACACTTGCATCATATTCAACAGGTTTTGCACACCCTACGACAACACAAACTATATGCAAACTTGGAAAAATTCTCCTTCGGCATGGACAGGGTCCATTACTTAGGCTACATCATTGATCGGTATGGTGTGCATGTGGATCTAGCCAAGATCCAGATCATCTGTGACTGGCCTGCCCCAACCACACTCACTGAACTTCGAAGCTTCTTGGGCCTCGCCAATTTCTATCGCAGGTTTGTGTTGGGATTCTCTCATATTGCATGGGCCCTCAACCAAGTAACCAGGGGTGTTGGTAAGGAAAAACTTGTGTGGGGTCTGTACCAACAACAAGCCTTCGATGACTTGAAGAAGCGTTTGTGCTCATCCCCAGTAATTTCATTACCGGACCTGCAACATCCCTTTGAGATCAAGACAGATGCTTCAGACTATGTTGTAGGCACCGTTCTCACTCAACACGGCCACCCCGTGGCATATCATAGTGAGACACTATCAGATGTTCTCCATAAGTACCCTACTTACGACAAAGAAATGTACTCCATTGTGCAAGCCTTCCGCCAGTGGAGAAATTACATTCTTGGGAAGGAGACAGTCATCCACACTAATCACAAGTCATTATAGTTCATGTAGACCCAAGGAAAATTGTAGAATGGCCGCCATCAAAAGTGGTCCACATACTTACATCAGTTCCACCTCAAAATCAAGTATAAAACAAGAAGTACCAACCAATTTGTTGATTGCCTCAGCCGACCTCCAGTAGCGACACTCACCATAGTGCTAGACTCTTGCGGCCACGAGACCTCCGGATGGCCCCACCTCTACGAGACAAACCCTGACTTTTCCACCACCTACCAAATGTTGGGCGCCAACTCAATGGTCGCTAATTTCCATCTTCAAGATGGGTTGTTGTGTCGTCTGGGCCATATCTGCGTTCCATCAAGCAAGCCCGCGAAGCTTATTTGGGAAGCTCACTACAATCGGGTGGTAGGACACTTTGGCATCGAAAAGATAGTGGCAGTGTTGCAGAAACATTTCTACTGGATGAAACTTCGACAGGATGTCGACAAGTATATCAGGCCCTGCACCGCCTGCGCTATTGTCAAATAGACCACTAAGAAACAGGGCATGTACACCCCTCTGCCTACTCCTGACAGGCTGTGGGAATCCATCTCAATGGACTACATGTCGGGCCTTCCGTCCACCAAGAGGGGAAATGATTGTGTTTTTTTGGTTGTTGATTGTTTTTCCAAGATGGCAATTCTAGCCATCTGCAAGAAGAATATCACAACATAAGCCACTACCAAGCTCTTCTTTGAACGAGTATGGGTACATTTTGGGATCCCACAAACCATTATCTCAGACTGTGACAGTCGGTTCCTCAACACATTCTGGTCGAGCTTCTAGTCACTGCTGGATACCAAGCTCACCAAATCCACTGCCTTCCACCCCCAGACAGATGGCCAAACTGAGGTCGTCAATCGGATGATCGTACATATCCTGCGCATGTACAATTCAAAAAAAAAACCGCACATGGGATGAGAGTCTTTCCTATGTCCAACATAGTTACAACCCAGACCTGCATAGCTCAACTGACCACAGCCCCTTTTAGGTGGGGTTGGGATTCCAACCATTGGGCCCCATGGATGTTGCACTACCCCTGGTGACCACCTTAGTCGACTCATCCCCTGCTTCACCAGAAGCTGACAAAGCCACCCGGTTCATTGAGCGGATCCAACACATCCGCCAACAGGTTCAGGATATTCTACAGAAGTCTAATGCCAAGTACAAGCAGTGCCATGATCAACATCGAGTGCCACATAAGTTTAAGGTGGGAGACAAAGTTTGGTTACACTTGTAGAAAGAATGCCTTACAGGGCCCCATCAGAAGCTTCACCCACTCCTATGGGTCGTACACTATCACCAAGTCTGTGGGTGACAATGCTTTTGAGCTCAACATTCCCCCTTTCCTTGGCCTTCACCCAATCTTCAACGTGACTCTCCTTCGACCATATTTCCCACCATTATTGGACACCTCAGAGATAGCAGAGCAGTTGACACCAACATAGCTCAACCCTGACTGCATGCAATATGCATCCAATGATCATATTGTGGACACACATATCAAGGGAACTCGACAACAAATGATCCAACTTTATCGAGTCGTCAAAGCAGGGCAACTCCTACACCAAGGCAAGTGGCTCACCCGGGGCCAAATTCAGTAGAAATTTCCTCATAAGATGGGGGCACTCAACGCAATGGAGACCATTGCTTCCTAAGGAGGGAGGATTGATCCAGGTGGATATCAGTGGCCACCCACCTTTTCCAACTCGCTCAAAACAATTTTTTGGAAATTTTGGCAATTTACTATTTTTAGCAGTTTTTAACTTCCATGGCCATTTTGAGGGCCTAAATGAAGGTTTTTCGGGATCTAGCTTCTCAATGACAGTCGAAGGATCTGATTGAGCCCCCAAAATTAATCTCATCGATGATACCTTTCCAACAACTATTGTGCGCCTAAAACGAAGATTGTATGCAAAAGTTACGAGCCCGACAAGTTGATGTACTAACTTACCCAAACGAGGCCCACATGACTTTTGGCGTTTCATCTCCTAGGGTTAGGTTTTTGGATGTCTAGGGTTTTTGACATTCCTATTTATTATAAAAATGCCTTCAAAGCCTCATTGTAATCGTCTTCTTGCGAATGAACACAACCGTTACATATCTTCTCAGAGATAAGTCGCCACCATTCCAACAAGCTTATTTTCCGCTGCATTTTACAATTTCAGCTTATTTCCTTATTGAATAGAAAACCAGTTTTACTATATCTTTGTTATTTTGTGTTAATAATCTTTTAATAATTTGTATTCATTTCGTTCTACTCATAAAATCCGGATCAAGGACTCAACAATTGTTGATTGATTTTCTTAGGGCAATCTGAGCCCTTGGTTTCAAATTCGCCCTTCTCTTTGAAAATTCGACTTTTGTTCAGAAAATATTAATCCCACATGCATTGGACTCTTGGAGAATCAATGGTATATATAAAAAGGTGTATCATATACCTAATGTGAGTTAAGAGGAAACTTTGGAGACTTTAGAATTTGACCTTCACTTAGAAATTGATTAATTAATTAATATTTTAAATATCTAGTCAACCTCTACCTCATGCCGAGTCAACGTGATGAGTCAACAATCTAAATGTCACCATGTGTCTTTGGGTGATATGTCAATAATCTGTCACATATCATATCTCCATTTATTGCCACGTGTCACAAGTTGTATGGTGGCGTTTGTCTGCCATGTGTAGTGTTCTCATTGAATGCCATGTGGAATAATTCAATTGGTTAGTAAGTGTTATAATGATCCACCTCATGCCCAGTCAGTGTGATGAGTCAACAATCCAAATGTCACCATTTGTCTTCGGGTGATAGGTCAATAATCTGCCACATGTCATATCTCCATTCATTGCCACATGTCATAAGTTTTATGGTGCCATATGTCTGCCATGTGTAGTATTCTCATTGAATGCCATGTGGAATAATTCAATTGGTTAGTAAGTGATATAATTTCATTGAATGCCACATGTCATATCTCCATTCATTTCCACATGTCACAAGTTGTATGGTGCCATATGTCTTCCATGTGTAGTGTTCTCATTGAATTCCATGTGGAATAATTCAATTGGTTAATAAGTGTTATAATTTCATTAGTCTAGGATATCATATAGGAATCTTAGTATAACCTCATGCCCAGTCAGCGTGATGAGTCAACAATACAAATGCCACCATGTGTCTTTGTGTGATAGGTCAATAATCTACCACATGTCATATCTCCATTCATTACCACGTCTCACAAGTTGTATGGTGCCATATGTTTGCCATGTGTAGTGTTCTCATTGAATGCCATGTGGAATAATTCAATTGGTTAGTAAGTGTTATAATTTCATTAGTCTAGGATATCTTAGTATAAAATGTTTAAGGGAATGAGGAAGTGAACGAGAGAGGAGGAATAAGGAGAGAGAAGTGGGAAAGGTGAGGGAGGAGAGGGAGTGTAGGGGGTCCGTATGAGGGAGGTCCGCATGAGGGAGTGAGGGAAAAATGGTTAAGTGTGGGTGAGTGGGGAGAGGGATGAGTACTCAATGGAGAGGGGATGGAGCAAGGGATTTAGTGCAAAGGTAAGGGGTGTGGAGGTAAGGGGAAAATGGGGTGTGGAGGTAAGGGGAAAATGGGGTGTAGGTCCGAAGTAGGAGTGAGGTCTGGAAATGGAAAGTGGGAGAGTGAGAACTAAGAAAATGTATGGAGTGAAAAATTAAGAACACCAACTAAGAAAATGAGACTAAGTGAAGACTTAGTCTTAAGTGCTAAGAACATAACTAAGAAAAAAAAACAAGCGTGGTTCCAAGAATATAATCATGGTTTCGAGAATATCTTAGTTATGTTGCACATGGACAACGACGTTTTTTTGTGCAATTAGACAAAAACCTGGATATCTTGAGCATACGAACTTGTATTTTGAATAAAAAAAATGCAAGATGAAGTTGATACTGAGGGCTACACAATGAACTAATAATATTTCAAAATTTCCTTCTTCTGATATTGAATCTTTTTGTTATTCAAAGAGCGAGAAATCTAGGTGGTCAAATTTTTTTGATCAACATTGAGTTTGCCTTGAAGTTTTCTTTTACATTGCAAGTTAAGGAGACATGAGTATTTATGGAGCAAGGGCAGTCCTTTACTTATATTTTAATCATTATTTTACTTTGAAGTATGTTGTGGGGCATGGCTCTAACAAACATGTTGAATTCTATGTATTATGGGTTTTGATCAAAATTGCAACAAAGCGAGGATTAAAGCATTTCCAAACTTATGGAGACTCAAAAATCATAATAGACTAGGCAAAACAACAATGCAACATTAAAAACACGACCTTATCCCTATTATGAATCAAGTGAAGGAGTTTAAAGCCACTTGAATTCATTACTTTTTCTCACATGTATTGAGAATTCACCACACATGCAAAGACTTTATCTAAATAAGCTCTAATCTTGTAGGAGGGTACCCTACTTGTACTCAAGTAGAGAGGAGACACTTTCATTTCAAAAGTCCATAAGACTCTGTATTAATGTGCTCTTATGAACCCAAGACTTTGGTGATAGATCTACTAGATTGCTAAGATTATTTCTTTAGAAGTTATGTACATATTCCAGGATAAGCGACAAAAAGTTGTATGTTAATGATGGTTGTTATCTAACAACATAGCACATGTTTAGGGGGGAGAGGTTTACAGGGGGGAGCTCTGCGGTTATGGAGCGAACTCCCCGCACGTGGTTGCGGTTTCTTTTGTCCCTCTCCTTCGCCTGTGGTTAAACTCCGCTCCTTCCTGTTCCCGGTCTGACCCTTCCCCCCTCCCCTTCCCTGACGGTCTACCCCTTCCCTCCCGACCATGGAAGACCTCCCGGTCACCGCGCATTTCAATGACGACATGGAGACAATTATGACAGACGTCATGGAAACAGATTTCTTGGAAGATGGAGGACCACTCATATAGCTGGAGAACTCTAGTGACTTCCTTTCCACTCCTCCCCAGGCTGAATCCTTTCCCCCTCTGCTACCCACTCTTCTAGATGGACTGATGTTCAGAGATTTTCCAGAACCAGGGGTGACCAAGCCCACAAGCACTCATGCATGTGCTCTCACCTCGCTAAGTCCGCCTCAAGCTACTGACCTAGAGTGGGTAAACTCCATAACAGGAGGTCTCACTTCTCCGGAACTCACCCGCCTGGGCCACCCCTCCAGCGAAGGTACCGACCCCCTGGTCTCTTCTGAGTCAGGACCATTTGCGGTCCCTTTCTCCTCTTGCAAGGGTTTTATCTCTACCCGACTGGAACCGGATGAGTATAGTGTCTTTGAACAATCTTTCTCCACCAGAGAACACACAAAGAATCACTTAAATACTTCGGAAGGAGCTGTCGAAGACAGAGAAACAAGGCCCAGGTTGAAAAGGAAAAGCTTAAAGAACAAAGGGAAATTTGGAAACCTAGCTCTCGGTGAAGACATGGAGTTCAGCCAGGTCACACTTATGGCAATCCAAACAATTGTTGGGAGAGTGAATGGCAAGGTCTTTGCGGTAAAAACCATCTGAGATTGGATGCATGATGCTTGGCAGATCGAGCTCAGATACTCACCGGAACTAGTGGAATTAAACAGGAATTGGTATGCCTTCACCTTCCAGAACAATGAACACTCCAAATGGGTACTAAGTAAAGCTTGGAGTATCAACAACTCTCTGATGCTTCTCAAACCATGGAATCTGCTTTTTGATGCAAGTACAGAATGCCTTGACAAAATCTCGGTCTGGGTAAGACTACCAACACTTCCTTTCTATCTATGGTCTTTTGAGTATTTCAAAAAAATTGGGAATTTCTTAGGAGATTTCTTGGATGAGGATATGACATATGAAGAAACAAAACAAAGGAAGGTTGCAATAATTATGGTTAATGTGAATGTTAGGGAAGGTCTGGGGGAAGAGATGGATCTCACCTGGAGAGACTACACATATGCCCAAAAATTGGTCTATGAGAACATTCCTTTCAAATGTCGAAGATTTCATCAGTATGGACATCTGATTAAAAATTGCAAGCTCCCTCTAAGAACCAAAGGAATGGTATATGGGAGGAATAAAGATTCACAGAAGAATGTTGGCTCTTCGGTTCATGATCCCTACTTATAAAAGGAGAAGGGTTGTCAAACGGAATGCCTCACCGAAGTTTTGGCTGAAAATTTGGTCCAACCCTGTACAAAACTGGCTACCATGTGCCCAATCCAACAAGTTCCAGTCTAGACAGAAGACTCTTCCTTCCTAGTCACAGGTACCTCCTCTAACCCTGCCCCCTCTATCACTGTTTTAATAAACAATTTGTCTATTAAAAGTCATGAGTGGTTGCTCTCACCATCCCTTCCCTCGTTCCCTCCCTTGTTTTCTCTTCAACCCTGCTTTCCACCTCCTTCCTTGACCCCTTGTGCCCAGCTCTTTCCTTGGCCTCCTCTTGCTCTCTCCTCCCCCCGGTACAACCAACTTCTTCTCCTACCCCTGCCTTGGATGAGTTCATTACCTCTTCGATAGACACCTCCACAAGAAGATACTTCTTAAGATCACAGAACAGAGAACACACAAGAGGTTTAGCATCGGACCCGACTCCAACAGAAAAAATTGTCAAAGGCAGGAAATCTTTCTTCTCAAAAGCACAGAAGAGAACCAGAATTGACTTATTAGCAGGGAAATAGGTCTCTATTGAAAGGGCTCTTAGAGCAAGGCGAACCCTGGGAAAGGGGCCTTGATGAAGTGTTGTTCCTTCAATTGTAGGGGTTTGGTTGGTCCCCTAAAAAAACCAGCCCTAAAAAGGATGATTCTCACATAACATTCGGATGTACTTCTCCTTCAAGAAACCTTGGGGGAAGGGGTGGAAGTTGAAAACAAACTCTCTTTGATTTTACCGGACTGGAGCTTCATTACCTTGGACTCTATTGGGAGATCTGGAGTACTATCTATCAGATGGAATTGTCGCACTATAAAAGTCCTTAACCATTGGGGTTTTGAATATGGACTTGGGATCACAGTCTTCTCAAAAGAACTCGAAGACCCCCTCAATATTGTAAACATCTATGGCCCTTGTCACAACAAAGGCCCTTACTGGGACGCCGTCTTCAACAAGTCCTTCCTAAAATAAAAACACTTAATCCTGGGAGGAGACTTAAATTTCTCTTTAGGCATTAAAGAAGTTTGGGGATCCCATGCAAGATTAGACCCCCTCTCGACCTACTTTACACAAAAACTGGATGAACACAATCTTTTGGATATTGAGACGGTTAAATTCAAACCAAATTGGAGAAACAATAGAGTGGGAGAAGACAACATTGCAAAAAGACTGGATCATTTTTTGATAAAGGATACACTTCTTGAAAAATCCTTTCAACTGAAACAATGGATAGGACATGGGGGAATCTCGAATCATTACCCAATTTTCCTTGAACTAAGAACTAGATTGGATAAGCAACCCAGTCCTTTCAAATTCAATAGAACTTGGCTCAGTGATGAAACTTTTTTAAAGTTGGTCAAGGAAATTTGGCAATACTATAACCCAAAAAGCAATGAGATGGCAGGTCTACACTTTGTAAAAAACCTACACCTTATCAAAGAGAAGACGAAGACCTGGGCACATCAGAAACTCCAAAAAGAGGATTTGGAACTGAAGGAACTAGAATCAAAATTAAACCTTATTTCGGAAGACCAGGGTGAAGGATTTGATACAACAAATGCCAAACTAAGTCTGCTAAAATTGGAAGAAAGAAGAAACAAACTACTAAAGGAAAAATAACATACATGGAGATTAAAAAGCAGAGCCACCCGACTGAAGAGTGGAGATGAGAACACAAAATTCTTCCAAGCATATGCAAAAGGCAGAAGATGCATAAACTCAATTTGGCAGTTAAAGGATCAAGACGGAAAAAAGGAACATACCATTGAAGGAATGGCGAAAATTGGAAAAAAGTTCTTCCAGGATCTCTACAAAGCAGAAAACAAGGCCACTGTTGAAGAAGTGATTCGAATGGTACAATACTTTTTGAGCTTTACTAGTGAGGAAGATAATAGAATGCTTATGGAAAAGGTAACACTAGAAGAACCTAAGGCCCTATTGAATAGTTTTCAAAAGGACAAAATCCTAGGACCAGATGGATGGACAATTGAGTTCTTCCTAGGCTTCTTTGATTCTATTGGACAAGATATACTAAGCCTAGTTGAAGAGACAAGGCTTACTGGACAAATACCTTTAAGTTTAAACTCAACTTTTATTGCCCTTATTCCAAAGAAGGACAACCTGGACACCCTGGATGACTTTAGACCTATCTCCCTGTGCAATTTCATCTACAAGATCATCTCCAAAGTCACAGCCAGAAGACTTAAGACTGTACTTTCTGACAAAATCTCCTTGGAACAATTTGGATTCCTAAAGGGCAGGCAGATACATGAAGCAATTGGAGTGGCACAGGAAGCCCTACACAGCATAAAGACCAGGAAGCTAAAGAGTGTGGTTCTTAAAATCAATCTTTCCAAAGCCTGTGACAGGGTAAGTTGGCTCTATTTATGATTGATTTTAACACATTTAGGCTTTACAGTTCCATTTATCAGATGGATCATGTGCTGCATTACAAGTGTAACTTTCTCAGTCCTCATAAATGGGTCAGCCACAAACTTTTGTAAATTTGAAAGAGGCTTAAGACAAGGCTGCCCACTTTCCCCTCTTCTATTTCTTCTTGTTGCTGAAGGATTAAGTAGGGCTTTAGCAGCAAAAAAATGATCTGGGTCTTTTCCAGGCATCAATATTTCCAATACTCTTCATGTAACCCACCTTCTCTTTGTAGACGACATCCTTGTCTTCTCTGCAGGAACTAGAGGGGAAGCTGACAATCTAAATAACACTTTGAAACTCTTCTCCAAAGCTACAGGAATGATAATAAACGAAGGAAAGTCTACTCTCGCCACCTTTTGTCTCTAAAAAATGGAAAAAAGTCGATACAAACTTCACTTCCCTTTTGAAGAGAAAACGATTGATGAAGGACTCAAGTACTTGGGATTCACTTTGAAACCAAATGATTACAGAAACGAGGATTGGTCTTGGATACTGAAAAAATTAGAAAAAAGGTTATGTTCATGGAGCCACAAATGGCTTTCCAGAGCTGGCAGATTGGTACTAGTAAAATCAGTTTTGGAAGCCATCCCATTCTTTTGGATGTCTCTGTCTTGGATCCCAAAAGGAACTTTGGAGGCAGCTAGAAAACTCTCTTTTAGATTTCTGTGGAGTGGAAAGAAAGATACAAATGTAACTCCTTGGGTAAGATGGAAAAGGATTGCAGTCCCAAAATCTTTAGGCGGTTGGGGCCTAAAAAATATACATGTTTTCTCCAAAGCCTTATTTGCTAAAGGGGGTTGGCGCCTTCTTTCTACAAATAGTCTATGGACAAAGGTTGTCATCAAAAAATACATTGAACTAGACACCCTGGAGTCTTGGATCAGAAGAACTCATAAAACTCTCGGAGGTGCCTCAACGATTTGGAAGGCAGTGATAAAATCTTTCCCTGTAATAGAAGGTGGCCTTGCTTGGAAGGTAGGAAACAGACTCCAAGTAAGGCTAGGGACTGATGCTTGGACAAGAAGCGAAGGAAAACACTTACTCTCAGGTCAACTACTAGCTACTTTAAAGCAAAAAGGATTGAACTCCTTAAACTCACTTGCTAACCAACCCTCCACTACCCTTTGGGCTCAAGGATGGAAAACTGCCTCTACTCTTAATTTAAACACTGATGATTCAACATAATTGGAGAATTATCGAAATTCCCTTTTTCGTTCACAAATCAAGATAAGAGAACAAGAAGACGAACTGGTTTGGGACAAAAATGAGTTTGGTATCTACACTCCAAAGGAAGGTTATTCACAACTAATGCAAGAACTCTCAAAAGTTGAACCAGTCTAGTGGTGGAAAAAGATTTGGAAGATCAATGGTCCTACTAAGGCAAAACTCTTCTGGTGGTGTGTGCTTTCAAATAAAGTCCCAAGCTGGGATATTTTACAAAAAAAAAAATTGTTGGACCAAGCAGATGCCCACTGTGCAAGACAGAGAGAGAAACAACACAACATCTATTTCTTGAATGCACTTATCTAAAATTGGTCTGGGTAGGAGTTTCATGCACTTTGAAATTCCCTTTTCAGTGGGAAGACCACACCTTGGAACAAGCCTGGAAGAACTGGTGGGAAAACTCCTCTTACAAAACTTACAGATTACTCCCTTTACTGATCACTTGGGGAGTATGGCTAGCAAGAAATGAAGCCATCTCTAAAGAGGCGACTATTTCTCATGATAAAACCTCACCAAACAGTCTGTTAATTTTCTCTTCCTTTCCTTCAAAAGAAAGAACAAAGAACAGAGTAATAAAAGAAGTATACATAGAAAAATCCACACCTCGGGGATTTTTTGACGAAGCTTTCCAACACTACACATGTGGAGGAGGAGGCTTACTATACTTCTCAGACACACACTACTTCACTTTATCTTCTGGATTGGGAAATTGAATTAATAATTATGCGGAATTAATGAGCCTCAAACTTCTCATGGTTTTTTCCCTTGGAAAAGACTGCAAAAAGTTATCAGTTTTTGGAGACTCAAAAAATGCAATAAACTGGATAAATGGAACTCAAAGATGCAATAATATCAGACTTGCCAATATTGTGGAAGACATAAAATCACTGCAGAAAATTTTTGACTTCTTTTCCTGTCAACATGTCTACAGGGAAATGAATAAAGAAGCGGACAGGGCTTCGAAAAAGGGCACATACATGGAGATGGGCAACTGGAAGATCACAGAGTCCATAAACGAACAAACACAGGAACAACATAGAACTTTTTTGTAAATGAATGTAATTCTACAAGATTTTGGATACAAAATCTATGAAGGATACTATGCAAACTGAGGACTGTACTCAGTACACTGTAGCATTACAGATTTTTTGGGAATGACTATGTAAAATCCCACGAGATGAAGAAGAAAGAACCACCTGATATGAAGTATGTAGACATACTATATCACAAGAATACACCAGAAGGTGTATCTACAAAATGTAATTTTGATTATCATAATGAAAATTACGCCTTTTTCTGAGGAAAAAAAAATATTCCAAGATAAGCCCTCATTTTTTTTGATACAATATGATTATTAGACTATGTGGACTATAATAAGTAGCCATCGCTATTATTTTGATGCAACAGTGTATAAGTGTATATA
Source organism: Picea engelmannii (assembly GCA_009831015.1). Lineage (NCBI taxonomy): Eukaryota > Viridiplantae > Streptophyta > Pinopsida > Pinales > Pinaceae > Picea > Picea engelmannii. Next base: position 539,918 of record ML777159.1, read on the forward strand.
AAGTTTCAAAAAAAGTTCATGAGTTTTTTTTAACATACCAATGCATATTTTGATTTATTTCTTGGGAATATCATATATAGAGATTTTTTCTTAAAAAAAGGAAAAAAGTATTGAGCCAAAAGAAAATTAGGAAATTTTATTAAAAAATAATAGTGAAATAAACACTTTTTCAAATTAAAAAAAGTGAAATTTATTTTTTTAATTTTTATCAATAAAAACTATTAATATAAATTAATAAATTACTCATCTTCATTAAAAAAAAAATCTAATATAAAATTATTTATTTTCAAATATGATAACTACAATAATACCATGTATTATTAATATTTAATTTATAATTTAAATACATAACCTAAACCGTATCATTCTAGTAACCTGCTAAAAAAAGAAGATAGAGCACACGTGAGGATGACATCTCTATAAAGGTACGTATTGAGCTAACAAGTTAAATGGATAAACTTAAAAAAAACTACAATAATATAAAATGTTGATATTAAAAATGCCATTCTAGTTAATTGCTTTATTTAAGTTTTCTTCAAAGCTGTTATGTAAATTATTATATACTTTTAAATATAAAGAGGAACTTTCCTGTGGGAAAAAAAATCTTTCTTCAAAGCTTTTCATGGTAATTGATGACAAAGGAATATGAGCTATAATTCTTGAAAAGTCTTTCGTTGAAGGTCTTGAAAGATGTGTAAAGAAGGAATTTATAAACTGAGATATTATTCTTGCATATAACTGTGTTGTTGAACATGCTTTTCCCAAATCAAAATTTGCTCCTCTCAAATGGTAAGTTTCCATTGATGGAATAAATTTTTCAATTCCTATAGTAGCTATGATAGGCATGTTAATGTCGATACCATATCTAGTGATTCCTCTTTATCTACTTTCAATGTCACTTTGCAATTTTATATGGGCCATAGTTAAATTTAGTTTTTCATTTTGATAGTCATGCAGTTTCAATGTCACTTTGCAATTTTATATGGAACATAGTTAAATTTAGTTTTTCATCTTGATAGTCATGCAGTTTCAATGTCACTTTGCAATTTTATATGGGACATAGTTAAATTTAGTTTTTCATCTTGATAGTCATGCAGGTTGAGGATTTTCCAATCATTCTTATGCTTTTCACTCTCCAACATTTTGTATATTGATGTATTTTACCCTTATAATATAAAAGACTACTTCTCATTGAAAGAAAGAAAGAAAGAAAGTATTTTTAACGTCCACGAGGCTAAAAATAACTTATGGGACAAATTGTTTTTCCATTTGGCTTTTGTATTCGGCCCTTTTCCTGTGAAGTTTTACAATAACCGCTCCCAGCTTCTCGACAAACTCTTCGCTGAATAGATTATCCCAAGAACTCGCTGCCAGAATACCTGCATAATTTTCCCTATTGTCTTTTAAGGCTTCACATTCTAAAATGAAATGTTTTTCTGTTTCCACTTTTCTGGAAGAGCACAAAATACATACTCTTTCCTCCCACATTTCTTTTGGCCTTTTCCAGCGCCCTGTTTCACAACGGAGTTGATGAGAATTAATCTTTAATTAAGCAATAAGAATTTTAGATCTCCAAGAAATATTGGCCCCTATGTACGCCTTTTGATTATGGTTATGAGTGGGGTTAAACTCTTTAATGTAGTACTTCTTCTTTCTCCCTAGCTCTTTCTCCCAAGTACGTTTGTGGAATTTATCCATAACAAAAGTTTTTATCTCCTTACTGTTTGTAGGACACATGCTCAAGCAAATGCCCCATTTACTAAACCATTTGTTATTTTGCCGCATCCAAGTCTTCTTTCTTTTGCACAATCTATCACTAAACACAACCTTAGGCCATCTACCCTCTTCCATTTGTTCAATTTTTTTCAAATACCTTATGACTCACACCATAGCAATTGCTTCAATAGGAGCAACCTCCGTTTCACTTAACATGATAGCATAAGGAACTGCACTTTTAATTTTGAATTTGTTTGTAATCAAACGCTTCTGAATTTTCTCAATTTGTTTCCACTTCATCTCGGTTGTGCTACTGGCCCACAGTTCACAACCATAGATGATCACCGGAATCACTAGAAGCCCAAAAAGAGTTAGAGTGGTTTTCCAGTCCCACGACTCTGTTTCTCTACACCTGTTTTGAAAAGCATAAAATGTTTTCCAACCTCCTAAAGTTATTTTCTTTCTACAACCATCCCAACTTAAATTTCTGTTGAAGTCAATTCCGAGGTATTTGTAGTCTGCAACTTCTTCCAGAATGTTGCCTTCAAAGTAGAATTTATGTCGGTTATGCTTTCTTTTGTTAGAGAAAACCACTACTTTCGTTTTACTAATATTGACTTGCATCCCCACCCTTCTACAAAAATGTTCAAGGGAACATAAGTTCTCTTGGAAACCAAGAGTCGATTTAGCAATCAATATAAGGTCATCTGCGTACACAAGAAGCCTTATAACGAACCTGCCCAAATGGATACCATCACCCCCTTGCGAATTTAACCACTCTTCAAGCTTGTCAATATATAACCCAAAAAGGGTAGGAGACAATGGACAACCTTTCTTGACCCCGATATTGCTTCTAAAACTTTCAGAAATGCTTGCTGAAGTTCTAATTTTGACTTTCACCTCTTCATACAACCTATGCACAACTATTCTCAAATGTCTGGGAACCCCGAGTTCCTCCATTCTACCCCAAAGCTTATCCCTAGGAACCGTGTCAAAGGATTTTCTGAAATCAACAAAGCAACAAAAAACTTCTTCCTTTTTTTCCCAAACTTTTTCAATGATGTGCCTTAAAATTATGCAATGATCAATTGTGGAGTGTTTAAGTCTAAAACCTACTTGCCCTTTAGCACGTTTATCTCTTTCTTCTGCCAACTTGTTGATTTTCTTTTCTAACATGCTGCCAAATAACTTTGCAAACAAGGGGTTTATCATTATGGTTCTATAATTGGAGGGATTATTGACGTCACCACTCTTGAAAAGAGGTATTGCCATACTAGTTTTCGAATCTGTGGGGAACCCCTGCTGTATGATGTTGTTGAAATTTTTTGTGATGTGAGGTGGAAGAATTTTTAAGCCCCACTTTAGATACTTTGCTTGGAGTTCATCTAAGTCTTTTGCTTTTCCAGCACCCAACCTCTTGATACCCATCTCTACCTCTTGCACCGTGAAGAGTTTTGTGTCTGTGTTGACCAAGGGAGGAGGGTCAACCTTGGGATCCTGCTCATACAATTGTCTTACATAGTCGAACCATTTAATAGCTGTAATGTTGTTTTCAGGTTGCACCTTTTTCGGTTAGAGCTCCTTCTAGAATAGTTTGGGGTTATTTTTCCCAAGGAATATTAGTTCTTCACTCCTCAAAACCATGAAATCAACCTTTTCCTTTCTTACTATCTGCTTGTAAGCTTTGATATTTATGTTATCCTTGTCTAATTCCTTCCATCTTCTCCTTGCCTTTTTGCATTCCTCGTCAAACCAAGTATTAATTGGAAAACAATTTGTTTCAGACCTTAGTTTTTGCTCTTTTGCACTCAACAAGTGTGCTTTGAATTAAATGTGTTAATCCGTGACTATGAAGGCCATGAAATGAGATTTCCTCCTTCTCGAAGAGCCTCTCTAACGTTTTTTTGAAGGTATTACAATTCTCTGGAGTCAAAATAATTCTGCCATTTGGAGGATTTTGTTGGACACACTGTGTTTTTGACCCTAATTGCTTCTTTTCGGTCCAAGAGAAACTTAAATATATTGGCTTGTGATTTGATTTTAAGTCCCAAATTTGATCTCCAATCAACACTTCCGCCATTTTCCCACACAAACTATGCAAGCAAATTGCATAATCTACTACACTTGTTCCATTGTAAGTATTGCAAGTGAAATTACCAAATTTTTCCCATCTAGTCAAACCATTAAAAATGACTAAATCGAAAGCCCCACATAGCGTAAGCAATTGTTCTCCAAAGAGATTGCAACCTTTATCCTTTGAAATTCGTTCCCACTGATGATTACTCTCTTCTGTAAGCCATATAGGGTCACCGTCTTCTTTGCAACAAATAATGCTAGCTTGTTCACCTGCAGTTCTAGCATCGAAATCCCCCACTATAAGGACTTCACCTAGCTGAGAATATATTGCAATATATGTTTTTAGGGCTGCAAAGGGATCTTTGTGGTCAAGCCATCTACTTTTGTAGATTTTTGAAACTTGCGGCTCAAAATAACATGCTGTAATTCTGATGTGATTTCCATTTTTTGATATTTTAAGCCAGACAAATTGCTTATTTGGGTCTTCTTTTTCTAGCCGAATGAAATGACCTTCTTTTTCTCTTACTAATACCATGATACCCCCGTGCCCTTTGCCATTCCCTACTGCCTTGTTCCACACTGTTATCTTCCAATACTCTTCAAACAAAGGTGTCTTGCACCCTTCATGCTCATGTGTTTCTATGAGGCAAATTATGTCTCTATCTTCCGCAATAGGCCCTAACCCAGGTCCTCGTCTCCGTGGGTAACCCCTACAGTTCCAACAAACTAATCTTAAGGGAACCTGGGTATGACTTGGTTGCTATTTGTTTTGACATGCAAGACTCACAGTTGAGTCTTTGTCCTTGCTTGCCCATACTGACCTTGCTTCCTCATTTCTTGCTGAAGAGTTTGTTGCCTTTTCTTTGTTATCGTTTTGCTACCTTGTTTTGGAAGGAGGTCCAAATTGCGCTATCACAGCTTTACCTTTATAAATCCATGCTCTTTTCCCCTCATCTCTTGCTGCCCTAACTTTTGTCATTTCGTCCCTCCTTTCCTCTTGTTGTCTTACAATTAAGTCTTCTTCTAGAAAAAACCGAGAACCCCTCAAGAAATGCTTCCTGCTTAGAATGATATCTTTATCACGCAAGCTGGGCATGATGACTTTTATGGGTCTGGCTCTCTCACTGTTAGGCTTACCTACTCTCCATGCTTGGCATATTTGTCCTTGCCATTGGAGCTTGTCTTTTAAGAAGTCTCTTGCAAGATCAAGAGTACATTCATTTTTCCCATAATCTTTCACCCCCTTAATAATTATGCTTATTGCTCTATCCTGTCTTTCCTTGCTTTCTCTATTTTACATGTTGTCCACCTGAATGTTTGTTTCTCCTTCCCTCTTAGCAGAATTGCTAGTAACTTGAGCCCAGGTTTTGGAGAGTTTTGCGCAATTTCCTTTCCTCTCTTCTCTTCATGTCTCTTCATTGTTATTTATTTGGGAAACTACTTTCCCCTTATCCCGGGATGGTTTCACATTAATCACCTTTGTATTCTCCACTGCAAATTTCTTCATGTTTGCACTTTCGCTTTCATGCGTTTCCATTCTATTTTCCCTATTCGGAGAGCTTCCTGTAACAATGACACTTGCTCCTTCAAAACTTTGTTGCTTGCTGCTAAAGCCTGGTTTTCAGTTGTTATTATATGGATTGTACAATCTCTTTCCAGCTCTTTAGCTTCTACTACTTCCAACCTCTCTTTTACCTTTAACAATTCTTTCACATAAAGATCAAATGACCAAGTGAGAGGTGTGTATGTGGGACTATATAAAGCATAATCATCAATGACTTTTCCTTTTCCTTTGGGCTTGTTGCCACATACTTGCAAAAATGACTTGTTTGAATGTTGTTTCTTGCGAAGGACCCAAGTACTTTCCCTTTGAGACCTTTTTTTCCTTGTCTGTTCCCATTTTAGACGAGCTAGTCTCCATTTTAAAATACCCCGATACTGTTTGGCATTAACCCAAACCCACTTCCCAATTTTGGTTGATGAGGCAATTTTCACTTGCCATATATCATTTGTTTCCACGGGTTCTAAATTTTCTTGTCCCATTGTCATGATGATATTAAGGGAATCAAAGTCTCTGCCCAAAACTAACCCTCTGTTTTATGCTTAACCCTTCAATATCTGTTGGTCTGACCACTGAAAAATTGTTGCTTTGCCCTTATTTCTCTGCCCACTATCTCTGACCTCTGTTAGACCACTGTCCCTATCCTTTGTTAGCCCTTTGTCCCTGTCCTCTGTTAGTGTTTTTGTCAAACAATTCACTAAAATTCCCTTGCTGGCCTACTGATTGGTTTAGGCTTTTTGTCAAACAGTTTGGTTGTAATGTGTTATGTTCGCTGTTGTTGTTTGTTGTATCCATGTATCCCTGTTGTTGTTTGTTGTATCTCTGTTTGTTGTTGCTGTTTGCTCTGACCTCGTATGCACATCCCTGTTTGCTATTGTTGTTTGCTCTGACCTCGTATGCACATCCCTCATATGCTATTGTTGTTTGTTGTATCCTTGTTGTTGTTTATTGTATCCATGGTAGAAAAGGGAAAGACAACACACATCTAATAGTGTATGAGTATGAGGTCATTCGCTTCGCCTTTCTCTACTCCATTGTTCTTGATGAATCTGTTGTAGACCCCACAGACTAACCCACCGGACTCGGCTGCTGGCTGCCACACCTCACAACTTAGAACTCAGAAAAGACAATCTTTGATGGAGGTTCTCTAATATATAAAAAAAAACTCAAGTGATGGATGCACCCACCACAAGCACTAACAAAAACTAATAACATTAAAAATTGTGGGCTAGCTTATGCCAAAACACCTAGGTATATAGAGTCATTTTATCACAAGACTAAATTAACATAAACCAAAGTCCAAGAACCACCAGGCACAATGCTTGATCATAAACATCAAGAGGTAATCAAATCCATAGTTGATGAGCTCGTCATGGTCATTGGGGCCTTTGCCTCATCCCATGATCGAGGGATCCTCCTCCAAAGTGTTCTTGGTCATCATTAACAGGTTCAAGTGGTTTCAAATTCTCTGAAATGACCAACACCAATGTCAAAAATTGCTTGTCATTTATAGCTAGGGTAGGGGCCCAACTATGTCCTTTCTACCTTCTCTCTTGAACTTTCTTTCCCACTTGATGACAAGCCCCGATGTCACCCTAGCATGACTATGCAGATGGTTGTTGAGAAGTGTTGGGTGGCTTCTTTCTCATATTGCAAAGGGCCCCATCACCAAAGTCCTAGAGTTGTTGCAAAATTTCCATCTCCATGCAAACATTTCATAGTTGCACTGTATTCCATATGGATAGATTAGCACATGCTAGTGCATCGACATATTACGAGAAAGTTTGTGAAAAATTTGTAGCATTAAATGACACTTCATTGTGTTTCTTTTGTAGAAAGTAAATCACTTCATTGTGAATAAGCATCTAGAGAAAAGCATAACTCTTAGCCCAAGGAGAAGGTCAATTAACAAGGCAACATTCCATGAAAAAGGGAAAGGGAGGTATCCCTGACACAAATACTTTACCCAAGTCCACATAGACTTGGCAAAAGAAGAAATCGAACAAATGCTTCAAGGTTTGGGCTCACCAACATTACAGACACAATGGATTTTGCATTCTCAGAGACAAAGACTCTACCTAGGCCCACATAGATTTGGTAAAGGGAGAAAATCTAAACAAATGCTTTACGGTTTTGGCTCACCAACATTGTAGACATGGTGAATTTTGCATTCTCAAATATGCTAACTAGTTATCCAATGTTAAACCTCCCACAATAAGAAACTATGCAAACATAGCCTTCTTTCACTCCAAGACTAACTTTAAAAATCCTCCTCTATTTCCTATATTTAGAATTGTCATGTCCCCATAGTGTGCCTGTGTGAATTTTACGACACCGTGACGTTTCTCACTTGGTTGCTTGACAACACTAGGGATACTTCATCTAGACTACACCTCTTCACCTAGAGCATACCCATACTCCATTCTAGGCTATGGGTGAGTCACACTCCTACTTTAGTGCAACTCTCTTATATACTTAAACAATTTGTTAACAACTTAACACTTAGTCACTTACGCATACATCCATGAAACGAAGAGAACACTTGCGAAATAAACAAGAGACACACATATATAGTGCGGGTGACACAAAATGTGGCTAACACCCGGCTAAGTCTTATTATTGCGAAACAAATACAATATGAGAGCACTACCGACTCGATTTACAACTTGGGCAAAGTCACACGACTCACCTCACCTCACAAGACACTCATACATATATTCATCACACCAAGACTCATCTGTCATAACATCTTTCGCAACTCCTACGAAGCACCCGAAACATGTGTCCACCACAGACTCACCGTCTCTTCTCTCTCACAAGACTTCTCACAGACCAACGGTTCTGTCTCATAGCATGCCTCCCTCATATATGTGACAAGACTTCCCCAAACTCATCCCAAAATAAGGTCGCCCCAACTTTGTCCACAAAATCACCTCAAGGAAGCACAAGTCCTTCCATGTGGAGCGACTTGGCTCCTCGAGGGAGCATGCCCCTCTTCGTTTAAGTCTGCCTCATAATCTCATAGTTGATCTTGCTCTCCTTGTTGTGCAAATCTGCCTTCCTTGGTTGTGCACCCTTGTTCTCTTATATGGGCTTCAAAGGTCACTATTGTGAATCGTCACGTCCTTTGGGTGTGTCGTACCCCTTCGCGAACCATCACACCCAAACGAATCAGCACACCCCTTTGCGGACCCGATGTGCCCAAATGAACTTGTGCTCCCATCAATTGCCGCGTCCCTTGACACCAATGTACCCCTTATCTTGTGCTTTGCCTCATGGTTGGGCAAGCCCCTTGACGTGTTCATATGTCCAAGGTGCCTGCTTACCCAACTAGTACAACAATTGAGTGTCGGAGCAACCCCAAGTTTCGTCTTCTCAAAGAGTTAGGCGACGGTCTCCATGCCTTTCTAGCGGAAGAACTTCCAATAATCAAAATAGATAAAAACAAATAAGCTAAAAAGATTAATTCCCAATATAACTCGACCGACAGAAGCACCGCTTTAAATGTTTCTTGAGAGTAGGTCAATGGTTCAAGTCAAATTAGCAACCGCTAGTGAGTCATCCGACAAAAGCACCGCTTTAAATGTTTCTTGAGAGTAGGTCAATGGTTCCATCAAATTCGCAACCGCTAGTGAGTCATCCGTGATGTTCTGTTTATCTCATGGCCGAAAAGATAAACGTAGGCTCCTCCTTGCAAGTGGTAATGGAAAAAAAATAAATTCAGGCTGCTGTAAATCCACTCTTGCAATTACCAAGATCATTCGTAAGTACAGGGGGCATCACCTCCACGAACCCTTACTTTCGATATACGGCCTCACTTCTTGTTTATGCTCTCCAAGTCCAAAATACTACAGAGATCTGACAATTTACGGGAGAACACTTGAGGATTAAATTTCCAGTTTGCCATTTCATTTCCAGCTCGTTTTGATTAGGGCGAGGTAAGCGCATTCTACCACTGTATCAGGGCCGTTTCTCACCCTCTGATAAATTTTGTAAAATTGAATTTCACTTGGGGCTTAGACAAGAGCTACGAACCCACTTCTGTTTTATTAAGTTTTAAAGTCGCTTCGCATGGAAGATCACTTAAAATGAAGTAATTCTCAGAGAATGGATTAAGATATTTGCTTATGGATTTCTAAGAGGGATTGACAACTTGTTAAGCAAAAGAGGGAAAATCAGACAATGTAATTGAATTTGTTTGGGTGTGGTTTTTCTGCTCGCTTGCACTGAAAATGCAATAAATTAGTTCAGTTTTTGCCCCCCCCAAAAAACTTAATTATCAATATAAACAATTATGTGCATACGAAGCTTTGCTTTTTTTTAAAGGGCAAAAAAGGGTGGCCATCACAAGCATCAGTTGAAGTCTTAGCTATAATAACTATCTACATGGAGAGATTGGCACAATACTTATCTTTGCATGATGTACTGTTTTGATCTTCGTGGTAAATTATTCTTGTTGGCTACATCGAAGGCAAGATTTGTTTGCTAGTCTGTCCTTCTCGACAAAGTCACAATTCATGCAATCATCATATGGATTTTTCTATCTCATTATCCATTAAAGACCACGTTATAAGCAATATTCCTGATAATATCAAAATCCCATATTCACCAAAAGAGTGCATCATTGGCAACAACACATCTGATGATTTTAGAAATTTAATACATCTAGCGAATTCATCATTCAGGTGTCCACAACCATATTTGTAATGAAATTATGCATTTACTATAACTATGGGGATGCCACAATAATATCCACTGACGAAAATTAATTTTAATACATCTAGCGAATTCATCATTCAGGTGTCCACAACCATATTTGTAATGACCTTATGCATTTACTATAACTATGGGGATGCCACAAATCCACTGACGAAAATTTCAAGAACCAACATCCGAAAAAATCAAGAAGGGTTTTCATCATGGAGTGTTCCAACAATTGCAAATGTCATGATATTGTGCATTTAACCATACTGGTAGGGTTTTGCCAACAACATCCATGCATAAAATATAAAGAACCAATAGCTATGGTCTCAAGAGCACCATGCTGGTATTCCACCAGATGAAAGATAAGGATTTTTAATTGGCCCTTCTAGTCACACTAATTAAAGGCCTTCTTTGTAGGTTCCCATCCATGCAAGGGTAAATATCTCTACATATCATGCTATCCTCAACTAGCTCCCAACTAACCAAGTATATCATGTTAGTTTGCCTTGCTAGCCTCCAACTAGCTAAAGGCCTTCCTTGCTAGCTCCCAATCAATCAATGGTACAAAGATAATCAAATTGACTAGCACCATCTAGTCCTGGGTCTTCTTTGTGGGCTACATCCAATTAAGGGAGCGAAGTTAGTCTACTTGACTAGACCCAACTAGCTTTAGGTCTTCCTTATTCATCTTTTCAAGGCTACAATGTTAATCTATCTAACTGGCCCCAACTAGCTTTAGGTCTTGTTATCACCCAGACTTGCACCCCTTCATGTAAAGCATTCATAAGGTACTATAAGCTTAAATGTAACTTGGAAGAGTTTCCATTGTCACCTCAACAACTACTTCCCTCACTTTAGGTTGGGGAAATCTAACACAAGGGGGGCTTCCCTAGCAGCGATTAGGTTCACTAAGGCAAGGAGTCCAAGTCTAAGGTTGCCTAAGTTACTACCCACTTGAATCAACTTCGTATGATTAGATATTAGCAATTGATTTGATTTTTTAAGACTAATTCCAGATCTGATTTAAATGTTCAAATTAAGCAAGTTTGGGGGTTTGTAAAGTGATTCTTTATGTGTATTAATTCCCAAAATTTCCAGATCTGAAAATTAATCAAAGCTGCTATAAACTTGTCTTTAAAATGATTTAAATTGAACTATAAGTCAAATAAATTACAGCAGTATGTTTCAGCCTTTAAGTAGATGTGAAATTATGGTTTTCTAAGGATAAAACAAGAGTAAATCTGAAAATTAATGCCACTACTAAATCTGAAAATTGAATTAACAAAACAGCCACACAAGATGAATTAACTACCCTAATTAAATGCACAAATTTTAGGACAGCAATATAGATTTCCAGCTTAAAATAAGGATAATCTACCAAGATGTCTAGGGTTTCTAGGGATGAATTTTTATATGCAAGTAACAGAAAATTCCAGATCTACTTTGAACAAAAAAAAAGAAAAGATGAAATTAAGATTTTTGTTAGAATAGAAGAAGTGATTAGTGCCTCGCTTCTAATATGGGCGTATGGGGTCAACTGAGACTCTTCTTGAGAAGTTACAAGTGGATTAAAATGATAGATAGGGATGAAGAGCTCAAAGTTCAAACCTATCAAATCATTTTAATAGCCTATGTAGCTTGAAGAATGTTGAAGGGAATTCCTAAAACAGAAAATTTCACAAGTCTTGAGAGGGAATCTACCAAGTAACAAATTAAGAGGGCATGCAACATTCTATATGGGCAATGATCCACCTCATGCCTAGTCAGCGTGATGAGTCAACAATCCAAATGTCACCATGTGTCTTCGGGTGATAGGTCAATAATTTGCCACATGTCATATATCCATTCATTGCCACGTGTCACAAGTTGTATGGTGCCATATGTCTGCCATGTGTAGTGTTCTCATTGAATGCCATGTGGAATAATGCCTCGGTTTATAAATTCCTTCAAAGACTTTTCAGCAATTGTAGCTCCTATTCCTTTGTCATCAATTACCATGAAAAGCTTTAAAGAAAGCTTAAATAAAGCAATTAATTAGAATGACATTTTTAATATCAACATTTATATTATTGTAGTTTTTTTTTTAAGTTTATCCATTTAACTTGTTAGCTCAAGACTCACCTTTATAGAGATGTCATCCTCACCTATGTGCTCTATCTTTTTTTTCGCAGGTTTTGTTTTTTAATTTAGTGTCGTCCAAAAAATTAAAACAAAGAATGATACGGTTTAGGTTATGCATTTAAATTATAAATTAAATATTAATAATACATGGTATCATTGTAGTTATCATATTTGGAAATAAACAATTTTATATTAGACATTTTTTTTAATGAAGATTAGTATTTTACTAATTTATATTAATAGTTTTTTATTGGCAAAAATTAAAAAAATAAATTTCACTTTTTTAAATTTGAAAAAAAATGTTTATTTTACTATTAGTTTTTAATAGATTTCCTAATTTCCTTTTGGCTCAATACTTTATTTCTTTTTTTTCCAAAGAAAAAATCTCTATAAATGATATTCCCAAGAAAAAAATCAAAATATGCATTGGTATGTTCATAAAAGACTCATAAACTTTTTCCGAAACTGTCTATACACTGTTGCATCAAAATAATAGCGATGGGCCGATGGCTACTTATTATAGTCCACAGAGTCTAATAATCCTATTGTATCAAAAAAAATGAGGGCTTATCCTGGAACATTCTACTTGAACCCATCATGCAATGACCAAGTGAAAGTAGTGACTGGAACATCATGAGCACAAGAGAGAAATAATAGGTTATTTCTCCACCAATAACCAACCATGGAGAATCACCTGTAACAAGATGAAGATGCATAATATGTTACTGAAGCAACCTCCACCAATGCTACAAACATGACCAATCCATTTGATATGCTGAAATGAATGAAAAGGGAAAGACAAATGATCATACCAAATCATCCTGTAAAAATGCCACCTTCCCCCTTTGTTGGCCAAGGGTTGGGTAAACCATGGGGGTAGCACTGAAATAACACGTGCACCATGAGAATGCCCATGATCTGCAACTGGTACATAGTAAGTCCATGAGTGTCATCCTGTAAGGTGTCATGAAATGGTCCTTGGACACCCCATACAATATATGGTGTAACGCATGTCAAAGTACACCATATTTTAATATACAATTATTTGAACAAATATCATACTGCTGAGGAAAATATACTTAAGTGCACACATTTTGACCTGAATACTAATTTCTGTAATAGATGACATATCAATCATTTCTGACATTTGCATGATACTATTTGAAGTATATTTTAGATACTTCCATTGGTTGAAATTTTGGGTAAATGGGAATGACTGTGCTGCTAACTTTCCATGTTACTCCACACTGTCACTGTTGCAATCTTGGACAAGATACTCATTGCATTATAGTTTTTGTAGTGTTCTTTTTGGGTTCAATTATGGTCAACATATGGGGTATTAAGAACTCCAAACATGCTATGTTTGAAAGAAAGCGTTCTTGGTTGACATAATTCTTTAACTAAGAAGTGATCAAGTGGTCTTGGGGTTTGGAATTGAAATACTGACTTAACTGTGTCTTACAACTCTGATTTCAGGAACTTCACATACTTGAGCACACAAGATATAGATGGAGATAAACAGGGTGAAGTTCACCCAGCCTAAATATGTTTGTGGGCTGTCACATCCTACTCCCCATCTTCATGTTGCCAATTGTGGACCAGCGATAGGCCTATCCCTTGAAAGAGTGGCAGCAGCTTTTGGCACTTTTGGTTCTGTAACAGCGCAGTTAGCTGATGAAAGCGGTACTCGTGTTATTATTACATTTAGTGGAATAGCTCCAGCTCAGGCTGCAAAAGAAGCTTGGGATGGGGTTCCCTGCAGTTACCTTGATGCACGTGTTTTACACATGCAATATTCGGTACTGCAGACACCTTGCCAGGTATGTTTTCCTTCCTTTCTTCCCTTTTCTGGTCTTTTTTGGTTTATAAATATGTGCCAATAACAAGTCTATAGACTGGAGGAAAGTGCCTTTGGTAAATTATCTTTTGATCTCCTCGATGTCTCGCTTCTTTTGCTTCTCTTCCATTGAGATATCTATCAGATTACTGGCACATTCTGTCACTTTAAGAAGCTACTCCGCTAGCATTGTAACCTTTTCTTCTAAGCTTCTCAAGGCCAGATGCTCTTGGGATGGAAGATTTAGCTCCTCTAGGTTTTGTTTGCTAGAGGACTAGCCTATCCTCTTTCCAAGCAGCTTTGTAAATTGTAATTATATGCTCCTATCCATCTCCTTCTTCCACTTGATCATCTTTCCTGAAAGCAACGACATTAACAATGTCTAAGAGCATGGCCATGTGATGATCTCTCAACAACTCTTGGGCACTATAATCACTAAAATATCCCTCCTTCCCCTTTCCTCTGTGTCACCCATAATTGGCTTCTTGAAGGCAGAAAGTTGTTTTGGGTGAGGCATATTTTGCTCTTTCATATCACTAAAAGACCACAACCCTTTCCTACTCAGATGACTTCTCACACATTGTGCTAATTCATGTTGATCATTTGGATTCATCTTGAAAGCTGAATTGAGTGCCCATCCTCTTTATCATGCTCTTGCTTGATTTGAAGGATTTTGTTCCCATTCATCATGTTTCATCATTCTCAATATTCATCATTGCACCATTCCAACTCTGTCTTGGCCTTAGCGCTGAGGAATAATGTTAGTCCTAGAAAAGAACATGGAGGTGGGTTTGGGTTCTTAGTATGGTGCATGGGCTTGCTTGGGGCTTTGAACCCCACAATGCGATAAGTTCGACGCCTATTTCCAAGTGCTCCCTTGGCTACTTCAAGATTACTAGAAAAACCATTGGAATGTGGCCTTGTTCTATGGTGTGAACTCAATCCTTGCTATTAGTCTTAAGAACGGAAAGCTTTGTATAGACTATGAGTTGAATAAAGGGATTTCATGATAAGTCTTCTTTTCTATTGTGATTGTTCCTTTCCTTTATCGTATTTATTGCACACAATATTATTTCTTTATTAACTCTGTCTCATTATCATTCCAAACGCAACTTTGGGTGGATTTTACTCTCAATATCAACATTTGGTGTAGTCGTGGGATTTGGAATTGATAGTAGAGTACTTCTTGGTGACAAACTTGGATATTAGTAGGCGCAATCCTAGTCTAGTTGGTGAGAACAACTAGGCTGAGATAGAGTGTGGACATGAATATGGGAAGACACAATGTGTTCGACTTGTGCTTGGATTGGCATTCAAGTGTGTAAGATATTTTGGTATTTTTGTCTTCTTGTATGATGACGTGAAAACAAATGTCTTAGTAAGGTAAGGGGTTAGGAAGTCAAAAATCACTACATTAGTGATTTATCCCATAGTAATGAGGAACTAGGAAGCTTGGTGATAGATGATGCACATCAACCCACCATGAATAGGGGGATTTCCTCTCTAGTTTGGGGATACTTGCGAGATAGAGCAAAGGTCAAGTGGGCTAAGAGGGAAACTCTATATGGAAAAATCTACTATAGGAGGAAATCATCAAATCGAGGTAGGGGATTCATGTCTCACAAGTGGTGGGGAGGTCAAGGATATCTAAAGAGGTCAAGGAGAGAGAGCATCGAGAAGGTAGAGAGTTGGAATTTGCAACATGGAAGAAAAGAACATCTTAAAATTCTTATTGAATTATACAGTTGGAAACTTAAAACCGTTATTATAAATATGAAACTGAGGGCCAACAATGAAAGTGCTTAACATATGATGAAGAGGTTGCTACGTAAATTTGATGAAGGATGGACCAATGAAGAGATTAAGAAGAATGATGAAATGTCTACATGTTTGCATGT
>ML777159.1:564538-576704 GCA_009831015.1 Picea engelmannii
CCTTAGAAAAGGCACCCAATAAAGACAATTGAAGATTATAACACATCAACAGTTCTTTTCCTAAGTTAGACTTAGGAAATCATTTAATTAATCAATTCAACCCTCCCTCTTAGCGAGGAAGGGATTCTTTTTCAACCCCATCTGATCTTTGAACTTCTCGAACTTCTGTCTGCTCAGTGCCTTGGTAAAGATGTCTGCCATCTTCTCATTAGTCTGTATGTAATCAAGCCTCACGACTCCTCTCTGTACACAATCCCAGATGAAGTGATACCTGATATCGATGTGCTTGCTACAATCATGAAACATCGGATTCTCAGAGAGCTTGATGCAACTCTGATTGTCATAGTGAATCACAGTAGCTTCTAGCTCCTGTCTGAACAAGCCCAAAACTAACTTCCTTAACCATAGTGCCTCACAAGCTACCAAAGTGGCTGCCATGTACTCTGCCTCAACAGAGCTCAATGCCACTGATCTTTGCTTCCTGCTGAACTAGGAAATGATGCCCGATCCAATGCTGAAGCAACAACCTGACGTAATCTTCCTATGCTCTGCACATCCTGCCCAATCAACATCTGTAAAAATTGCTAATGTCACTCCACCACTACGCTCATACAATAGCCCGCACTCCATTGTCCCTATAAGATAGCGAAGTGTAAATGTGTTGAACCTGCACAAAATAGATATAGCTAGCAAATGACATACACAATTTGCAGAGAAAATATGAGAAAAGAGAAGCAAGAGAGAAAGAATGGAAGAATTCTCATTAACCAAATGAATGAATGATAATTTACACATGATTTACTCTGTATAACTCAACTAATGCGCACTGGAGGAGAAGCCAATGCGCCATAGTGATGGTCTAGAGTGATCTAGACACACACCAACAGTTACGGGAGTAAACTACCACCTAGTCTAGTCTCTCAGGCAGTTATGGGAGTGAACTGCCACCTAGTCTGAGTTAACTAGTCGCTCAGTGTTCAGTTAACTGACTGCAAGAGAGTGAAGTGAGAGGAGATTAGGGAATCATGAGTAATGCACTAGTTTGGCGATGATCCCAAGGACAATGCGCATTAGCTAGTGATGATCCCAATGTTGCATGGTGATAATCCCAATGTGGCATCTAGACTTCACTCAACTGATCAAACTAAAGTGTGAACTGAAGAGAATATTCTCCCTAAACTATAGGACACTGAATAATGACTAATAAACATAGGGAAAACCTTAGGAAAAAGAAATCCTAGGTGTGTGTGAAGTATCTCCAACACTATTGCGAAATTAAAGAATGGGTCCCGGCAACGAGGCCATGTTAGGTACCCAAATACAAAAGATACACTGAAACAAACTAGGAAAGAGGGAAAACCTCATGGGAAACTCCCCCCTCAAAGTACAATGTATGTAAAAAGAAGAAGTGACAGTTGCTAGGCAACTATGTCCTTCACTCCAAGATGACTGCGCAGAGAATGAAACTTCTGCTCAGTGAAGGTCTTAGTGAAGATGTTTGCAGTCTGTTTTGCTGAAGGACAGAACTGTAGGTCAATGATCCCATCGTGTACTAACTCCCGAATGTAGTGCATGTGGTTCTCGATGTGCTTCGTCCGCTGCCTCTGAATTGGGTCTCTGCAAAACTTTAGAGTGCTCTGGTTGTCACACCAGATGACGATCGACCAATGAAATTGAATTTCTAACTCAGTGAGAAAATGTTGTAGCCACATAGCTTGAATGGTTATGTTAACTACCCGTTTGTATTCTACCTTGGTTGAAGATAGAGCAATAGCAGCCTGCTTCTTGCTCGACCAACAGATAGGCTCAGAACCAATACTGAGTGAGTAACCAGATGTGGACTTGCGATCAATGCTATTGCTAGCCCAGTCAAAATCAGTGAACCCGATGAGATCCAATGTAGAGTCTGCTGCATAGTGAATCCCAAAGGTGATGGTGCCCTGAACGTATCGAAGGATACGCTTTGCAGCCTTCGAATGTAGCTCATTCGACTTCTGCATGAACCTGGAGATTGCTCCAATTGCATAAGAGAGGTCTGGTCTGGAGTGTGTGAGATACAACAAGCTCCCCACTAGCTATCTGTACAGTGTGCTGTCAACCAGTGGAGTGTCCTTGCCATCCTCAAGTCTGACTCCTGATAGGAAAGGAGTCGGGGCAAACTCGCAGTCTGTCATGTGAAATCTCTCAAGGAGATCTTGTGCATACTTGGCTTGAGACAGTTTGATGCCTGATGCATCTTGACTGATCTCGAGTCCAAGGAAGAAATGTAGCAGACCCATGTCTGTCATCAAGAACCTGTCATGTAGAATCCTCTTGACTGCAGCAATCGCTGAAGTCGAGCAACCAGTGATCAACAAATCATCAACATACAGAACTAGGAGTAGAAGTGAATTAGTCATCCCGAGCATGTAAACATTCGGGTCTGACTTACAACGTACAAAGTTCTGTGACAGCAGGTAGGAGTCCATCTTGGCATACCATGCCCTCGGAGCCTCCTTGAGGCCATAAAAAGACTTCTTTAGTTGATAGACCAAAGATGAATTCTGCATAAATCCTTGGGGCTGCTGCATATAGATCTCCTCAGAGAGATCGCCGTGAAGAAATGCATTCTTCACATCCATCTAATGGACTTCCCATCCCTTGGCTGTCGCAATGGAATCCATCTTTGCTAGTGGAGTGAAGGTCTCATCATAGTGAATGCCATGCACATGGTGAAAGCCTTTGGCAACTAGCTTGGCTTTGTATCTGCTAACCTGTCCATCTGTTGCACGCTTGGTCCTGTAGACCCATCTGCACCTAACAAGTTTCCTTCCTGAAGGAAGGGGAACCATATCCCAAGTTTGGTTCTCGAAGAGGGAGTTGTACTCTTCCTGCATGGAGGATTCCCAAAAGGGATTTCCAGCAGCCTTGCCATAGGATTGTGGATCTGAAGACTAAACCAAGAAAAGATGCCTGGGTGGCATCGGTTCAGTGACAGTGAGTGCAAAAGGAGGCTCCTCAAAATTAGATCGAGTCCTCCTAGTATCAGCTGGATCCCCAACAAGATCTCCTGCATCTTGAAGAGTAGTCTTGGCCCACTTGGGCCTCTGCTCTGGCTCTGCATCTGATTGTACTGACTCTGTATCTGGATCATCTGAATCCTTTGAATCAGAAATCTCATCTGAAGAAGAGTTGGCATGTGCATGCTCATCATCTCCGACAGGTGGAAGAACAAAAGTGTCTGCATGCGGCTGTTGAGGTACATGCGAGACACTTTCCTCGAATTGGACAGTACACTCAATGATGAGTCGGTCCGAGGAAAGATCAATGAGTCTATATCCCTTCACACCATCGGGGTATCCAACAAAGATACACTCTGTGCTCTGTGGATCAAGTGCCTTCCTCTTCTTAGAGGGAATCCTGGCCCATGCACATCTCTCCAGAAATGTACAAGATGTATAATTAATATTCTCCCCAAGGGATAACATTGGAAGCTTCCTCCATTTACAACAATCATTGAAGCTGAGTAAGGTCACCATTCATGTAAACCCTTGAATTACTACTCAAACAAAGCATATTAGCCAATAATCATTAATCTATCAAAAAATGAATCAACCCCTCTTGGACTTTGAAAATTAGCAAGCAATTAAATGGTTAAGCATGCCTATCACAAGCATCAATCCACTCCAAATACTGACATATAACGGAACAAACCAACCACCTATCATAGGTTCTCCTTGGCATCTGTTAAGTACCTGAATAGATCTGCAAATATACTTTAGAAATAGCCAAGAATAAACTAAACCATTCACCAATAATGAGCACAAGAAATAGACAAAACCCTTGAGGTAGGGTAACACCATATATTAATTCTTATGGAAGGATAACACTTCTCAAACAATACTTGCTTGTATAGATACAATATTCTTCACCATGCTTCAATACATTGCTTACACTTTTTTATATAGCTCTCTCTATCTCCTAGGAACCTTCTAGAGAGTCTTCTCACATTTATTATATTTAACTACCATAATGGGTCTTATTTAATAATATAGTGGACCTAGTCCACCTTACATTGAATATACATAACCACATTCCCATTCGGTACCTCTCCAGGTATACTACATTCCATCCCCTTCACATGTTTCGTCCTCGAAACATGAGAAGAAACCATACAATATGACCAACTAAGCAATGTAGCCAATTGGTACCAAGTATGACCATCCATCCATCCTAATGGAGGACGAACATGATGTCCAACTGTTGCCTTGCCACCCTGATCTTGATCTGCATCATGCCTGTGTTTCCATGGTATTGTTTCGCTAGCCGAATGTCTTCCTGTAGTGCCGGTAGTCCTCCATGCACCTCTTGATCGGTTCCCTGTCTGGTGCCTTGCTGGTGCATAAATCAAATATGTAACACATTGTGCCTTTGAGTCAATGACCTCTTTGACTTCATTATTGTGTCCTTCCCGTGGCTTTGCTTCATCTCCTTCAGTAGATTCTGCCTCTGATTCAACTTCAGACTCTCCCATTGTGGGCCCTTCTGTCTTATTAAGAGACACATCCTGCAATGTGACTTTCTTTTTCTTGTACCATAACTTCAAAAACTTCTTTTGCACATTAATATTAATTGTACCAACTGAGTTCATCCAAGGATATCCCAAAACAATATCCACATCATCCATATCTATAGCATAAAAATATGAATGCAACACATATTTATCCATACCGAGCTTCAAATTTTTAAAAATTTGAACACTTTCACCTGCAACATGCATGCCTTCAATATTCTTTGTAGGAACTTGCAGTCTATTAACCAACTGTATATTGATAACATTATGCAGGAACCTAGGGTTAATAGAAACAATAACCTTCTCCTTATGAAGACAACCATGAACTTGTAATATAGAGTTGCCACATGAAAATAAACCCTTGGTGCAGTCTTTATCCTTAATCTTGGCATGAGACCACTTGTCTAAAGATAATTTTTCATATTCTTTATCTGAAAGTGCATGGATCTCTTCAGGTTGAACTCCACTCCACCATATACTAGCATCATCCCTTACATTCATCCATACCCAAGCTCGCCAATGGTTTCCCCATAATGACTTTATTTTTAGAATATATTCTTCAATACTAGGACCATTATTTTATCCATAAAAAATTGTGTGCTTGCCATAGCCAAAAAAAAAACTAGGGTTTATAAAAATAACTGACTATGCCAATCACTCGACTTTTTCCGAAAAACCCTTGAAAAATGACCGAATTTAAAATGTTCATAACTTTACTTCTCAGACTCCGTTTCAGCCAATTTGTTTTTTTGAAATTGAGTATTTTTCCGAAAGGAATTCAAATATCCAATTTGTTTGGAAAATTTCTGCTTAGAAAGCTTTAGATCTGAACCTGAAGTCCGTTGCCCTCTTTTTTCTCTAAAAAAAAATCTGCAAAATGAGCCAAAATATTCTTCCCTTCTTTGGCCAAGGAAAGTGCTTTGATACCAATTGTTAAGTACCTAAATAGATTTGCAAATATACTTTATAAATAACCAAGAATAAACTAAACCATTCACCAATAACGAGCACAAGAAATAGACAAAACCCTTGAGGTAGGGTAACACCATATATTAATCCTTATGGAAGGATAACACTCCTCAAACAATACTTGCTTGTACAAATACAATATTCTTCACCATGCTTCAATACATTGCTTACACTTTTTTATATAGCTCTCTCTATCTCCTAGGAACCTTCTAGAGAGTTTTCTCACATTTATTATATTTAACTACCATAATGGGTCTTATTTAATAATATAGTGGACCTAGTCCACCTTACATTGAGTATACATAACTACATTCCCATTTGGTACCTCCCTAGGTACCCCATATTACCTCCCTAGGTATACTACAACATCACTTCGTTGAAATATAGATAACATACCAACCATCAATGAAGTACATCCTCCACCTATCACATGCCCTCCTGTGCATCACACTTGCTAAAAATTAATCCATACCAGCCATCAATGAAGTAGAACACGCTAGCATCCACTGAAGCAAATTAGCCACTTATCATACGTCCTTCTGGGMATCACACCGGCTAAAATAAATCCATACCAGGCATAAATACAATCATTTTACTTTTCACTAATAGTTATAAGAKTGAAAGACACTCTCACCAARAGCATACARTGACATAATCGAATTCAAAGAGAAACTATGGTGAGAGGGCACTGGGATCAGTGAGACGAGGTAGGTCCCTTCACCTAAAATCATGTCAAATTTGAARAAAWTTCACCCATATCCCAAATGCCCTCGATTTTTCATGGGGAAAACTAGGGCATCAAGTTTCTTATGAATTCTTTCATGAATTGTGATGAAATGGATACCAAAGGATTCCCTGTGGAAAATCGTTACATAATATGGGTTCAATTCACAAATTTAATAGTGAAATTGACTAAGAGGGAGAAGGGGAAATGTTGGTTTTGTGGCACATGGTACAAATTTTGTGCACAACAAACTGTGAATTGTAATTGTGGTTCTATTTGTTTTTACTTTTGTAATGACGACGACCAACAGTGGTTTGGTTGATAGGAGCCAAGGGGGACTAATTGCTAGTTACAATTGTACTATGACTGTAAGTAATGGTTAGGGGAGGAAAAACAACAATAATGCTAGGAAAACTAATTGTATGTAGAGCATAGGAAATTCTAATTTTTTATGCAAATTTCAAAAATTAGTAGAAGACTAACAAATATATTTGTCATTTGTAGGAGCCAGAGGAGGAACAACTACAAGAGCCGGAGGAAGAGGAACAAGTGCGATGGCGGTTTGAGGAGATTGGTACAATGGCCAATCGTGAGAGGAACTACATGTGGATGCAAGAGATGGCGATTGGGCTATCGACTATAGAGAAGGATACCTTGAGGAGGTGTGGGTTGTACAGGGCTAGTCAGACACGACTCTGCAGGTTTGATCAGGCGCTATGCAGAGAGGTGATTGGGTACTGGGATGACGTGTCCCATATGTTCAGGTTTCCACATGCTCATATGACGATCACATTGGAGGACATCTATAGGCTTTTGGGAGTGCCTGTTACAGGGGCAACACCGACATACACTGTGCCAGATGACTATGATCTAGCATGGGCTGAGTTGACAGAGCAAGATGCGATGGATAGGTTGGCACCTGGGAACAGGCAGGGGGTTAACTTGATACGACATGGTCTTCTAGGTTGCGGAAACTTGAAGAAGGTTATTATGGCAGTGATGGAGTCGAGGTTGATACAGAGCCAGACTGCAGGTTTACTACCCGTGGAGACCTACATGTTGGTTCGTGGCTGTCTGAGGGGAGAGACATATGATTGGGGTGGGTATGTACTCGCTCGAGTATATGAGCAGTTGTCGAGGGTTCGTCGAAACCGAGGGGGTGGATTGGCATGCACCTCAGTGTTGCAAGCATGGGTGTGGGAGCATTTCCCACCATTGAGGAGTGGGGTCCCCACACAGATACGAGGGCATCAGGCACGACTCCTTCGATGGGACACAGAGGATCGACGTCGGGCAGCTATAGGGAGGCGAGAGATTACTCGTATGGTGGATATACAGGTTGATGACATTGTATGGGAGCCATATCAGGGTGTGGAGTGGAGAGAGGATGAACAAATGTGCCTTTGGTTTGATAGGACAGAGGTTCGGGGGCGATTGCGTAATCGAGATAACCATGTGATGGTGCACCCAGTGGCGCAACAAAGGAGGATCGAGGAGAGGGCGGCGATGCCCCATCATCAGAGGCTAGAACAGGTTGCACCCGAAGGGGGTGAGCAAGGGGCAGAGGTGCCCCACGTAGGGCAAGGACAAGAGGCGGCCCCAGAGGACTTGACAGGTGAGAAAAATGTCTATGTTTTCCATAGAGTACTTCTAGATTTTCCTTTGATCAAAGCAAAAGACTAATGTGGTAATCTATGTCTGTGCAGGTTTGCGACGATACACCATTGACGACATTGGGACCTTCCTTGAGTGGATGACCACTGGCTTGTGGGTAGATGAGGCAGAGGTGCGAGTGGTGCCAGTGCCGCCGTTCCGAGAGGATGCACGAGTATTTGCACGTGTCCAGAGGGCCGTGGAGACCATCCAACAACAACGACAGGAGATTGCCCACTTGCGTGGGGAGATTGCAGGCTTGACCCATAGGCGGGAATAGGACCAATGGCCTCATGAGAGTGAATCCATGACTAGGTCGAGGGAAACAACAGGTAGAACCTCTAGTGTGGGAGGTGTGATGGAGGCAGAGATAGAGGTAGGACCTTCCTATGAGGTGCAGTGATGTCTTATTAGAGTTCTTTATGTATGTTGTGGGGTATCTTTTGGCCACTAAGCCACAATTTTAAACTGGGTTAATCCCAATTGTATGTACTATGACTTTTTTATCACTTAATGAAAATGTATCAATTTTCATTTACACCATGTGTGTCAAATGGATGCCTTAGCTTCATTTATTTGTTTGATGTTAATTCATTAAGTAACTTATTAAATAAATATAAATCAAAGAAGCATACATAAAAGATAGTTGAAGCAATCATAACCTATAGTCACATATAATAAATGAATCCAATGGCCAAGTATGTGTAAAATGTAAGTACTCATTATAGAAATCAATACTTATAACAATTATAAATTTTTTGAATAATAAGCAATCAGAACAAATGCCCAACTCGAGGACCATAGTATAATGCAACATAGGGTGGAACTTGTGTAGTTGTGTTGTACAATAGGCAACATACAAATTTTGGGAGATCTAGAAGCATAATCACACCTGTGAATGCCATATAGGTTGTGTGCCCCAAGCAAGAGAGGAAAGGACTTATGCATTCTGAATGTACGTGGCAAGGGTAAATAGAGGTGTTGGACACCATGTCCAAGACGTGAATTCCCTGAGCGAGGACATGCAAGTGAGGCCCTTCATCCTGAAAGTTATGCACTAGTGAGTAAGAACTTTTAACCTAGAGTAATGTGTTGAATTTCCCTTAACCTAGCATCCGACAATTAATTCCAAATAAATCACTTATTGAATAAAAGCACAACAGAGTTATCAACTAAATATTACAACGGAAACATAAATAAGGAAACCAAAATCTCACATAATACACAGATATGCTGCCCATCAACTAAGCTTATCATTCAAATAACTTCAAAGTTTACAAGGGCTCCCTTATTGGGAAAATGGCCCAAATAGAAAAGAGACAAAGTACATCAACACTTGACTGGTTAATCTGCTGCCAAACTTGATGTATGATCCTGTACGGCTTCAGCGTGACTATTACGTTAATACCTGCACTGTTTTGCGCGATTATTACACTAATACCCGCACTGTTCTGCACGACCTGTACCAAAATACCTACATTGTTCTACATCGGTTGATCCTTCTGTTGTACGATTGTTCTCTCTCTTCCTTTGGCCTAGATCTCTAGATGTAATTTCTTCTCGACCTATCCAAGATCTCTTTGAATCACAGTCCTTCGTGATCCAACTCTCTCTGCATCAACACTTGGATGAAAGTCCTTCACCCAATCAATGAGATGTCACTCACTCATACATTGTATCATGTGTAAGCAAAAGTCCTTTACTTCTACACTCTTGAATGACTCCACATTAGCAAAAGTCCTTCTTTGCTATTTGTGTGTGAAAAGTATCTTCTCCTTTACCCTAGCCTTGCTTTTATAAGATTGAGTTATGACCTAATCCTAATCTCCAAAATCTCCAAAGTGATTGACAGTTGAGATTACCCCTCACCTCACTTGAGATCAATGGCTATTATTTACTTCACTAATGCTAATGAAAGCATTTCCTTAAATAAAGCTCAACTCACTAATAAAAACACTTTACTTTATTTAATGTCTTTAATTAAAGGAAAGCCTCAAGCAATGTTACACTTATCGTTATCGAGAATTTATCGTTGGGGGTTCAGAATTGAAATTATCGGCAATATCGGGGAAATTATCAAAAATTATCGAGAAACTTTAAAAAATACAAAAATAATCTTTTTTTCTAAAGCAACATCAACATCAAACAAACACATTGTCACATAAATATGAAAATAAAGTTGCAATATAAGATATATAAGATGTCAAGTGGTACATCAAACATCGATACTTGCAATTCAACCTCATTCTGTTATGGCCATCATAAGGTATACCATACTCCCACATTGGGTCCAATGGTTTTGACATTTTGAAATGTGTGGATCACTAATTAAATTTGTAAACCTATGGGACAAAAAAAATGGGGAAATTTAGAATCTAAATCCACAAAAAAACTTCAAAAATGCTACAATTAAACTACCATACCGACATAATTGTTAAATCCTCCATTAAAAAGGGGCAAAACAAGTTATATCTAATGGACATGCAAACCCTATACTAAATCTTGAAATACAAAGAAAATGAGGGCATAATTTTGTTCACATACCTGGTTCAATGGATATGGTAAATTTGAGTAGATCCCCACTCCAAAAATGCTTACTTGATGGCATTGAAAACTATGGATTTTTCCTTGTTTTCTTGATGGAAAATGGTTACAACACCATTAGAGCTCAGACTCCACAAGTAACATTTGCAAAGTGAGGAAATAAAACCCCAAAACCGGTTTTATAAGCCAAAAGGCACGCATAAACTTAGCAGGCCGATAACTTCCTATTTCTCACGATATTATCGGGATTTTCTCGCGATATTATCGATAAGCTTGTGTATGGCGATATTATCGTGACAAATCCGATAATATCGCAATAAGTGTAACACTGGTCTCAAGGTAAAAGGCTTTGGACGATTTCCACATGCTAGACACAAGCCAATGTGGAAGTACTTGTCCAATGCTACATACATCAACACTCCCTCTTAGCAAGGAAGGTACTTCTACCACCTGGATGTGGCTCTGTCTTCACTACCAAATCCACTACCATGGTTGCTCTCCAATCCACTTGTTTGGTTACTCCCTCTGAAATAGAAGCTATCCCTGTCATCTCACTCGCACCCTTCTTCGAAGACTTCCCTCTGATCATGTTCCTAGAAGTTTCCTGCTCCTGAGCATCCTGCATGGTCATCTCGTATCATGACTCCTTGATAGACTTGGAAGGTTGCTCCTTCCCACTTGAACTTGAGCGTTGACTCCCTTTGAGTTGCTCAACCTTCGGAGCTACTTGCTCCTTGTTCTCTACCACTCTGCCGCTTTCCATTGCTCGCATAGGCTGGCCCTTTAGCTTATACAAGTTCCTCTCTCTAACTCCAAAAGCCACTACTGTGTTTGAGCTAGATCTTTTGGGCTTGATCAATGCCTGCCCATCCTGGAATAGTACGTCAAATCCCTTCTTCTCAATCGTCGAGACTAAGAGCACACTCCTCCTGAGTTCTGGCACCCATAGCACATTCATCACTCTCAACACACCTCCTAACTCCATCCGGAATGGCATTGTCCCAGATCCCCTTACTGCATGCTTGGTCCCTGTTGTCGTCCTTATGAACACTTGCAAACGTGAGCTAAGTCCTGCTCACTTAGTGTGCCCTCGGAGGCACAATGTCTAAGCCCCAGCCCACACTGTCACCTTGACTGGAAGCTTCTTCCTTCTAGGCTTACTCCTAGGGAAGCCAAGGGAGGTTGTCCCTAGTTACTAAATGAATTTTAAGTTTAAATGTCTAGGAGTTGGTTTCAATTGATTAGAGGTTAAGGGGAAAACTAACCTAGGATGACAAGCAACAATGCAGGTGCAAATCTACTTCTTAGTGGAAGGCAACCCTTTCTCTAGGTCAACTAAAGACTAGTGCCTAAATGTTGGGCTATGGGGTCAACTATGTTTGAGGGAGGTTCGTTACAAAAAAGTATTACAATGAAAACAAACTAAACTACCCCAAACCAGTATAAGAACTATACAGAGAAAAATTAGGTGTTAGAAAGCTTATACAGGATTTACAAGTTATATAGCAAGATACAACAAATAGATACAAGACATACGAGATATGAACAAGAGATACAAACAAATCACACCCTAGGGCCAAACATGCCCCAAGTGGCACTTACTCCACTTGGACTGCCTTCACTGGCTTCTAACCACTCAAGCACTCAAGGATCAAATAAGTGATGCCTCCCCAAGTGGGATACTCAATCACTTACCAATCCACACCACAACAATGATTGATTAA
>ML777159.1:592851-625176 GCA_009831015.1 Picea engelmannii
TTAAGTTGGGAAAAGGTTAGGATGGGTTTGGGTAGGTTAGGAGGGTCTAACTTGCTCATTGCCACCTTAACATCCACTCACTAACTCAAAAATACAATGTTTTTATGATATTCTAATAATATCATCTTAGCAATTAAAATTGTCGTTTTGCCCTAAACTGACTCTGAGTGGACTAAGACATAGTTAACTTAGTCTGACTGAGCTGAAACTTGGTCCATGGGTGTAGGGAGTGCTATTCCATTCATTTTGAGCACAAATACCCCAATCTTTCTCCCAAAGACGAAGTTTTTACAATATTTAGCTCAAAAAATAATTAATTAATTAAATTTTTAAAATTTAATTAATTAAAAAAAACTATTCTAGACTCGACGGAATTCCGCGAAACTTCAGACACTGTCTAACATGGTCATTTACAATAATCCTAAGAGGTTACCAAGTGAATGAGACCACCAGAGCGCCTTCCACCACTTTGGAGGAAGTCAATGGAGGGAAAAGCTCAAGGGAAGTCGGCCAGGAGCTTGTCTGGTCGACAACCTGAGGATAAAAAACCCTCGATGAAAGGAACTCCCCTGATGATACATCCAAGGTAACTGACCTAACTATGATCCATGCAGACTTATTACATTATTAACCCACGCAGGGGTGCGGAAATCCCGTTTACAAAAATTTAAGTGTCGGGGTATCAGATACCCAAGTAGAACCATAACTGTCTTCAACATAGATAATACTTCATGATACATGAGTTGACCCCTGTGCTGAATAGGCGGTCAACACCACCTACACAAGAAACTTGAAGAGTATGTTAACAAAGCCTCTAAGTATAAATGAACGATATGATTAACAACAAGCTAGATAAATCCTATCCTACTAGATGATAACATCCATTCAAAGGCCAAGATAACAAATCCAAAGAAGAAATTAGGCAAATATTACCTCATAGATTAAGCACAAATTGACATCAAGTATCCACACACATGTATAACACCTTCTTGACCTCCAAAGTCTCTTTATTCCAAATGAAAAGTGTTACAATAATATACATCTACAAGCATTGATCCCCAAACTCCCACTAGATTACAATGGGAAGAGTGCTCCAATATATAGCCAAAGCTGAAAATCCCCAAGAGAGGAGGGCGCACCAAGTGGAGGAGAGGGCGCACCACATGTGAGAGGGAAATGGCCAAGTGGTGAGGTATGGCCTGCCACCTCTCCCACAACCCCAAATAATGACAAATGTGCAAATTTTAGAGTGTAGGAGGGCGCCACCTCTCCAAGGGATGGGCTGCCCACTCAAGGATGCGCCACCTCTCCAAGAGGGGCACACTTCCCTATTTAGCACATGCTCTAAGCCAAGCTTGGCTGCCATATAACTCACTCTACATCCCTAAGATGCTTCTCTTTGGTTGCCACACGGCCCCTTGGGCTTTATTTTGTCTCAAACATGTCCCTACATGTTTCCCCAATTTTAGCTTTTGCTGATTTTATTTGATTTATTTTGACGTTTCGGGTTTTTTGAGTAAAATTGATTTTAAAGTGATTAAAATCATTAATTTTACTCAACCAAGTCAAGTGGCTACTTAGGTAATATGGGTGCTCTAGGTCCAAAAATGAGCACCCCCAAGCCATATGAAGTCCCCCAGTACCACTTTTTTAATACATCTTTATTTTTTAATTAAAAATTCCCATTTTGCGGAAAATTTTTAATCAACTGAAAAATAAAAAAAAAACCTAAGGGGGATTTAGCACATTTTCATAAGACTCTAGGAGTATGTTTAACATGGTAACATACATTAGACACTAGGCTTAGATCCATGCTAAGGCCTAACCATGAGTATATACTCCAGCTCTGGAGGAATTGAGTGAAAAAACTCATAAGTTATAAATTGTCTGAAAACGACAAAATATAATTAATAAGTAAAAAAAGCACTCCAGAGAAACAACTCATGCCTAAGACGGAGGTAGCTAAGACCTTTTACAAGTTCATCATGCAACATCTCTTATTACAATTTTTTATGGAAAATGTGAAAAAGTTGGTCTTTATTGATCGGTTGAACTTCTGAACTCTGAATTTTGAACAATAATGTTCAATCTTTGGCGGCTCGCTGGAAATCCATCCTAGTGCAACTTGGTGGATAACAAGTATAATGGTTGAAGTTGTGATTACCTTGGATAAGGTTTTGATTGTTTTGAGGAACTTTTTGGTTTCACCCTGTTGTCGTCCTTATACACACCTGGGGTAACATGGAAGAAACCTTCAATCCACTTGGTGTGTCCTTGGGGGCAAGTCTCGAGTCAAGGTGCTGTCACCTGATCCTGAACTCCTCCGTCTAGGCTAACTCCTAGCGAAGCCAAGGGGTGTAGTCCCTATAAAAAATCTAAGGTTTTGTAACTAAGAAAGTAAAAAAACACTTAAGTCTAGGAGTTTATTGCTTGAAATAAAACTTGATCATTTAACATTTAGCATTCATCATCATCATCATAAAGTACTTTGCTCATAAACATGCATAAAACAAATGATACAATATCTGCAAGATTTAAGCATAAAAAGTTAGACAAGATGCATAAATGTAATAACTGATCACACAAGATAAATAGATATACCAATTACCAGTGCCTTAAATGGAGTCGTGGGTAGTGTAGATCGAAAGTTTTATTAAGGTAAATTGATGTTTAGTTAATGAAGAATGTGTGGCTCCTTTGGAGGCTAGCTCTTTGCTTGGAACTTGCAGAGAGTTTATCGAAACCCAAATGGTCTCATCAGTAAACTCACTAAAAGTGTTGCATGTCCAAAACGGGTGGGAAGCCAGGTCCTGAGAGGGCCCGCCTTACTTCACAGGTCACTTTTAGGCGTTTTCCTTACATCAAGCTAACTACTTCAGAGATTGTCCTAATTAAACTAGCAAGGTTCAATTACTTTGAAATACTTTGAAAATAAATCATACACCCTGCTTCGCAATTGAAGGACTAGCACAAATACTTGAAGAAATATAAAGGTTTGTTGCAACAACTTAGATTTAGTACCTTGCTTTGTAATTTAGAGATGAATCACAAGATACTTTTTAGAAATTAAACAAAGTTGCAAGATTTGTTGTTGAAAAAGAGACTTAAAGCAAAGTTGAACTAAGCATGCACGATAGATTTAAGATACCTTTAATTAGCATGCATAAAATTATGAGTGTTTGTTGTGTGTTCAATGTACTTGACTTGTGTGTTTGATTAAGGGATTTTAAACATGCATCAATCACAAGATAGAGAAACCAAACCAAGAACACAAATCCCCCTAATGGGGATGGAGAAACTGGGCACAAAGGGCCTGTTTTTATTACACTATTACAACAGAGAACAAAGGTTCTCTTTGAGCTTTTAGCTCTTTAGAAAGAAGAAGGATCCTTATAACTGGATCATTTAGAGAAATACAAGAAATATGAAGAAGAATGGAAAACTTCGTTTGATGAAGTTAAAACCCCCCAGGGTGCCCTTGGAGCCTTTGATTTCGCCAAATTTTGGTAGAATCTCCCCTTGGACCTGTTACTGCTGCAAGAAAACAACAAGCAAATTAAGTTAGAAAGTGATGAAAAGAAGTTTTAAACAATAAATTTTTTTATCAATTTTTTTGGAAAAATTTCCAAGGCAAAACTGAAAAATTTTGGGACTTTTTAGACACTTTTAACGAACCCAACCTAGGCTCTTCTAGTTGCTTCTGTTTGCTGTTTTAAAACAGCAAATATAGGACATCTAGATAGCTTGATACTGAAATTAAAACAGAGCAATAGACTGGTCTAAGATCTAGGTGAAAATAGACCAAAATATTGCTTAAATTGACTAGATCTACTTCTTGAAATTGACAAAATTCTAACTAGATCTAGGAAGTAAATGCATGCAGCCTTTAGATATTAGAAATGAACTTTAAGACTGATCTAAGCAACATGCAACCAAGAAAAAGGAGAGGGGAGAGAATTTTATCGAATTTTGGTGTTTCCGCTTGAGCTTGGAACACTTGGGCTATGGGGTTCTCTTTGATGTGAGGAAGAGGCAAAATGCCTTCTTGGACAGAAAAGAGGATGCAACGGAACTCATTTGCCTCTCCAAGAGAATGATCCTGCATACAACACAGATACCTGCAAATTCTTGTACTTGGTGTTTTTCTACACATAAAACTTCAAGAGCATATTAGTTTGAACAAAAACACACATGCAATGAAATATTAAGCATAGATTAACAAGTAAATTAAATAGTAAACAAACTAAGTAACTTACTCCATCTAGATAATAGTATCGCTATGATTAGCCAAGTAACAAAAGACAATCTGCAAAAATTAGTATAACATCACCCCATGTAAATCCAACATTCATCTACACATTTGAGTCCACACACCAAAGATGAGCTCCAAAGTCTTTATTATTCCAAAAAAATATTTAACCATGATACAATGCTTGCCCAAAACCGAACTAGTTTGAGGAGAGGTCGACCTTGCTTATATAGCAATTGGGATGACAATTCCAAAGAGGAGATGCGCTAGGGTTAGGGTAAAGGCGTGAGTGAAGGGGAGATGCACATGAGTGAAGGTAGAGATGTGTGGGAGATGAGGGGAGTGATGTGAGGTGGCGTAGTGGATAGGGAGTGATATGGAGTGGAGGGTGAGTGATGTGAGGTGAGAGTGGAGTGAGGGGGAGTGAAGGGGTAGTTAGGAGTGACGTGAGCACATTGGAACGCGTGCCCTTCATCTGGGTTGCGCCAACTAGGAAAGTGGGGTCGAGTTCCCACATTGGGATCTCCCTCAAGTCCATGTCATCTCAATTAAGTCGACCTCACCTTTAGCTAACTTGCCTAGGCTTCCAGTTGACTGGGGACAAGAGAAAAACATGTTTCAGACATGTTCCCCAGTTCTCCTAAAATTTAGGAAATGAATTTAATTACCCCTTTTCTGTAATTTTCAAGTAATTTTGATTTTTTAGTGATAATAATCACTTTTTTGTCTCGAAAGATGGGAAATAGGGGTTTACATGATACTTTGGACTGGAAAACAACCATAAATATGGCATCTGACAATGTTTGATGCCATATTTTTACAATTTACTGACTCGGAATTAAAAAATTCCATTTTTGCGGGAATTTAATTAATTCACTAAAACTTTAAAAAAAACCTATCAAACCTAGCCGCAATTTCGAAATGACTCAATCAAGATGTCCTAGTATGAGCTCATATACATTTGGACACTAGATATTAGATTTTCCATGCCAAGACCTGATTGCCAGCACATACTCCGGCTCTGGAGTCACTCTTCCGAGTGAAAAAAACTTAGAAATTATTTAATCGCTTACAAAGGCAAGCAGAAAAAATAATTAACAAGTTAAAAAGACACTCCAGAGTACATGCTCACTCCTAGGTCTTAGGTGGCCAATAGCCTTTTACAATATCTCATACTCAACACATTTATTACAATGGTGGAAATGCGGAAAAAGGTGGTCTTTCATAAGACCGGCTGAAGTCTGAACTCTGTCATATGAGCACTGATTGCTCATTCTTTGGCAGCTCTTCAGAAAATCCAGCTTGTGCAAACTAGAGGATAACACACCCATTGGGGTTATTTTGTGACATGTGATTACATTGTGGGCCACATTGATGTGGTGTAGTTTGAGGCTTACTAGTGGTAGATCTTGAAGGAATGTTCACATGTGTAGTTTGAGGAATAACAGTAAAGGTTCCTAAGCACATGCAACTAAAGGTTTGGCTTATGGGGATACTAGAGGGTTGGTTCCAAGATTGGGTCGAAGCTTGGATTGTGGCAATAGCTTGAGTGATTTTGTTGGATGGAATTCTATGGGAGTTAGTTTGGGCCACAACTGCTTCAATTGAGAGAGGTTGGTATGCAACCTTTTGAGTTGCTATGTGTTGGTACACAATCATTTTGTAGTAGGTTGGGCAGGTGAGTTCTCTACATTTTGTGAAGTGGAAACATATAAGGAAAGGAAAGTTGATTTAAAAAGTTATTCTAAGGGGTAGAGTTCTTTAGGAGGTGTTGGGCTATGGCATTGGTCGGGTTAGGACGATTGGTTTAGGAGGAACCCTCATTAAACTATGGTTTCATCTAAGAGTGAGGCCATGATGAGTATGTCGTGTTAGAAATAGATTGTCCTTGAGTTTTCATTTGATGTTGAGCATGGCATTGGGGTTGAGAGTGAGGGTTGTGAGGGGATTGAGGATCAATGAAAGCTTTGATACCACATGAAAGTAAATAAAACATGCGAGAGAATAAAATAATCAACCAAGAACATAGCAACAACACAAATCATGCACTAGATTTATCCTGGAAAACACAAATCGAGAAAAACCAACTAATAGATCTATTAGTTCCTTAACCAAACCTAGCCAAGCCGGCCAACACCCTGGCCCTAGACAAGTGAGCCTCACCACTCACGTCTTGACACATTACAATGGAGTATCACCAACCTTTTAAAGGCTTTCATTACGTGCAATCCACGGGTTCTAAAACCACGGATCACCAATACCATGTGCCCGAAAGCACCACTATTTACCTAACAACTTTGACTCTTTAACCGAGTCAAGTTTAACCTAACATTCCCCCTTTTAAACTTGACTCGGGGTTTCCCATGACCGAATCTGGCCAAACTAGCCAAGTGAGTCTCCACCGCTCACCTCCAGGCCCTACTCCCCTCATAGTTATCCAAGAATCCCGCATGCTCCCCCCTATAACCTAGGTCTATGTCTAGAATTTACCGGTAAGTTACTAGGGGTACGCATGCCTAACTAGGTCTTATAGTCGTATGCCCATTTACATGCAATAACTATTTTCAACTCCATTATAATAATTTTTTTTTTCATTTTTGCTATCTCGACACTTATGTTGCCATCCTCTCGCCTTTCCATCACTTTCACCTCCAACTCTTGATGCTCGCTTCTTGGTAGATCTACAAATTGTTAGAGTAGTCAATTCTAACAAACTTTGCACTCACATATTGAGTTGACTAGGATCAATATGCATCTTTTACAAACCCCAATAACTGCTTCCTTGTCCTCCCCCACTGCCATAGCCGCTATTTACTCGAGGGTTTTCTTCCAAGATGTGAAATAGATCCTGGAAAATGTTATTCTAGGGGCTCCAATTGTGCCCTAAAATGCTCAGCACAAAGCCTTGACAAGAAACTTTTGTCAAGAACAGTAGTAACAAAATACATACTTGGGCATTTTGAAACTGCCATATTTCACGCAATTCTTCTCAAATAGCCTCAATTCTAGCCCACCTCTACTTGGCTTGCTTACCAACATGTACCACCGATCTTTCTTCCTTCTCTCTCTTAATGGCTCTCATCGTCAAAACCACTCTCGCTAGAGAGTCCAGGTTAACCTTGCTCTGATACCACATGAAAGGAAATAAATCATGCGAGAGAAACAAAATAATCAACCAAGAATAGAGCAACAACACAAATCATGCACTAGATTTATCCCAAAAAACCCAAACCGGGAAAAACTAGCTAATAGATCTATTAGTTCCTTGACCAAACCTGGCCAAGCCGACCAAACTCTTGGCCCTGGCCAAGTGAGCCTTCACCACATGTCCTAGCACATTACAATGGAGTATCACCAACCTTTTAAAGGCTTTCATAACATGCAATCCATGGGCTCTATAACCACGGGTTGCCAAAACCACTATTGTTCACGTAACAACTTTGACTCTTTCACTGAGTCAAGTTTAACCTAACAATCAACAACTTGAAGGTGCGATGATATGACCTGATATACATTGAGACATATTGATAGGGGCACTAACACATGGAGTTGGGAAGGTAAAGTTCTAACATGGAAACTCCTTCAAAAAGTAGCTTGGTTGAAGGTCGAGGAGGTGGAAGAGGAACTACTGCACTTGAAAGAGAAGGCAAAGGAGAAAGGACATTCCTCAAAGGGAAAGGTGTAAGGAAAATAATGCAAGAGTAAAAGCAACATTCTCCTTAGGAGAGAAAGGACGAGGTAACGCAAAGAAACCACTTTCCTTCGAAAGAAGAAAGGTTGAGAAGCTCTATTGGAAGAGAAAGGCCGAGGACAAAACATAAAAGAGCAACATTTTTTTAAGAAGGAAAAGGTTGAAGGAAATTCCCCAATGGAGTCACTAACTTTGGATAACCTAACAAGAAATAGGTATCCTCATCTTAGGAGGAAGAAGTAGGACGATTACATTTCTCCTAGGAAGTAAGGTAACCCTATGTGAGGGACCAAAAAGAGCCTAAGAGACAGCCCCCAGGGCAAAAAACCAACTCTCTACCTAAATGGTGCTAGTCGAGTTAGGATGAGTAGACTCGGTAGGGTGGAATCGCTATCTAATATTTTTGGGCAAAACTGGAAAATCTAGGAGGGAAAGAAGGGAAGGCACACTAAGTAGATTAGGGTCTAATCTATTATTAATGTACCTATGGCTATAGGAGGGTTGATTTTATCTTGTTTATCAACTATTCTACGTGTAAAAATAGAACTAAGAACTCTAAGCAAAGCAAGAAAGAAATTAAATAATATTGGTTTGTTTCCTCTTTGCTCTTGGTTCCTAACTAGCCTATTTAAAAAAGAAAGTTGGAAATTAAATATAAAGTGACAAAAATGAAACCTTTCCCTTTCCCCAAATGCACAACAACAAACAACAAGCAATTAGCATTTATTCCAAATTCTCTTTGTGTGCAAGCAAAGGAAGAGAGTGTAGGGTGAATTGACCTAGATGGGTGAAAACCCTTAGCTATGTTAGATCTAATCTAATAATGCTATTTGGACTTTGAAAGAAAAATGAACAAACAACGAGCAACAAAATCAAAGGGGGTTGGGACTTCTTGCATACTTGTAAGATTGTAATACTCTTGCAAAACAAATAATGGTCTCATGATCTCCACATGTGCAAATGTAAAAATGAAATAGACAAGCTATAATACAATATATCTAACTAAATGTGATAAAGTGAAATATATCCCTTTGTCCTCAATTGGAGGATGTCCCTCCTACCTCACAAGTTGCGCTGAAGCATTCTTTTGAGCTAGGAATTTCGGAAGATCGATCAAAGTTAGAAGAGAGGGAGTTCCAAGCCCACCAAAAGGCAGGTTGTCCCAGCCCAAAAACTAAGAGGCAAGACCCAAATCAGTAAGAACGAGCAATGGACAACAACAAAACCAGCTTTGTGAGCAAGGAGGATGATGGAGACAAAGCAAGATCCAAGAGCACGTCCAAGCCTAGAAAGCTAATGTACGACAAGGAGTTTACAAAGCATTTTTGGTCATGTAATGATAACCAAAGTTAGAAAATGAGAGGAATGATGTATTTATACACAAGTAGCTATTAGTGAGTGTACCCTTGTCAATCCATATATCAAGGTTATGTAATTCTTCCTTCTATGGTTAAACCATGGAATTTGACCTCCAAATGCAGGTGCTAGTAGGCTAATCATGCAAAATAGGTAGAATAAAGGGCTTATGTTTTGTAGAAAAATGAACAAACTACAATACTGCTACACACAAGCCACAATAAGGATAGAACTACTTGCGGTAAGTAGGGCACCAAAAGAGCAATGAAAGAGAGATCAAAATCGACCAATTTGACAAACAAATAGAGAACTACTGTTGAACATGGGGGGCACTCATGGTCCCAAAAGGGGTTTCTAACTACTTGAAACAACGTTTGGGGATGAAATGAATGCCAAGCTGCCCAACAATGACCAAGTCAGCTAGAGGAGGACCCAAATAGGGGCAATATGGCCAAATGGTGATCATCGATGAATAACAAGGCAATGACCAAGGGAGAGCTATAGGCCCAAGACTAATCAAATGAGACCCCAAGACTAGGTTGAAGACCCAAAATGATCTACTCAAATTGCAGAAGGGGAACTCAAATAGGGAGGCTTCAACACTTATGATCACGCCATATAGGTGTTTAGGAGTCTTTGTGTCGTGCTAGGGTAGGGTTGTGCATAACTAGTGCGAAGTGCAAATTCTATACGCTATATTCTATACACTATAGCATATAGAATTCTGGAAACCAGAACTTCAATTTTATTGCCTTATGTTGTGGTAGCATACGACATATTTTTTAAATACAACAATGTAGGTTCGTTCACAGTTTCAAAAATATTTCTCAATTTCTCCCATTCTAAATTGTTTCTTTAATGTTTCTATAGTGTTTGATTACATTAGGTTAAAATTAATAAATCCTCTTTATTCCTTCTTTCAAATTTACTAATCTCATATGGATCCATGGGTTTTTGTCATGTACCGTGGACCATGTTGAGTTTTTTGTACCCTGGGAAATGGTCCCCTCGTGTTATTGAGTGCCTAGCACTAAAGGGGGAAAAGTACCCCTCCCTCACTTTACTTTATGTTACAAAGTCAAAGTGACTTTATGAGCTTTTAATCATTAAGTGACTTTATTAACATAAAGTGACTTAGGGAACTTAAATAAAGGGGGAGATCTAATCTCCACCTTTGATCTTGGTTGGCTAAGATCTAATCCAAGCCATTGGTTCCTAGGTTAACCTAATGATGAGGTTAAAGGAAAAGAGGAGGAAAAAGGGCATTCATTGTTCCCTATGAGTTTTGAGTAAGAGAAGAAGAGGAGAAGGCGATTTGGAGGAGGAGATTGAGAGGGGCGCACTTTGTGAAGGAGGGTGCACCAAGAGGCTTGAAGGGCGCACTTGCTCATTGATAGAGGGCACACTTAGCATTGGGAAGGAGGCGCATTTGCTAGCTGAGGAAGAAGGGCACGGGTTCTATGACAAGTACAGCAGGCTCGGATTTCTAGACAGGTGCAGCACTTAACCTTGGGCTGGGTGCATTTACTGTTGGGAAAAAGGGCGCATACTTCAAGGAACAGTAGGCTCGATTTCAAGGGAGATTAGGCAACTTACTTGAGATAAGTTGGTTGTATATCTCTGCTGTAATATTTCCTTCTAGCTCCATAATAAATATTCCTCTGTATTGGTTTTCCCCATGGGGGTTTTTCCAGGGTCATGTTGACCAAAAATCACTTGAGTAAGTTTGTGGTTTGCATGTGTTTTATTACCAGCATTTAAGTGTAAAAGATCAAGAGGTGTGTTTACTGTTTTAATGAAAGTTTTAAAGGGAATGTATGGACAGCAAACCCACATTATCTAACCTTGAAAACAGCAGCATTAAATGAGCATTAAACCAGTCTAAAAGGCAGTCTTAAACAGCAGCAAAAACAGTTCTGTTAGCACTGAGCAGTCCTAAAACAGCAGTATAATAGTCCTATTCTTGTCCTTAAATCAGTGCCTAAACAGTGTCAAAGACAGAAATGTTGGGCAGCCTTAAAGAGCCTCAAAATTCTTCATGGTATCAGAGCCTGAGGGCACAAGAGAGGGCTGATATAAATTGCAGACAGTGGGCAGATTCTATCTCACCTTGAAAGCTTCAAATTCACAACTGAGATTGGTGTGTGGGCAGCAGATTTCTTTAGTCGTTTTTTCATGAGTTGGCAGCCATGTCAGTTGGAGGGTTAAGGGTGGAAGATAGGCTAGCTGGGGCTGGCAATTGGTCCCCATGGAAGGCTAGGATAGTTTTGATTTTGGAAGAGGGTGAGCTAGGGGAATTGTGGAGAGTCATGTGGTCCCTCCTACCGATGCAGTGCTCTTGGCAAAGTTCAGGAAGAGGAACATCAAGGCCAAGAGGACTATCCTAGATGCAGTGAAAGACCATATTATTCCTCATGTTTCTGGTAAGGACTTTGCATTTCAGATGTGGCAGTCTTTGTGTAGCTTTTACCGAAGCCCTAACCAAAACTGGAAGATGGTGCTCCAAGAGAAATTGAGGGGCACTAAGATGACAAAGACTGATTCGGTCACCTCATTCCTAACGAGGTTTTCACAGATTCATGATGAGTTGGCAGTTGTGGGGGAGATAGTGGATCCATCGGAGTTGGTGAGGACAGCCTTGAATGGCTTCTCCAAACCTTGGGAGAGCTTTGTACAAGGTATTGTAGCAAGAGAGCATATGCCTAGCTGGGAGAGGCTATGGGATGACTTTGTACAGGAGGAGCTCAGGACTGACTCGAGATCTGCTAGTCAACAACATGGTGGGGATGATGGTGAGGATCTTTCTCTTTCTACAAAGGGCAAGAAGAAGACCAAGAAGGGTCCCAAGGGTGGGGCTAAGCAACAACAGAAGGGAGGTGAGCAGCAGAGGGATATGAACAAAGTTAAATACTTTTCTTGTAACAAGATGGGGCACTATGTTGGATAGTGTCCCAACTGGAAGAAGAAGAGGCAGGGTGGTACAACAACATTAGCTGAGGAGGATGAGTTTGCCTCTCAGTTTGAAAGGGAGATGTCCTTGCTTGTCAGTCTGTCTACAGTTGAGACACCATCCAGTGTATGGTACATAGACAGTGGAGCATCCATTCATATGTTTGGTGTTAGAGAGCACTTTATTGATCTTACAGAGTCTGGGATCAAGTTGGAGATAGTGCTTGGGAATAACACCATAGTTAGGGCGACTGGGCATGGCACAGTTTCCTTTCAGAGGGAGTTATGGCCACCCATGGTGTTCAGGGATGTCTTGTATGTCCCTGGGCTGAAGAAGAACCTGATATAAGTTTCCACCATTTAGGATAGGGAATTTGAGGTGTCATTCCGAGGTGACGAGGTCCTAATTTACCCTAAGGGGTCTAGTATCACATTGGCCAGAGTGATTGGGACTCGTGATGGGAAACTGTATAGACTCAGTTTTCAGCCATTACATGCTTTGGCTAGTAGCAACAACAATAGTCAGTTGTGTGAGCTTTGTCATAGAAGGATGGCTCACTTGCATCATGGAGCTCTGAGGGTGTTGAAGGAGATTGTGACAGGATTGCTACAGTTCGGCATTGAGCATCAGGAAGTATGCAGGGGGTGTGCTCTTGGGAAGTACACCAAGACTGTCTAATTACAGTAGATCAGCGGGGATACTTGATTTGGTACACTCTGATGTGTGCGGGCCCATGTCATTAGTTTCCTTGGGTGGATGTGAATACTATGTGAAATTCATTGATGACCACTCCAGGAAGACCTGGATCTATTTCATGAAGACCAAGAGTGAGGTTGTCAAGAGGTTCCAAGAGTTTAAGGCTCTTGTGGAGAACCAGATAGGGAGAAAGATCAAGGTCTTGAGGTCGAACAATGGGGGTGAGTATACCTCCATAGAGTTTAGAGATTTATGCACCCAGGAGGGTATTAGGAGATAGTTGAACGTTCCTTACAACCCCCAGTAGAATGGGGTTGTTGAGAGGAAGAACATGGCTATTGTTGGTGCAGCAAGATCTATGTTGCATGATCATGGGTTGCCATTTTTCTTATGGGTTGAGGCTTGCAGTACTGTAGTGTATCTACAGAACAAGAGTCCACATAGAGCTCTGGGGAGCAAGACTTCTGAGGAGGCCTTCACTGGGAGGAGGACAAATGTTGGACACCTTCGCATATTTGGGTGTCTGACTTTCTCTCAT
Source organism: Picea engelmannii (assembly GCA_009831015.1). Taxonomy (NCBI): domain Eukaryota; kingdom Viridiplantae; phylum Streptophyta; class Pinopsida; order Pinales; family Pinaceae; genus Picea; species Picea engelmannii. Next base: position 606,332 of record ML777159.1, read on the forward strand.
GTCCCTTTTGAGAAGAGGACAAAGTTGGATCCCACAACAAAGAAGGGGATCCTAGTTGGATAGAACGGGGTCTCAAAGGCCTACCGGATCTACATACCAGCACTGAGGAGAGTTGTTGTGAGGAGAGATGTTAGATTTGAGGAGGATAAATCCTTTCAGAGATCTTGTGAGTTGAGAGATAGAGTTGAGGAGGTCCCACAGATGCAGGATGATACATCACAGGGGTCACAGCCTCAGGTGTTTATTACACCGAGTTCAGGGGTGACTGGTCCACCTAGTACAACTACAGGATCACAGGTGTCTGGTACACAGACCACAGGTGCACGTGCTTCAGGATCTCGGACATCTATGGTGAGATCTATGGATGAGACTAAGGGGCATGAGGTACTACTCCACAGGAGGTTACTTCAGGGAAGAGGAAACCGAGATGGTTTCAGGAGACCTTGATGGAATCCAAAGAGCTAGTTGGTGAACCCCAGATGTTGATGAGAGAGAGCAGAGCACCAGAGAGGTTTGGTTTGTACTTGGCCATGGTGACTAGCATCACAGATTTGAGCCCACTACTTTTGAGAAGGCAACATATCAGTAGGTCTAGAGATATGCCATGCAAGAGGAGTATGATTCCATTATGCGGAATGATGTGTGGGAGGTGGTGCCTAGGCCAGAGGGGAAGTCAATGGTGACTTCCAGGTGGTTGTACAAGATTAAGTATGTTGTAGATGGCAGCGTTGAGAAACACAAGGCTCTATTTGTGGCGAGAGGATTCTCTCAGGTTGAGGGGATCGACTATGATGAGACATTCGCACCAGTTGTGAGATATACTTCCATCAGGAGTATTATGGCCATTGTAGCAGAGATGGGTTGGAAGATCCATCAAATGGATGTGAAGACAACATTTATGAATGGTCTTATAAAGGAGGTATACATTGAGCATCCACAAGGGTTCGAGGTGTTTGGGAGAGAGTCCCACATGTGCCTCTTGAAAAAGGCACTGTATGGTTTGAAGCAAGCTCCACGAGCTTGGTATTCCAGGATTGATTCTTACTTGCTGCAAATGGGCTTTGAGAAGAGTGAGGTGGATCCGAATCTCTATTACATTGTTTGTGGAGAGGATACTCTCATTCTTATCCTATATGTTGATGACTTGTTTATCACTGGAGGGGAGGAGCTCATAGTTGATTGCAAGAGGGGTCTTGCTTTAGAGTTTGAGATGGAAGACATAGGATTGATGCATTATTTCTTGGGCATGGAGGTTTGGCAGGTGAATGGGCACGTCTTTTTGGGACAGGGGAAGTATGCAGCGGATATTTTGAGCAGATTTTAGATGGAGGATTGCAAACCCATGTCGACACCTATGGTCACCAACTGGAGGAAGCTTAGTGCTTCTGAGTTCGAGTTGGTGGATACCACGAGATATCATCAGTTGGTTGGTTCATTGTTGTATCTTGTCAACACTAGATCAAATATTTGTTTTGATGTGAACACTCTCAGTCGGTATATGGTGGAGGAGAGTGCACTTAATAGCAGCAAAACGTGTTTTGAGGTACATAACAGGGTTAGTGGAGTATGGTTTGGACTACGTCAAAGGTGATGGGGTCAGGTTGATTGGCTATACAGACTCAAACTGGGCAGGATGTGCAATTGAAAGGAAGAGCACTTTAGGGTGTTGTTTTGGGTTGGGATCAACAGTTGTTTCCTGGTTCAGCCGGAAACAGAAGTCAGTGGCACTGAGTTCTGTTGAGGCAAAGTATATGGCAGCTAGTCACGCCAGTTGCGAGGCTATTTGGATTCGCAAGTTATTGGTTGGCCTATTTGGTCATGAGTTGAGGCCTATAGTGATTCACTGTGATAATTAGAGTTGTATCAAACTCTTTGAGAATCTAGTATTTCATGATAGGTCAAAGCACATAGAGATGAGATACCACTTCATCCGTGATTGGGTTTAGAAAGGAGTAGTTAAACTTGAGTACATATCTACTGATGAGCAGATTGCAGACATTCTCACGAAGTCTTTGCCAAGGGGCAAGCATGTCTACTTCAGAAACAAGATGGGAGTGGTGAAGAACACTTTCCTTGGTAAGAGGGAGTGTTGAGTTTTTTGTACCTTGGGAAGTGGTCCCTTAGTACACTGTTATTGAATGCCTAACACTAAAGAGAGAAAAGTACCCCTCCCTCACTTTACTTTATGCTATAAAGTCAAAGTGAATTTATGAGCGTTTAATCATAAAATGACTTTACTAACATAAAGTGACTTAGGGAACTTAAGTAAAGGGGGTGATCTAATCTCCACCCTTGATCTTGTTTGGCTAAGATTTAATCGTAGCCATTGGTTCCTAGGTTAACCTAATGATGAGGTTAAAGGAAAAGAGGAGGAAAAAGGGCATTCATTGTTCACTATGAGTTTTGAGTGAAGAGAAGAAGAGGAGAAGGCGATTTGGAGGAGGAGGAGGTTGAGAGGGGTGCGCTTTGTGAAGGAGGGCACACCAAGAGGCTTGAAGGGCGCACTTGCTCATCGAGAGAGGGCACACTTAGCATTGGGAAGGAGGCGCATTTGCTAGCTGAGGAAGAAGGGCATGGGTCCTATGACAGGTATAACAGGCTCGGATTCCTAGACAGGCGCAGCACTTAACCTTGGGCTGAGCGCACTTACTGTTGGGAAAAAGGGCGCATACTTCAAGGAACAGCAGGCTCGACATTCAAGGGAGATTAGACAACTTACTTGAGATAAGTTGGTTGTATATCTCTGCTCTAATATTTCCTTCTAGCTCCATAATAAATATTCCTTTTAACTGGTTTTCCCAAGGGGGTTTTTCCAGGGTCATGTTGACCAAAACTCACTTGAGTAAGTTTGTGGTTTGCATGTGTTTTATTATCAGCATTTAAGTGTAAAAGATCAAGAGGTGTGTTTACTGTTTTAATGAAAGTTTTAAAGGAGAATGTATGGACACCAAATCCACATTATCTAACCTTGAAAACAGCAGCATTAAATGAGGATTAAACCAGTCTAAAAGGCAGTCTTAAACAGCAGCAAAAACAGTTCTGTTAGCAGTCCTAAAACAGCAGTATAACAGTCCTGTTCTTGTCCTTGAATCAAGTGCCTAAACAGTGTCAAAGACACAACTGTTGGGCAGCCTTAAAGAGCCTCGAAATTCTTCAGACCAACCCCAAAGATTTTAAAATGACAGTGTTTTCGATATTTTCAATCTTATGGTTTTTAAATTGAGAAACTATATTTAAAGGGGTCTGCGAGTGGTGCACACCACACCTTAAATTCCAAACACATAAAAAACTGTTCTGTGAAATTCTGGGCACACCTGCTAGGGAATCCGATGTTGTTTATCCAACGTTGGCCTGCTGCACAATTGGGTCTCTTCCTTTGATTGGAGTTTTTGGTATTTCTGCTCAAAATGCTGCATAAAAGGTAGCTTTTCTCTGCAATTTTCTGTCACAGAAAAAATGTCACTGACTGACTGGTTCTTCTCTCTAGAAAATCTAATATGCTCTTACCGAAACGTTTGTGGCAATATTATCAGAACTGGACCGGTCAGTGAACAGGTTGACCCCAGAAACTAGACCACAAAACCAGTCAACCAAAACATACATAAAATATTCAAATTTTGAAAAAAAAAAAAATCATGCGCATCCATGTGAATTCAAACCATTATACACAAATGTGCAAAGTTTCTCATGTATATTAGCAAGCAAGGGTGCACATGACGAAAATAGCACTGAGTGCAATCCATATCTGAACCAAAATACATCAACAAAGAGGCTCTAAATGGCCTCTAGAGTCCAAAAATAAGCATACTACTAATTAATAACTATAGTCTAGACTCTACGATCTGATCATATGAGAGAATCATCTGAATTATCTTCACTGGACAGCAACTAACAGCTCCTAACAGCAGAAATAACAGCTCTATAACAGCCCAAGAAATTCTGAAAATCAACCCTTGAATCAGCTCCAAAGCAGCCCAAGAAATTCTGAAAATAAACCCTTCAATCAGCTCCAAATCAGCCCATGAAATTCAGCTCAAAAACTCTCTGAATCTGCCCATCAATCAGTTCTCCAAATCAGCCCAAGAAACTCAGCTCAAAAATTCCAAATTGCTGAAATGGATTATGAGTGAAATGGAGGGTGGGGACCTCTTTAAATAGGCATTAGTAGGGGCTTAGGGTTAGGTTTAGTGTAGTAATTTTTTTTGTTTTATTGATTTAAAAAAAAAATTGAGTGTACATGGTCCCCATCACAGGCTGGTTTTGGCATTTATGGTTGGTTCTGTTCCTTTAACCAGACCGGTATGGCCCCAGAACCGGTCGGACTGGCTGGTTTTGCTGGTTCCAGTCTGGTTCTGATAACATTGGTTTGTGGTCTCTTGCTGTCTACAGTTCTGCAAAAAATCTTCTCTGTTGCTTACACTGTTTGTTCAGACAGATTTCATTTGCTGTCTGGCTGCAAACCATCTTTCTTCTGTGGAAGAAAAATAGCTCTCCCTGCTACAGGTTGTCTCGGGTGTCCCTGATGCCTAGTTGGGTCTCCTGTTTGCAATGGATTTCTTGAAATATCAATGCTGCAGATCTCGAAGTCTAGTCTGCTGCTATTTGCAAAAAAGAAAACTCACACAAATGTGTTCATGAAAAAAACATGTCTGCTACTTTTTGTGAGAAATTAGGGTGACATGTTCATTGAGACCATGGTGGAGAGAAAAGATAAGAAATTTTTATTATAGCCCACAAGTGATCAAGGAAAAATCTCAATGGGGCTAGAAAGTACAATCAGTTGTCCATGGTCTATGGAAGTGTTAGGAAACATGCAAAACAATAATGAATAATGAATAGACTATATTATGAATGTTGCAACCATCCATACATCTCTCACCCGCACTTACACCATGTCACATTACATTTGATATCATGCCTAAGTAGTTAAGGTGTTTTAACCACCTAATCCCTATCGAAAGTCACAGGGTTCATAACCATCAGGTTCGAAATTCGATGAATGTCAACCAAAAAATCAAATTCAATGAAGTTCGTCTTATGATATTCGTGACCTATTATCTAGCGTGGTGCATGGCCTACTATTGAATAGCTAGAAGGAGACATATCACAACATCATAGGTTTTAGGAGTATTTGCAAAACCCTAAGTTGCACAATATGGGGAAACAGGTATGAGTTTCCGAAATGGAAACGCACTGGAAACTTGACCCCTCAAAAATTTGGAAATGGGGCTACTTTGTTGACTCTCATGACCACTATCCCATGTGCCCTCGAGTCTTGCCCCGGGCAGGGCTAGAGCCTGTGCGTATAGAAATTATAGACCTGAGTGTGTTCATATCCATATGGTGACATAGCCTTTAGCGATAATGCAAAATCATATTTAATATGTTCTTATACCTGAACCATTTTCATATTTAATGCGGTGAACATTGTAATGTTTAATGAGGTCCAGCTTATACTCAAACCATGTTCATATTGAATACGATGAACATTCAACATTGTAATGTTTCATGAGGCTAGTGTATGGTACTCTTATTTTAAAGAAATATTTTTTATATATATATTTTGAAAAATGTATATGGACTAACTTAAATGGTGAATCTTATTCGAACCTCATTGGGAAATTCGAATTCGAACTAAATTTCATCATTGCTGAACTTGAACTTGAACTATGTGAGTTTGTCCCTAATTACAACATCGAAATGTTACATTCATCACATGTGTCATATATAAAAGACCATTATACACCATTATACAAATAGTTATTCCTCCTAAATACTATTGAAGTGTTAATACTCCAACAACCCCTTTAACACTAAAATAATATTTCATAGATGTTACCCCTCAATACAAAAGTTCAAAATTTTATAGCCCAAGAATTTGGCAAAGAAACAATATAAGACGACCACAAAATTTGAAGACCACATATTGCCTATTACCATCCACCTAAGTACGTGGGTAACCAGCCATAGTGCTCGCTGGCTCTCTAGGATGGTAAACTAGTTACATGTATCTTCAAGTTCTCTACATCTCCAGATCCAAATTTTCATTGGTGCTTTATTTGACTGGCATAACCCTCATTCTGAAGGTAAATCTCCACTTGACTCCCTTATCAATCTCTCACCTCTATCAGATTGCATCAGCCTCTTTCTTTGAAGTTGAGTTATGTTGGACTACCCTAGCACTTGACACTGTTATGACTCAATCCTAGCACTTGACACTGTTGGACTACCCTAGTTATGACTCAATCCACTTGATCATATTTATATTTCTCATTCTTTTGCTAGTTATGACTCAATCCTCTTTCTATTGCACTTATGACACTGTATGGGCCAATAGAATGCATTTATGAAGAAGGCTAACAAGTAATGTGGAACTTTGAGTTGCATCTTGTAAACAATGTAGATTATAGCTTTGCAATTCACACGAGGGGCCCCAATTGTACTTATGGAGATCGACCAGTGACATCAATGGACAAAAACTAGCGTTGATGGAGATTGCTGATTGCAATAATGAGGGTGACTTGCTTTTACGATTCTATGATGAGATTCCAGCTTATAGCCCCATTTATTGTAGTATGAACCTATATCTATGATGAGTTTCAAACCTGCTATATGGTTTTTGGGGCCGTCAGTTGCATTTATGGTGTTGTCTGAATTTGTGGCCTGCAGTTATGATGCTGTATGGGCCAACATAATGCATTTAGAAGAATAGCTAACAAGTAATGTGCAACTTTGAGTTGCATCTTGTAATCAATGTAGATTATAGCTTTGCAACTCAAATGGAATTGCGAACTCCAATTGTACTTATGGAGGTCGACTAGTGTTTATGATTGTTATTTTTACATTTCTGATTACTTTACCTGTGTTATGATTATTGTAGTTGAATCTAATGCTGAGCTTGACCTTGACTAGTGCATTTATGGAGTTGTAGAGTTAAAGACTGTCATAGGATCCCAGGCTGGGATTAGAATTAGTTTGTTTCAATATAGCTTGCATTTTGGTGCTTACTTTCCCAAATCGTGGGCAGTTGTTATCTGTAATTGTGTATGGCTAATGTCATGATGATGTATTCGTGTGGAATATTATTGATACCGTATGTTGGGGAAACGGTACGAAGAACCTTAATCAAACATTTTCAGATCTTGCTAGGCTAAGGCAAGATAGTTGGGAATGTTACCCAGAGTTTATAGCCTTTAATTCAAAATAATCTCTTAATCCACATGTAATATGTACTAGGGACTAAGGCTGATTTTATATGTTATATGTAACTGTGAAAGAAAAGAAGCAGAGATATACATAAGTGTGTACATGGATAAGAAACAAGAATAAAAGTAAAATATGAACAATATCATTAAGATACACATGTGAGATTGAAATAAAAAATCTGATTTTTATATTAACTTCATTCTGAGATACAAAGTAGAACTCTCTTTACAAACCCCTGTGAGGGTGGGGCCAAAGTCAAATTTAGAAGTTTCCGATGGGCACCATACAAAAAGACTGAAAAAACAAAAAAAAAACTAAAGCTAAAGCTCTGGATCAGCTTGCCATAAAAATGATGTCACTTGACTTTGCAAAATATTCTTTATCAATCATGAAATCTAATCCATAAACAAACAAGAACACAAACTGCCAAAGATAAATCACATACCTTTAGAAACAAGACATTGAAATATATGATTTAGTTTTGAATCCTGCTGTCATCAAGATGGTTTAGCTTTCTAGTAAACTCAGAATGAATGAAGGAAAATAATATATCTCACAAGGATAGAGCAGACCTTATATCAAAAGTTTTCATTTTGTTCTCTCATTTGTCTCTTCCACTGATTGAGCTTTTATTCTTTCTCAATAAGTTATGGTAGTTCAACTACTTTTCTTTTGTTAAGTTTAATTAGCTTAACTAATTAGTTGAGACAAGTAAATAATAATATATATAGATAAGGGTCTATTTAAATAATAACTAAATAGGTGGGACCCCTTGTCACTCCCATTTTCATTTATTTAAGAATCATCAAAACATCAAGTATAATACCCCAAATATTTTATTCAAACATCCACCCTGTAACTCCCATCCTCATATTAATAGTCAAATATTTTAATATCAAAAAATAAAACATGACTATATTAAAAAATAACAGTATATCCATGTTGTCCAAAACTCTGTTTAAATATGTATTTGTTGTCCAAAATTTTGTCATTTCAAATAAAAAGATTGTCCTAAAAAAATAGCATTAACAATATTAAAAACCATATTTGTTATGAGAGGCGGTTTGCCTCTTTTCACTACTACTCTCTTTTGATCTTCCTGATGTTTTTCCTTCTGTAGTAGCTTTAGGTTGATTGGAACCTTGAGGATGGATTTCGCTGATAACATGGGAGCAATTATCCATGAAGTGGAGATGGGAGGACACTGATTCAGATGAATTTTTAGAAGAGTTAGGGGAATTGGCCACTTCTTTCCCTTTGTCAATCTCTAGTTCGGGCATAGTGGTTTTAAGCCTTTTGCTTTCATGTGAAGAATGGGTTGGTGAACCAATGCGATCGACTTGTGTATTTGGATTAAATGGCGGTGGATTAACGCAGAAATAAAAACACATCAGCAACATATAACTCAAAAAATTATGACACAATAATTTTTGGTTTAACAGTGACCTTGGAAAAACCCACAAGGGGAAAACTAGTGAGAGCAGGAGTTTTTATTATTTCAGAGCTTCAAAGAAATTCTTTTACAACATATTCATCTTCAGAAATTTAATGACAAGCTTATCTCGAAAATCGTGCCAAGTCTTCACACAAAAACTGAGCCAAACTCCTTGAAATTCATGCCAGAATTTCCTGCACACATGTACAGGTCTGCTCCTTGTTTTCTGTGCCTCTTTCTTGTTGTACGACTGCCTCGAAATCTATGCCAACTGTTACAGCTCAAATCTGAGCATTAAATGTTGTACGATCGCCTTGGAAAATGTGCCAAAACCACCCAGAAAATACCACATAAACATTCCTCAATTTCTGTGCAAGAAAACCAGTTGTACGAACTGTATGAAATCCGTACAGTACGGATTGTTCACCCAACTGTACTTTCCCTCGATTTCCATGCCTCTTTTCTGCTATATGGAACTCGAAAATCCGTACAGTACGACCTCTTTTTTGAACTGTACTCTCCCTTGATTTTTGTGCCATCTTTTAATGTTGTACAACCTGCTCAATTCATACAGTACGACCTGCAATAAATGTTGTACCTTCTGCTTCGAAATGAGTGCTAGTTTTCAGCCTTGAAATGCGTGCCCTAGCTCTGCAAAAATGGTCTCTTTCTCATACTCGAATTTCTGCTCTCTTTCTCTCTAAAAAATGTTTCATCTACCTAAGAATGGGTGCGCCCTCCTACCCTAGTCGACCTCAAGAGTCATCTCATCTAACAATTGAGATTAGATGAGATCAACGGTGGAGATAAAATCACTTTATTCACCCACTTTCCCTAAGTCTCAAAAAGTCACCTTTTAATTTGTCTCTCACAAATTAAATGACCAGGGTCCACATTAGGCACTTTCTCACCCCTTAGGCGCCTAGGTGATGAGAAACACTTGCCTAGGTACTTTTTAATTATTTTTAACACTCCCTCTTACCGAGGAAAGTGTTATTCACCACTCCAAGCTTGTCCCTGAAAGATACAAACTTGCCTTTGCCCAATGCTTTGGCGAGTATGTCTGCAACCTGCTCATCTGTAGATATGTATTGTAGCTCCACTGCTCCTCTTTGAACATGGTCACAGATGAAGTGATAATGAATCTCAATATGCTTAGACCTGTCATGAAATACTAGATTCTCTGAGAGTTTAATGCAACTCTTATTGTCACAATAAATCAAGGTAGGCCTCAACTGCACACCAAACAATCCCACCAACAACTTGCGAAGCCAAAGGGCCTCACAATTGGCCTGACTAGCCCCCATACACTCAGCGTCTGCAGAACTCAAAGTCACTGACTTTTGCTTCTGACTGAACCAATACATAACTGCTGAGCTCAATCCGAAACAACGCCAAGAAGTTCTCTTCCGGTCATTGACACATCCTGCCCAATCTGAATCTGTATAGCCAACCAGACGAACTCCATCCCCTCCCCTGATAGTCTAGACCATAATATACCGTACCACAAAGATACCTAAGCACATGTTTTGCTGCCACCCAAAGCACTCCCCTAGGCTCCACCATGAACTGATTGAGAGTGTTGACAACAAAACAAATATCTGGCTTGGTAGACCAAATACATCAAAGACTCGATCAACTGACGATATAAAGTGGAATCCACCAACTGTGACTCAGAAGCATGAAGCTTCTTTTGATTGGTAATCATAGGAGTGGTCATGGGCCTACTGTCCTCCATCTGAAATCTCCTCAAAATATCACACACATACTTCCCATGTCCTAGGAAGATGTGTCCAGGCTCCTACCAAACCTCCAATCCCAAAAAATAGTGCATCAGTCCAATATCAGTCATCTCAAACTCTGAAGCAAGGCTCTCCTTGCAACTAGTGATGAGTTTCTTTGCCCCTGTAATGAAAAGATCATCCACATATAGAAAGAGAATGAGAGGATCCTTTCCAACCACAATGAAGTATAGGTTGGGATCTGCCTTACTCTTCTCAAAGCCCAACTGCTGCAAATAGGCATCAATCATCGAATACCAAGCTCTGGGAGCTTGTTTCAGCCCATGCAATGCCTTCTTCAGTCTACACATGAGTATCTCTCCCATGCACCTCAAAGCCCGATGGTTGCTCAATATACACCTCCTCCTGTATAAGACCATTCAAAAATGCAGTCTTCACATCCATCTAGTGGATCTTCCAACCCATCTCTACTGCAATGGAAATCACTGACCTGATCGAGGTATATCTAGCAATTGGCGCGAAGGTCTCATCATAATCAACTCCCTCAACCTTTGAGAACCCCTGAGCTACAAAGTGAGTTTTGTACTTCTCAATGCCGCCATCTGCAGCATGCTTGAGTTTATAGAGCCACCCGGAAGTCACCACTGACTTCCCCTCAGGTCTAGGAACAACTTCTCAAACATCATTCTTCATGATGGAATTGTACTCTTCCATCATGGCATCTTTCCAAACCTGTCTACCAGTAGCCTCCTCAAAAGTGGAAGGCTCAGACTCTCGAATACTGCTCACCATCACGATGTAGCTGCAAAACCTCTCGGGAGGTTTACTCTCCCTCACAGCCTGCCCAAGATTCTCCACTGAACCCTGTGCCTCCCTCAAAGTATCTTGAAGCCACTTGGGCTTCCTCCTCTTTGAAGTAGTGTCCCGTGGAGGGGACTCTCCCTGCTCAACCCCATCTCATGAAGACTGTGATCTTGAAGTAGATTATGGAGTACTCGATCCTGAAACCTGTGGACCAGTAACTTGCGATCCTGACATCTGTGGCCCTGTCACCTGTGGACCAGTCGTCACCGAAACTGGTGGCCTCGAACTCTATGTCACTGAAGTCTGCTGCGGACTCACGTGAATATGAGGTGATGACTGCTCACCCCTCTCTGTTCCTTGTGACTTCCTAAAGGCTCTTTCCTCCTCAAATCTCACATCCCTCCTCAAAACTATCTTCCTCAAGGAAGGAATGTATATACGAAAATCCTTTGAAGTCTCGCTATACCCAACAAAGATCCCTCTCTCCGCCGTGGGTTCTAGCTCATAAGGGACATGTGAATATGTGATGCACCCAAAAATCCGAAAGTGCCCCACCTTAGGCTTCTTCCTAGAGAAAGTTTCCTCAGGAGTCATACTCCCCACTGCCCTGTGTGGACTCTTGTTCTGTAGATAAACTGCAGTGTAGGATGCCTCAGCCTAAAGAAATAGTGGTAGCCCCTGATCATGTAGCATGGCTTTCGTAACCCCAACTATGGCCCTGTTCTTTCTCTCAACAACCCCATTCTGTTGTGGGTTGTAAGGAACAATCAACTCCCTCTTGATGCCCTCTCCTGAACAAAATTCCATGAACTCCTTGGAGTTATACTCACCCCCATTGTCTGTCCTCAGAACTCTGATTTTCTTCCCAGCCTGGTTCTCCACAAGAGCTTTGAACTCTTAGAATCGATTGAAGACCTGTCCTTTGGTCTTCATGAAGAAAATCCAAGACTTCAGTGAGAAGTCATCAATGAATATAACATAGTATAAACAAATAGTTAAGGATGCCGAAGACATCGGGCCACATACATCTGAATGAATAAGATCAAGGATACCTGCTGCTCTACTATCACTGCTAGGAAAAGCAGTCTTAGTGTACTTTGCCAAAGCACACCCCTTGCACAACTCCTGGTGCTTTGTACTGAAATCTGAAACTCCAACTACAATCTCCCTCAGTACCCTCAATGCCCCATGGTGTAAATGTGCCATCCTCCTGTGCCATAGCTCACATAAATCATTGTTGCTGGTAGAATGGAATAATGCTCTCGCTAGTTGGAACATGAGTTTGTATAACTTCTCATGTCGAGTCCCAATCACTTTGGTCGAAGTGATACTGGACCCCTTGGGGAAAAGAAGCACCTGCCCATCACAGAACAACACCTCATAGCCCCTCTCCTCAATAGTAGAAACTGAAACTAAGTTCTTCTTCAAGGTCGGGACATGTAGGACCTCTCTCAACAACATGGGAGGCAAAGACTCCCTCTGAAATGATACAGTCTCACAACCCACTGCCTTGACCACTCGGTCATCTCCAAGCACCACCTCAACATCACCAATGTGAGTAAGATCTATCAAGTTCTCACAAACTCCTGTCATATGGTGGGAGGCCCCACTATCAATATACCACATATCGAAATGAGTGGTCCTCGTGGAAAGACACAACTAAGAAAAACTCCTTATCAAACTTGGCGGAGAACTCCTCCACCGTTGTTGAAGCTGTTGTTTGTTTCTTCTTCTTGTTCGGACACTGACCTGCATAGTGCCCAAACTTGTGGCATGCAAAGCACTTGACTTTGCTCATGTCCTTCCCTTCACCCTTCAGTTTGTTTTCTCCCTTAGGACCCTTTCTGAATTTTTTCTTGTTGTTGGCAGCAAGAGCCGCATTCTTCTCATAATGACTTGTAGATGAACTGCCATGCACATAACCTCTCTGGGTCTACTCCTGAACAAAGTCATCCCAAAGATGTTCCCAATTGGGAAGCTTCTCCCTAGCCACAATGCCCTCAACAAAAACAACCCATTGTTTGGAAACTCCATTCAATGTTGTCCTTACAAGCTCACTGTAAACTATGGCCTCCCTCACAACTCCAAGCTCATCTCTAACTTGTGTCAACCTGGTAAGATATGTGACCACATTTTCAGCCTTGGTCATTTTAATGCTCTTCAGTTTTTCTCTCAAAACCATCTTCCGATTTTCATTTGTACTCTGGTACAATTTTGTCAAAGACTCCCACATCTCATAGGCATTTGTCTTCCCCATCAAGTGAGGAATCAAATGGTCCTTGATGGCATCAAGAATAATCCTCTTAGTCTTGATACTCTTCTTAGTGTATGCTGCAAGAAGAGTAGCATCAATAGGTACAACCACATGATGTGTTGCGAAATTCTCAACAATGTCCCACAACTCATTTTCTTGCAACAACAAGATCATCCTCTCTTTCCAAGCACCAAAGTTTGTTGCCCCATCAAGTCTGTCCTCAACTCTCAAACCTGTAGCCATTAACCCCTTTCTGCTGAAAATGAAAAATTCAAAATTCTACCCGGTGAAGTGATTGTTGTCCCAATTTATGACTTGCTAAAATATCTCCGCTTCTCTTTAACTCGACTTTGATACCATGTAAAATTTCATACCCTACCCAGTCTCAAGTCTCACTGATTTTTCAACGAATGTTTAATGCCCAAACCCAGTTTTATGACAACCAATTAAACTCAACATAAAATAATTTTTTAAGAACTGAAACATGAGGACTCTGAACATCGTCTAATGCAGAAATAAAAACACATCAACAACATATAACTCAGAAAATTATAACACAATAATTTTTGGTCTAACAGTGACCTTGGAAAAACCCACAAGCGGAAAACCAGTGAGAGAGGGAGTTTTTATTATTTCAAAGCTTTAGAGAAATTCTTTTACAACATATTCATCTTCAGAAATTTAATGACAAACTTATCTTGAAGACCGTGCCAAGTCTTTACACAAAAATTGAGCCAAACTTCTCGAAATTCGTGCCAAAATTTCTTGCACACATGCACAGGTTTGCTCCTCGATTTCTGTGCTTCTTTCTTGTTGTACGATTGCATCAAAATTTGTGCCAATTGTTACAACTCAAATTTGAGCATTAAATGTTGTACGCTCGCCTTGGAAAACATGCCAAAACCACCCAGAAAATACCACAAAAACTTTCCTCGATTTTTGTGCAAGAAAACCAGTCGTACGAACCGTACATAATCTGTACAATACAGACTATTCACCGAGCTATACTTTTCCTCGATTTTTGTGCCTCTTTTCTATTGTACGGAACCCAAAAATCCGTATAATACGACCTCTTTCTTGCACTGTACTCTCCCTCGATTTCTATGCCAGCTTTTAATGTGTACGACCTGCTCAATCCATACAATACGACCTGTAATAAATGTTGTACCGTTTGCCTCAAAATGCGTTCCCTAACTTTGCAAAAATGACCTCTTTCTCAAACTCGAATTTTTACTCTCATGCTCTCTCAAAATGTTTCATCTATCCAAGAATGGGCGCGCCTTCCTACCCTAGTCCTCATGAGGGAATCTCAAGAGTCATCTCATCTAACGGTTGAGATTAGATGAGATAGACGGTGGAGATAAAATCACTTTATTCACCCACTTTCCCTAAGTCTCAAAAGGTCACCTTTTAATTTGTCTCTCACAAATTAAATGACTAGGGTCCACATTAGACACTTTCTCACCCCTTAGGTGCCTAGGTGATGAGAAACACTTGCCTAGGTACTTTTTAATTATTTTTAACAGGTGGACGATCTCTTGCCAACCATCATTTGTAAGTTGTTTTGGTTGCATAGAAACATGACAAGGAACTCAGATACCGGAGAAATTTTGGTGTGGTTGGAAAGGAAGCCTCTCAGGCTTAGGTTGCTGAATTCCTTGGCCAACTAGATTAAAAAACCCACCTTGGAAAAGTTGATTTAGTTCTTGTGGATCAACATCAAAATGTATCGAGGATCGTGGCCTTCTATGGCCTCTTTGCCAATTATTTCCTCTACCTTTGTTTATACCTCTGCCATTGTTGTCCCTGCTAAAGAAACTCATCCTGAAGCAATATTCCAATCAGAATATGAAAACTTTTATCAATTCATTCACTAATACTCTACCTAAATAAAATCAAGATGTTGGCTCTATAATTCACAACAGAAGCATATGTAATCCATCCATTGACACAACTTCACCAAATCCAATTTAATAATTAACTACAATTAAACAGGGAATGATAGGGTCATCGGGAATATGAGGGGGTTTATAATGAATGAAAAATGGTAACATGGACGAGGATCAACAATGAATATTGTTCAAGCAACACAAATCCCTTTTATTCCAAAAACAATATCTCCATGTCACAATTTCCAATCCAGAATCATTATCCAATCCTCTTTAATCTTTTTACTTTAAAAATGATATTCAAGATAATAGAACATGGGATGGATAAAATGTTATTGGGAAGGTGGTGGGCGTATAATGAGCAAAAAATGAGACAATGAACGGGAATAATAGCGATTACTGTACTATTACAAGAATCTTTTATTGACTTTAAAATCAACATTTCCCTTATCCAACAACAATCATTTAAATATCCACAAAATTATTTGAATATCCATTGTTTACCATGAACACTTATTTCCAAAACTCCCACCTAAAATTTGTTTGTGCCATAACATTCTCTTAAGCTTCAACACACATAATCTATAACAATTTTTTTTAAGCTACAATATCCACGATATGGTGATATTTTCTTTAAACTGTCCAATACCAATCTCCAAGAAAATGACAGGGTTATTGGATGGGATGTTGATTCTTACTCTTAGGAAACCTGATACTCTCAGAAAGGAGAAGTTGTGTTGTTGTGCACAACTGTACTTGTTATTGTCTCCCTTACTATGATAATAAGGTTTAAGGCACTCTAGTTAGTTTTTTTGTGCCTGTGATACATGGTGGGGTGTGTCGTCATGTGTAGTTACTTGCATATTTGATGGGCTAGTGACGAAGATATGGTGCTAATCTTTGGATTAGGGTCTCCATTGGAAGGTTTCTTACCTGGTCATATAACTTTACCCTAAAGATACCTGAATAACAATTGTGAAAACAATGTAGATTTGAGCGTGGCACTCTTATAGTTGATTGAGTAGGCATGCAATGCATGTTAACCCCCTATAACTATCTTTATGGCTTCTTCTTGTGTTTCAAGTGTGGAGAATTGAGGTGATAACATTGGTACAAGAACTAGGTTTGTGGTTTTTCCACACTAGAGGAAATATTGAGCAAAGTTCATCAAAAGAAAGGGATGATTTTCAGGATCGAAGGTTGTTTTCCCATGATTATAGAAATTGTTCTCCTTGAATGCATAATAGTTTCAAAATATAGAAAGAAGTCTATTTCAAGAAGGTTGCCTCAACCCCAACAAATTTTCCTTTTGTGGTGTTGATTTCTTCAAACTGCAGTTTTGGGGATCGTAACTCTATACTTTTTTTTGCAAAGTTTATCATAGGGTATATCATTTTTTATTGCATTGATCTGATTTATGCATTGGTGCCATCAGCATTTGGTTCTAGTATATCTATTGTAGGAAAATTTAGACTTGTTTATGCTAATAATGGTGGTTGATTTTGTTCTCCATCTGATGTTGTTAGAAATAGGAAATAATCTGCTCCTTTGACCTATTATCATTGTTAAGCTCTGTTATGGATGATATGTGAAATTTCATATGCATATTCGTTAAATTCCTGGTCTAGGGGTAAATTCTACCGTTGTTACTTGGTAAAATGCTCTGGATTTCCTTAAAGGAATGATGGTTGTATATTGTATTCATGAAGCTCCATGGTTGAAAGGAACTAAGGATTGATGCATAAAGAGCATGGTATGACAAATGTTCTATGCTTGTTTTAGAGTAATAAGGAGATGTCAGATAAATGTTTGCCTCCATGTTGGTGGTATGGGGTATTTGTTTGTTGCTTGGTTTATAATGGTGTTATTTTCTATTTTGGCTCCATCATGTTCATATAATGAACATAATTTAAATTTATTGTAGATAGCATGTATCATTATGTGGAAGCTTCTTGCAAACATGACCGCAGGTTTTGAATGAGAAAAGGCTTTGCACATTTGCAAGCTATAATAGTTACGCAGTATTGTAGCAATGGTTGCCTTTAAGTTCGCATAATCATCTTGCTTTTGAGAAACTAAGAACGTTGTGCTACTATTCCCATATTGCTATTTTTAATCCACATTTTTGGTGGATAAGACAAACTTAAGACCATTCTATTTCCATTGTTTTGATTCTAACATTATGATTGTGTTATGAACATAAATATACATATAAAGTAGATATTAATAAGATAATGATTAAATAATAGTTATTAATAATGAAAGGACATGTCTATTGGTAATGGGCACATGTGCGTGGGTATATAAGCAAGCCCTCATTGTTCATTGTAGGGATCATACTATTCACTCATATACATTTTATTACTCAATATATTATTTATTATCCTATATGGATTTCTACATTGTGTTCCAAGTATTTTGGATATTTACATATTGAACCGGGTTGGTTCACCACAGTGGTATCAGAGCTTCGTTGTTGATTCAGGCCATTGGCCACTTATTCAGACTTTGTCTAAATAAAATTTGGTTGCATCTCGCAATGTCACCATAGGCCCTTGGCCACTCAAATTTCCAGAGTTCGTGGAACTCCGGGTATTTGACCAGAAATCTGGCCTTTAATCATTCATTATTCAAAAATATCTATTAACAATTACTCCACTACAAATTCGGAAGAAATCATTAATAAAAAAAAAATACTAAGAAAAAAAAAAATACTAAAAATCTACTAGAATTTTTAAATCCAAAAATTCCACTGAGATTACAAAATTGTAAGGACTGCAATATGATAAATAAATAAAATCGAATTCCAAGAAGCTAAAAATCCGAAGGACGAACCAAATTTTCATATCGTTGCTACATCTGAATACCTGGGAAAATCCACATGTAAGAACTTGAATTACTACAACGAGTGATATGATATATGATTGATAAAGGTTTGCAATAATTTAATGGAAAATATACTACAACCAATGAAAGTATACCACCGGTGTTAATCTTTTAAGGCATAAAATATTAGTACCAAGAAGTATGTCCCACACCTAGTCTAGTATGTGATAAACCTTTGGCAATAGAGACAAGGAAATCTCATGGTGTTTAGCGAAGACATTAAAAATTGAAGTTGACTAAATTATTTAGCAAAATCCATACCCTTGGGCCCGAAACTTTTCTGTATATTATCATTTAACTAGACGTCCGATGAAGAGAGTCGCAAATTAATGAAAGAATAAACCATCGTGGAGAGTCACGACCATAAAAGAGAGTCGCAAATTAGTGAAAGAAAAAACCACCATGCAGAGTCACGACCATAGAGTGTGACTTTTAGAATCCGCCCTCAAAAGTTCAATAACTTAAGTTTATACATGAAATAACTTAGTCTATTTTAAAGAAATTAAAATATAATTAAAGTAGTTGATATAGTACATCAACATAAGAGAAGGGTGTTTAAAGTTTGGATTATTAAATTCAACATAAGAGAAGGGTGTTTAAAGTTTGGATTATTAAATTCTTAAGTTATA
>ML777159.1:627197-640050 GCA_009831015.1 Picea engelmannii
AAAGAAAATAAATTGTTGTTTCATGGTTAGAAGGAAAAGGCAACCGACATACCTTTTTATCTGCGAATTGCAGAATCTCCAAAGGCTTTCCTTCGACCTTCTGATAGACGGGGTTAACAAAAAACTTAACAGCTCCCTCCATATCATAAACCCCCTGTTTCAGAGGCCCCGAATTCTCTCTAGCGTACCCGTAGATACTAGAAAGACGAGTCGTCGCCTTTTGAGCGGCATCATGGAAAAATCCAAGGTATCTGAACCCCTTCTCCCCGTCATTCTGCACAGCCAAAAGATCCATCAGCTATCACAATGAATAATATCTGCATGGCACTGTATTCAACTGAAAAAATGCATACAAAATATGTGAAAAAAGAAATTGCTAAGCTTCCCAAAACCTGGCGATTTGACTGAGACGACATGGCGTATCACAAAACAGAAACAGAGAATCCGATCATAATCTTTCTTGTGGTTTGTAAGGCGTGTAATGAAGATCTCTGCCACTAGAATGTAATGCTCTTCGATGAAAGGGTTCCGGATGCGCAGCTGCCATAGTTCTGCACGAATATAACCAAATGTTGGGTGCCACCTGCCTGATCTAATAAAGAGAGGCCGAATTGAACCGCAAAAGGTAAAGCTAGTTTGAAGGAAAGTAAAAAATAAAATTTCAAATCCTTTAAAGTTCAAGCATGCAAATTATTTTTGGCAAAGCCACTGTGCTATTACTATTTTCAACAACAAACTTTGAACGGTCTCTGGACTCAATGATCGCTCTAGAACCAGGTGGATCATGGTTATTCCGTTCAAATACAACTACTTCGCTAATCAGATTCAGACTGAGAACTATCCGCATATCGGTCAAAGCACATTTAAAGGAAAATTCAAACAAAGGCTTTTCCTGGAAGATTTTGAGAAGAAAATTTACCTGAAACTCCAAGATCATAACTGAAAAGCGAACCTCATGTAGCAGCAACTATGCATGCCAATATCACATATGCAGTAATATGCCCTTCATAGAGCTCAGCCCTGCCTTGCTTTGGCTCGCTGACTGCCATGCCCCCCGCCATTTTTCATTATTTCAATCTCCGTTGCTCTGTGTCCAAAACTCAAACTCAAACAGGCTTAGGCCATGGATTCCAGCATCTAAAATCTTAAATAAAAATTACACGCAGACAAAGATCCATCTACATTTCCCAGTTCTTATCCATCCGACTATAATGTTAGTCAAGTCTGATAAGGATTCCACCCCAAATTCCACCAAATCGCGTCAACCATTATTGACTTCCCTCGGAAAAGGAACGACAAAGACACAAATTTTCAATGCTAATAAAACAAGACGAATGGGAGAGCGTGAAATGACTGAAGGTTAGGTCACTTCAAGGTAACAAGGACAACGACAGTGAGTAATTGAGTTAAGAGTGGCAGTTGAAAGAAGTGAAATAAATATTAATTAAAGTATTGGAAGAAGTGAAGCTGACAATAACACTTCAAAGTTATCAGCCAATAAAATTGTAACAAATATATTTTTTATTTATTTTAAAATATATGAATTAAAACTTCCTAAGTTAAACATTAGAATTTCTGAAAATTTTTAAAGTTAACCATAAATTAATGTCAAATCAACAATGAACTCATTGCTATAGTCCCAAGCCTTTGGCAAGGACTAATAACGTTGAAGTATATTCTCTAAAGGTAAAGGTGAAGTGTTGAGAAAAAAAGCAAAGTTATTGCAATTGTAAAGTACTTAAAGGAAGTAAAGAATATATATTTTTAATATTAAGAAAGATAAAAGAAGTCATTTATGAGATATTTATAACGTTATTAAAAAAAATTATATATATAAGGGATTATCAAGGAATTATGCAAAGTATTTTTTTAAGGAAGTGTATTATTTATTATCAGAAAAAATTGGGACCTTCACACCTGCTACATTCAATTTAATTATCAAAAGGTTATACAAGTTTCATAATCAAAGCATCGTTTATCGCAAAATTAATTATCATAAATATCGATAGAAGCCAAAATGGATTCTAATAAAATGAAGGAATGAAGGTTTTTTTATGAAGGTTGTCCAGTCGTATGTTACAGTGTTTCTACGTTAAATGGGAGTATGCAAGGAAGAGAGCTTAACATCATTATCAACTTGGACTATAATGAAAATTACATTAATATTGATTTGGCAAATCAATTATTAATTCTAGAGCATAATATAATTGAAAAGAAAGATATCTTTCAAATTAAGGAGTTACAAGTGAAAATTGATGAATATGAATATATATCTCAATTCTATGTCACAACTATGTATAGAGAAGAAATCGACATCATTATCGGGCTACCCTGGTTTAAGAGTCTAGGTACCTTCATCTTAAACATGGAAAAAAAGTTTGCGACATTCCCCTATAAGGAGAAAATGATAACATTACAAGACACTAAATCAAAGCTAGTAACACTAGAAGACTTTAACAATATCTCAGAAGTAATACTTCAAGAA
Organism: Picea engelmannii; assembly: GCA_009831015.1. Lineage (NCBI taxonomy): Eukaryota > Viridiplantae > Streptophyta > Pinopsida > Pinales > Pinaceae > Picea > Picea engelmannii. The sequence continues at coordinate 629,683 of ML777159.1, forward strand.
AATAAAAAAGTAATGCAAGGGATGCCGAAAGAATTTCACGAAGTTATCACAGAAAAAAATGAAGAATTTCCCGCTTGAAAGGCCACAATAAAATATTACTTGTCCAAATCAATAAGGCTAAGGTTACGAAGCAATATGGAAAAAAAATTAGAACAAGAAAAGGCGGATCTCGAAAAAGAATTGAAGAAGAACCTCACAGAGAAAGAAGAAAAAAAATCTCGTTTGAAAAACCTTAATCAAGAGTTACTAGAACAAATCGGAAAGTTGAAAGAAGAAAAACTTGAAAACCCGGACATTAAAGATATCAACAAATCAGGTAATCAAGAAAGTATCACTCAAGAAGCTACAAAATCGACTTAAAAAAAGACAACGTCAGATGTCGAAGTACAAACAATGGAAGCCCCAAATATACTTACTAATCAAAATTCATCCATTAACAAGGCAACATCGGCGCATGAAGAAAATCATATATCAAAGTCAAAAGATGAAAATCCTACAAGTATGATAAAGGGAAATCATGTTATGAGAGCTCCCTATCAACATTCAAATCATAAGAGTATATATATTAACCAGTTAGAATATCAATATTATTCAAGACGAGAACCCTATAAACACCCAATTTCGCAGAAGATCGAACTAGGGTGGGAAGACTCTTTCACAATTCGATGATTCTGCTTAGCTCTTCGTCACTCATATCGTTTGGTGTCATCAACTATGACAACTCCCAAAAATAGTGGACGAGAGGACATTACAAATCAAATAAAAAGTCATGAAACCTTTCATCAATATGCTTTGAGGACAAAGCATTTTTAAGGGAAAGGCAATGTTATGAACATAAATATACATATAAAGTAGATATTAATAAGATAATGATTAAATAATAATTATTAATAATGAAAGGACATGTCTATTGGTAATGGGCACCCGTGCGTGGGTATATAAGCAAGCCCTCATTGTTTATTGTAGGGATCATACTATTCACTCATATACATTTTATTACTCAATATATTATTTATTATCCTATATGGATTTCTACATTGTGTTCCAAGTATTTTGGATATTTACATAGTGAACCCGGTTGGTTCACCACAGATTGTAAGCACTAGTATAAAACTGAATTTTATGTTCTTCTCAAATGTAGTTTATATGGAATGGTGAAAATTCTTCTTGCCTCCAAAGTTTTAAACAAGGATTGTTTAAATTTCTGCATCACTGTCCCATATCGTCTCCATAAGCAATGAACTATCATCTTGTAATGAAAGCACTTATACTTTAAAACAAATTATGATATTAAGCAAGATAGAACATGGCTTGCAATTGCCATAGAATAACTAATTATCATGACCATATTAGTGGGATATTTCATTCAAGCTAATTGGTTGAAGATCCAAATGTGGAATTGAGTTGGACTGAGTTCAAGACATGTGGGACCATGAGAATCAAGGCCAACCATGGAGAAAAATGTGGAAGAATTATACAAATATTTGATGTATTGCATATTAGTACTTATTCACAAAATATGAATTAATTGGAATAAAGATAGTTTGTAGAGTATTGCAGATTAGGTATCAGGTAGATAAGGATAAGGATAATTTTATTAATGTCTGATTGATGACCACAAAAGTAGGTCAAAGGGATTGATGAGATGATGTCATTACAAAGAAGGAGTACCAAAAGGTCTCCTATAAAAGGAATAATGCAGATAATAGATTAGAGTAAGGTAGAGTAGGGAGTGAGAGCCAATTTGATGCATGAACAACCCTCAAATCCAAACCCAAACATCCTGCTTTGGGGTGGATATGTATAGGAGGAGAGGATCCAGAAATAATCACGAAATAAGCACATATCTCCTAACATTTGAGGTCGAATGAAGAAATCTCAGTATAGTATGATTTCTAGAGGGAGAACTGATGGGATGTATGGATCGTCCTATGCGCTGCTGTTTGGAGGAGGTAGTTCGTCGCTGAGGCCTGGGGGGTCTCATCGTAGAGTAGGAATAACTTGAGAAGAGTCCTTCCAAGAGTTTAAGCTATTATTAGGTTTCTTTTCAATTTACTAGATAACCATAGCATAGATAGGATCACTGAGAGAAACACAATCACAAGATACACAACATTTATCCCGGGAAAGCCTCATAGGGAAGAAAACCTAGCAAAAACTTCCATAATATAGATAGCCAATACAATGCCAAGACAATAAACCAAACACTAGAGAATATCCTCTCCCAAGTAATGCGCCTCTCTCTCTTCCTTCTTCTCCAACTGCAACTACCAAACTTGCCCTCTAGATGATCGAATGAGTGAGTGAACAAATGAGGCGATGGATTCCTTTATTTATACAAACTGGAAAGCACTAAACGGAGGTGTCTCTTCACTGGCAGGGTCGACTTCTCTGTCTGGGTGGTTAGAACCACTTTAATTTGCCTGGGGGGCAACTTCTTAATTTTCATATTACATTTAGGGTTTGACCAATCCACAAAAGGGGATTTGGTCAATTACAATGCCCGACATGATCAATCCAAAAAAGGGGATTGATCTAATGAATAATAAATAGAATACTCTTTGCAGTTACAATATTTCAACACTCCCCCTTAACGAGAAGGGTATTCTATAACAACATCAGGCGAGAGAGAGGGCAGCAACATCAACAACATCTGGAATATCTATAAATCATAGGAAGTTTTTCTCATCATCAATATCATCAACAACACAACACAAAGGTTGGAGCATCATCAACATCAGCACTAGGCTGAGAATATTTATCACGAAGTTGGCATCATAGCACAAGGCTGGCTACACAATATCATCAACATGAAGCTGGAATCACAACACGAGACTGACAACACAACATCATCAACACGAAGCTAGCATCACAGCACGAGGCTGGAAACACATCATCAGCACGAGGCTGACATCACAACACGAGGCTAGCAACACATCATCAACATGAAGCTAGCATCACAGCACGAGGCTGGAAACACATCATCAACATGAAGTTGGCATCACAACACAAGGTTGGCAACACATAATCATCATGAAGCTGGCATCACAGCATGAGGCTGGCAACACATCAACATCAACATGAAGCTATAAATCTTTAACACTAGGTTGGCATCACAACACTACTCCCCCTTTCAAGGGAGGTCCTTTCAGACTACACCAAGTTTATCTCGAAAGTGCTCAAACTTTATGCGAGATAGAGGCTTGTTCAACACATCAACAACCTGCCCATCCGTGCTAACATACTGGAGTTTTATGGCTCCCCTCTGCACCATATCACAGATGTAATGATATCGGATCTCTATGTGTTTTTACTTGTCATGGAACACAGGGTTCTCTGTCATCTTTATGCAGCTCTGGTTATCGCATAGGATCATGGTTGCTTCCATCTCTAGATCGAATAGACCTGTCAACAACTTCTGAAGCCATATGGCTTCACAACTGGTAGAACATGCAGCAATGTATTATGCTTCTATCGTGTTGAGATAAATTCTTGATTACTTCCTACTCTGCCATGAGATCATAGCTGACCCCAAATTGAAACAACATCCTTAAGTGCTCTTTCTGTCAGAGACACTTCCAGCCCAATCTGAGTCAATATAACCTCTCAGTCTGAAGTCATGATCTCCATCATAACTGAGACCACAATCCAATGTACCCTTAAGGCACCTCATCACATGGTTTGCAGCAACCAGGTGAACACATCTGGGCTCTACTAGAAATTGACTCAAGGTGTTCACAACAAAACATATATCTGGCCTGGTGTTCGTTAGATACATCAACGATCCAATGATCTGGCTGTACAACTTAGCATCAATCAATTTTGACAAAGTGTCAACCAGGAACTTCAAATTTGTTTCCAACATATCAAATCTCTTCAGTATTTCAACTGCATACTTCCCTTGGTTAGGGAAGATCCTCTCTGGGCTCTGCCAGACCTCAAGACCTAAGAAATAGTGCATTAGGCCAAGGTCTTTCATCTCAAATTCTGCAACGAGCTTCTTCTTACATTCAGTGATGAGATTTTCTTCTCCAGTTAAGAATAAGTCATCCACATACAACAACAATATAACAAGCTCATCATTCATAACCTTGAAGTAAAGTTTATGATCAACTTTACTCTTGGTAAAGCCCAATCTTGTCAGGAAACTTTCAATCCTTCCATACCAAGCTCTAAGATTTTGCTTCAATCCATACAGAGCCTTCTTCAACTTGCAGACATGAGTCTTCCTATCTTCAACTTCAAACCCTTGAGGTTGTTCTATATACACTTCTTCTTCAATGATACCATTCAAGAAAGTTGTTTTCACGTCCATCCGGTGTAACTTCCACTTCATCTTAGCTGCAGGGGATATGATGGTTCTGATTGAAGTGTTCTGGCTATAGGAGAAAATGTCTCTTCATAATCAATGCCTTCTTTTTGAGAAAAGCCATGAGCAACAAACCTTTCTTTATATTTCTCAATACTTCCATCAGCAGCATGTTTTATTTTGAAAAGCCATTTGGAAAATACCACATCCTTGCTCTTTGGTCTGGAAACTATTTCCCATACATCATTCTTTATGATGGATTGGTATTCTTTTGTCATGGCATCTGCCCATTCTTTCTTCTGAATGGCTTCTTCAAAGTAGGTAGGCTCCTTCTCTAAGAGATCACACATCAAAGCCATATAACTGGAGAATGGATTAGGTTTCTTCACTTGTCTCATGGTTCCTTCAGGGGCACCATATTTCTCTCCATCTTGAATAAGTTCCCTTGCCCAGGCTGGCATTATTTTGTGGGAGATCGTCATCTGGGGAGGTTCTTGAGACTCTCTTATGTCATGATCTTCTAGAATCTCCTCATCAAGGGAAGCTATGATTTCCCTCACTGGTTCTACAACTCTGGGAGGTACAGGTTCTTCTTCATATACTTCTTCAAGCTGACATCTTCTTGATTTCTTGAGTGTTGCATCTTCATCAAAGGTTACATCCCTCTTGATTTCAATATGATGGTAACTTGGTATATAAACTCTGAAGGCCTTGGAGACCTCACAGTATCCAACAAATATTCCCTTCTTTCCTGAAGGGTCAAGCTTGGTTCTCTTCTCTTTTGGAATATGTACAAATACTAGGAAACCAAATATTTTAAGATGGATTACTTCTGGCTTCTTTCCGAAGAACATCTCTTCAAGGGTCTTGAACCCAAGTGCACTATGGGGCAATCTGTTTTGTACATATACTGTTGTTTTTGTTGCTTCTGCACATAAGTACATTGGAAGATCTTAATCATGGATCATGGTCTTTACTGCTTCCATTATAGTTATGTTCTTTCTTTCTGCTACACCATTTTGTTGAGGATTGTAGGGAGTGGTGATCTCCTTCTTGATCTCGACATCTTTGAAAAAGTTTGCAAACTCTTTTGAGGTGTATTCTCCTCCATCATCTGACCCGAGTATCTTGATTTTTCTTTCAGAAAGATTCTCTATCAAGTCTTTGAATTCCTTGAATTTACTGAACACTTCATCTTTTGATTTCAAAAGGTAAACCCAGTTTTTACGAGAATAGTCATCAATAAAGGATACATAGTATTCATACCCATTGATAGAGGATGATGGCATTGGGTCACACACATTTGAGTGAATGAGCTCTAGGACTCCTTCTGCTTTATTGTCTCTCTTTGGAAAAGGGTTCTTGATGTTCTTTCCTTATGCACATCCATTGCACACACCTTCATGGTCAACCTTGAGTTCTAGTAGACCTATGACTGCCTTGCTTACTTATGGTAATGCCTTGTAGTTGATGTGGGCTAATCTTATATGCCAAGGTTCACATCGATTCTCAATGGAGTGGGTCATGGCTGCTTCTGAGTGACCTTTTAGCTTATACAAGCCGCCTTCTTTTCCAATAACAATTGCTTCTTTCATGGTTTTTCCTTTGGCCCACATAAGAATTTCTCCATCTATGAAGGCAACTCTGAAGCCTTTATTTTCTAAAGCTGAGATGGAGAGTAAGTTCTTTGCCAAACCTGGTACATACAGTACATCCTTCATCTTCATTGCGGTCCCTAAATCAAGCTTGTAATTTGATTCTCCTACTCCTTTGATAAGGTATTGATAATCATCTCCAAGTGTGATTTTTTGAGGAAACTTCTTTTCTGAAAGGCAAGAGAGAATGTCTCTTTGACCTGTCATGTTCTTGGAAGCACCATTATCAATGAGCCAAGTGTCCTCACTAGGTGATATTGATTCTAAGAGGGCAGAGATTAAGACATAGTCTTCAATTTGTTATTTTATCATCTTTGTGGGTGGCTCTTCATCTTCAACTGCATGGGCATGGTGCTTCTTGTTTCTCTTCTTGTATTCTTCTCATCTAGCTGGACAATGTTTAGCAATATGTCCCATCTTGTCACAATGGTAACATTGGTAGGATGAGAAAACTTTTTCTCTTCTTTTTCCTTTCTGAACTTTCTGGAATCTCCTTGGTTGAGATTCTTTATGTATGAATTTGTTTTGGGGGTGAGACTGCTTATGAGTTTCTTTCAGGAAGTAAGACTTCCTTATTCCTCCTTTAGTGTGAGTAGCTAGGGCTTGATCTTCATCTCTTGATAGCAAAGCTTCTCGGTTAGCTACTCTTGCTTCTTCTTGAACACATTCTTCCCAAAGATTGTCAAATTGTAGTTTGTCTTTTCTGGCACAAATAGTTAGTATGAATCCATCCCAATGTCTTGTGACACCATCAAGGGCTGTCATTATAAGTTCGTCTTCATCTATAGTATCTTCAATTGCTTCTAGTTGTTCTTTGAATTGTGATATTTTGGAAAGAACATCTTCTAATTGATGTTCTTTCCTTCATATAATTTGGTTAGGGCATCAAACATTTCTTTTAGAGTCTTCTTTGAAGCCACTTGAGGGATCAAGTGATCTTTGATAGAATCTGCAATGATTCTTTTGGCCCTAACTATGTTCTTTTGGTGTTTTGTTTTAGTTGCATCATCGGTGAGTTCTGGTACATTCTATTTAATGAATCTTGCTAGGTCATTCTCTTAAAGAATGAGTCCAATCCTATACTTCCAGGCACATAATTTTTCCACACCTTCTAGCTTGTCAACAAGTTTAATCCTTGCAGATATCTTTTACTTGGAGCTAGGAAAATGACCAAAAAATGAACATGCTCAGAATTGAATTTTGAACTTACCAGGAGGTGTGCTTGGCCGAGGCGAGTAGCCTGGTGTGGTTAGATTTCAGAAAATCCAAATTTTGCCCCTTCAAACTTGACTAGCGGATTTATGGACTGGTGCTTCTGGTTTTCTGGTACTTCTGGTTTTCTGGTACTTCTGGTTTCCTGGTACTTCTGGTACTGGTGAAAACTAGGGTTTCACTTTTCGGGAGTTCTATCCACTGAAAAGGTGCGTTGAAGGTGCCAAAGAGTTCCTTGGGCTAGGGCGCACTTTTCTAGATGACTTTTGGGCTAAAATTCCTCTTCAATAAAAGCCCTATTTTTCTTGTACGACAACAGTGACATTTTTCTTTTTCCTGTGAAAGATGCTCTCTTCAGCTTAGCTCTGATATCATGTTAGAGTTTAAGCTATTATTATGTTTCTTTTCAATTTACTAGATAACCATAGCATAGATAGGATCACTGAGAGAAACACAATCACAAGATACACAACATTTATCCAGGGATACCCTCATGGGGAAGAAAACCCAACAAAAAATTCCTTAATATAGATAGCCAATACAATGCCAAGACAATAAACCAAACACTAGAGAATATCCTCTCCCAAGTAATGTGCCTCTCTCTCTTCCTTCTTCTGCAATTGCAGCTACCAAACTTGCGCTCTGGATGATCGAATGAGTGAGTGAACAAATGAGGCATTGACTTCCTTTATTTATACAAACTGGCAAGCGTTGAAAGGAGGCGTCTCTTCACTAGTAGGGCCGACTTCTCTTTTTAGGTGGTTAGAACCACTTTAATTTGCCTGGGGGGCGACTTCTTAATTTGCATATTACATTTAGGGTTTGACCAATCCGCAAAAGGGGATTTGGTCAATTACAATGCCCAACATGATAAATCCACAAAAGGGGATTGATCTAATGAATAATAAATCAACAATAAATAGAATACTCTTTGCAGTTACAATATTTCAACAGTGGGACCATGAGAATCAAGGCCAACCATGGAGAAAAATGTGGAAGAATGATACAAATATTTGATGTATTGCATATTAGTACTTATTCACATAATATGAATTAATTGGAATAAAGATAGTTTGTAGAGTATTGCATATTAGGTATCAGGTAGATAAGGATAAGGATAATTTTATTAATGTCCGACTGATGACCACAAATTTAGGTCAAAGGGACCACTAAGATGATGTCATTACAAAGAAGGAGTACCAAAAGGTCTCCTATAAAAGGCAAAATGCAGAAAGTAGAGTAGAGTAAGGTAGAGTAGGGAGTGAGATCCAAGTTGAGGCATGAACAACACTCAAATCCAATCCCAAACATCCTGCTTTGGGGTGGATATGTATAGGAGGAGAGGATCCAAAAACAGTCATGGAATAAGCACATCTCTCCTAACATTTGAGGTCGAATGAAGAAATCTCAGTATAGTATGATGTCCAGAGGGAGAATTGGTAGGATGTATGGATCATCCTCTGCGTTGTTGTTTGGAGGAGGTAGTTCGTCGTTGAGGCATGGGGGGTCTTGTCGTAGAGTAGGAATGAATTGAGAAGAGTCCTTCCAAGAGAGCCAGTTGCAAAGGATAATTTATTGTATATTTTGAATGTTTTTTGGTAGAAAAAAGGTGTTCATCATATCCATGCCATGATTATGATGGAGTTACAAAATTCCCCATGCCTTTGGTTTTGGTTGGGGGGTTTTTGCCAAGTAGTTTTTATGGATATAGTGATTGAAAATATTGCTACTCTTTCACTTCCCTTACAAAATTTATACTTAACTTCCTTTCAGACATAAAAAAAACTAAGTACTTAAGAAAATTGATTGCTAATCCTTTGGCTTGTGCTTTTTAGCGAGGGTTATCAGTAAGAAAAACTGAAAGTTAAACCTTGATTAGGGGTATATTTTTGCATGCCTTTTGGGGCTAATAGATGGAGGGTTGGCTATTGTAATATTACTGCTCCCCTCTTCCAGGTTCTCATTAGCTGTCCAATCCACAAGTTTGTGACTTATTCCCAAGTTGGCTAAAAAAATTGGTTCGCTTCTTGTAGATTCTACATATGTGCTTGTTATTGAATTGAAAATTTTTGCATTTATCTTATTTTTTCCTTGACTTCCTAGTGCATGACTTTCTTTTCTTCTATTCAAAAGGTTAACGAGGACTTGAGAGTCTCCTTCAACCTTCAAACACCTTATGTTCTTACTCAAAGAAAGACTTATCCCCGTATAGAGAACCTCAAATTCTACCTTGTTATGTTTCGTTGTTCCACGAAGTTAGAGAATATTGTAGTTGACTTGTCTTTAGTGTTTAGGATAATTACCTCTACATTCCATTGGCCTTGGGTTTTCCCTTAAGGCTCTGTGAAATTGAACTTCATGTGATTGATCTTAGAACAACTCCAATGTATGCTAGTTGTGGGAGATGACTCTTTAGTCTTTCCTTCTTTAGAAGTTTTGGCGTTTCTCTCCGTGAAAGGTAGAACGTATCTAAATTTTAATTGTTGATAAGTGTTTAGTTCTTTTATAGACAATAATGTTGCAATCTCTGGTGTTTATTTCACTTTCATAGTGTTTGCCACTATTGCTTTGATTTCCCTCTATAATGTTGATATATTTTTCTCCATCTCCTTGAGGATTTTGTTGTTTCATCCTAGACAAACTTTCCATCAGGTAAATCCCCAACTGATACTTTAGGCATTTTGTAGAACTGTGGATGTTAGGTGCGTGTGGGTTTGGGCTTGTAGAACTTCTCAAAATTTAAAGTAGGGTGTGTCTCATTGTTGAAATCTCCCCATAAATGGTTTGGCTAGTGAAAGTGTTGGGAAGGGTAAGTGTTGCATTCAATGTTGTTAGACTTGGAGTCAACAAAAGCTTGGGTAGCTTGGGATTTGGAAAAACTTGGTAACTCAACAAAACTTGACAAATAGTAAAAAAACCCAAAATATTGAAAGGGCAACAAACATGAGAAATTGAAGGTATTCTAGAAGATATCTAAGTATAAGATTTAAGGTATTCAATGTCAAAGCATAAGATTGAAGGTGTCATATCAAGCCTTTTTTAAACAAGTTTCATTATTCACAAGCACCCTCTAGCTGGAAACCCAAATCACTCTAGATGAAAAATGAAATAATAAGACAAGATAATTTTACTAATGTCCAACAAATGACCAAAAAATTAGGTCAATGGGAATGAAATGTACATATCAATAAC
>ML777159.1:659953-677775 GCA_009831015.1 Picea engelmannii
ACCAATTTACATCTTTACTGGCTTCATTAAAGTTCTTGGGTTCCACCATGGATATGAAGGCTATATGTGATTGCTCAATGTCTTTGATTATCCTTCTCCTGGTTTGTACACCTTTGTCTTTCTCACCAATTATCTGACTTGCAAGATGATACTTTTGAGTAATTCTGGAGGAAGGATGTGATGTTGTCTACTGATTTGAGTCTGCCTGAGTATTTTAATCTTCATCTAACTCCGAGTCTTCTTTTTCTGATTCTTGGACATGTTCATCTTCAGCTTCAGTTGTGTCCTCTGTAGCAGACTCAATATTGCTCACCTCTCTTACTGGGAGTCCTTCATCAACCTTTAAATCAATGCAATCAACTAATTTATACAATCTTTTATTAAAACATCTATATCCTTTACTATTGGTGGCATATCCTAAGAAGATGCCTTCATCAACCCAGTCATCATACTTGCCAAGGTTTTCATTATTATTCTTTATGTAGCACTTACTCCCAAAGACTTTGAAGTGTTTGATTGAAGCAGGTCTTCCATACCACAGTTCATAAGGTGTCTTGTCATTGTGTGGTCTAAGATGGGCTTTGTTAAGAATGTAAGTTTTAAACCTGTGAAGTAAAGCAATGCATATAGATTCTTAAGCAATATAGAAATTAATCAATGGCTCATACACAGAGTACACAAAGATTTTATACCGGAAACCCTCAACCGGGAAAACCTTTCTTATTTTCATTATATCGAATTTCACCATTCACCATACAATATATACAATGTTTTTAGGTATTCCGTAGATACCAAAACCCTAATCCCTTAATCCGTGATTAATTTACAAATCCGCTAAAAATAGCAAAAAACCGCCCAAACAAAAAATTTGGGGCGTTGCGCGTAACCAAGGGGGGGGCATACCTGCCCCCCCCTGGGACCCCCCTAGGAAAGCGCCCGACACACACAACAGAGCTCTAGGTGAAGGGATCGTCAGACACAGTTGTCGTATCTGACGCACCCACACACACACACACATGCAAAGAATATAACACATACCCAACAAAGAATATGGACTGTTGTGTGTATTCCTTCTACCCAGTATGTTTGACCAATGTTCTTCTCATTCATCATTGACCTGGCCATTTGTTGAACTGTTCTGTTTTGCCTCTCAACTACTCCATTTTGTCGTGGAGTTCTTGGGATTGTGTATTCTCTCTTGATCCCATGGTTATCATAGAATTCCTTGAAATCACTTGACATAAATTCTCCTCCTCTGTCTGATCTTACTGCCTTTAACATGTTGCATGTTTGATTCTCATTTAAAGCCTTAAATATTTTAAATTTCTCAAATGCTTCAGCTTTTTCTTTGAGAAAAGCAACCTAAGTGAGTCTGGAGTAATAGTCAATGATCAGCATGAAGTAGTTTTCCTTCCTTGTGCCTTCCTATCTTGATGGTCCACATAAATCAATATGAACTAATTTGAGTGGTTTCTTTGTTGAAGTAGAGCTCTTGAATTTACATTGTGTCTTGGTTAGCTTTCCTACTTGGCAGGGTTTACACACAGAATCTTGTGGCTTTGATATTCTTGGAAGATCTTTTACTGCCTCAAGTTTTTTGAGCTTGATTAAGTGGTCAAAGTTTAGATGTCCAAGTCTCCTATGCCATAACCAACTTTCATCATGTTTTCTTAGATGACACTCTTCTCTATCTTCTTTCAGCACATATACATTATTACTGTCCTTATGCCTTTAGCCACCACTTCTCCCGAGTTTACAGACTTTATCTTACAATCTTTGGAAGTGAACACCACTTCACATCCTCTGTCACATATTTTACTTACACTGAGCAAATTATGTTTCAGCTCATCTACAAGCATAACATCTTGGGCTTTTCCTTTACCATTACTCAAACTCACCATCCCTTTACCCTTGATTTTACCTTGTTCATCATTTCCAAAGGTCACATTTCCTATTTTGCTTTTACTTATAGACAGGAACTTATCCTTGTCTCCAGTCATGTGCTTGGAACATCCATTGCCTATATACCAGGGGTCTTTTTGTTTTTGAGATGAAAGTACTAGACCACATTTTTCATTATCTTTCTTTTTCCATGTGCTGGCATTTCTAGCTAAGGGTTTTATCCTTGGATCTGCTTTGTAATTCTTCAAATGGCGGCTTGCAGCTTTGTGGTCGAAGTTGTGGCAGTTATAGCATTCGAGCTCATTGTTCAGTAGGTCAAAGTGATTGGTGCCACTTTGTCTACTCATTGGTTGTTTAGTTCTATGTTGCAAATATTGTTTATTTCTTGATCTCCTCGGTTGCATGTCTCTAAACTTAATTTGACAATTTGCAATCTTATGACCAAAATTAGAGCAGTAAAAACAGTAACCATGGAAGAAATTTTGGTACCTAAAGGATGGCCTTCTTCTCAACATTTGTTGTTCCATCTTCTGATATCTTTGTTTTTTATTAGGGATCGTCTTGTCTTTATTAGCTTTTGGTGGCAGAGTACTCACATGGTCTGATTGTTTTCTGACTTGGAACTTGATCATCTTTACCATCTCTTTTCTTTCTGTTTGTTTGCTACTTGAACCACTTACATAGCCTAAACCAATCTTCAACAAAGGATATCTTTGTTTGTTCAGAATGTTGTTTAGTTCTGCTGAGGCTTTAATGCTTGGAAGATTTTGGAGATACAATGCTTTAAACTTCTCCATCTCTTTTCTGGTTTTTACTACCTCTTCTTCCAAGGCTTAACATCTTGTCTTCTTCTCTGATAATTGTTGTTTCAAAATGTCCTCTATTTTATTTGCCTCTTCTAATTCCACTTTTAGCAGGGCAAAGTCTTCATCAGGTTTTTTACGGTTTTTCTCGAACTGTATCAGCAATTGTTTTTGTTTTTTCTTCTTAAATTCGAGTCTAGCAATTTCTTCTAGGGCACTGATTAGTTCTCCTTCCAAGTCAACCACAACTTCTTCATCATTAACTCACTTCATGTGCTTTTATTATCATAATCCTCTTTGGACATAAGCATAAATTCATTAACCTTATCTTCACAACCAGAATCACTATATGTGTCTCCTGAAGAGTCATCATTGTTTACACATAAACTTTTATTTTTACCAAATCTCTTGGATTTGTACTTTTCTTCACCTTCAGCGTTCTAGTCCTTCTTCTTGTGTCGACACTTAGATGCAAAGTGACCTATCTTTCCACAGTTAAAACATTTGAAGGGAAACTTGCCTTGGTACTTGCTCGATCCTTTTTGTAGTCTTCTCACAAATTTTGCTTCAATTTCGTCATGCTCAAAATCCTCATTCTTATCTGCTTTAAATGAAGCTTTTCTAGAGGTGGGTTTATCTTTACCTATCCTCATTTCATAAGCAATCAAATTTCCTAGGAGTTGGTCAATAGGCAGAACTTTTGGATCATTAAGTTCTTCTATAGCAAAGACCTTTGGGTTGAACCTATCTGGCAGAGATCTCAAAATTTTATGAACTAAAGAGAATTCCTCAATTTTTTCACCAAGCCCTTTCATTGCATTTACTAGTTCTTCAACTCTCAGAAAGTACTTCCCAACAGTTTCATCCTTTTTCATCTTTAGTTGTTCAAACTATAATCTATAGGTTTGAAGCTTGGCACCCTTTACCTTCTCATTACCTTCATAACTGCTAATGAGTTTGTCCCACATTGCTTTGGAAGATTCTAAGTGCATAACTTTTACAAATTCTGCTTCTGTAAGCCCACTCATAATAGCATTCATAGCCTTAGCGTTGAAGCTAAATTCTAGCTTGCCATCCTTAGAAGCTAGTACAACTGGCTTCACATAACCAGTCTCTACCACATCCCAGACATCTAACCTAAAGCCATTATGTAGGTTCTCATCCTAACTTTCAAGAACGAAAAGTTTGTTCCATTGAAAAGGGGGGCCTTATTGGTTGAAGTTCCTTCATGGCTAGTCGTGTTTAATCTCTAGGATCTACCCTTAGATAAAAGGAACACTCTTTGATACCAATTGTTAGACAACTGAGNGGGGGGGGTGAATCAGTGGTTATTTTGTTTAAACAATTATACCCATTTTAAACTCATCACAGAACACTCAATGATGATCACAATAATTCAGGTAAGTAAGCAATAGAGTTTTCAACATCAATCACACACATGAAGTATACAGAAACATATATTCATGAGGAAACCCATAAAGGGAGAAAACCTCTTCTTCTTTGAATGATAGGCAGTCTTTTTATGTTCTTTACATCATTTATATTTGACCACCAACTCAATGTGAGGCTACCACCTCTATTTTACAAGTTGCAACTTGCTAAGAGCACCAACTCTCTGGTTTCTCTAGCACCCACTAGAAGGAAGCACCAACTCCCTGAGTGTTTCAACACCAACTAGATGGAAGCACCAACTTCCAGTCACACAGGCACCAACGTGTACAACAGAGAACAATAGTTCTCCCTTGCACCACCCTACCACCCTGGTTTTTATGGCTGCAACCAGATGGAAACTACAACTCCCTGTGTTCAAGAACCCACTTGAAACTCTAAGGACAACAGTCCTCCCTAGTACCACCCTACCACCCTGAGATATAAATCTTTGCTTTCTAAAATTTATTACAGTGATACAGTATTTATCAATGGCTTACCAATATCATCATTGTTCAGCTAGACTGCTCTGCTCAGCCTGCATCAGTGTGCTCCTGCTCGCATCTTCTTGCGCTTAAGTTCTCGTACAGTATGTTGTTTTCACCATTTTTGCTTTGTCCAACTTATGTTCTTTATCTCTGCATCTTTCACGCTCTGTTCCTATTGTATTTTTGATCACATATAGTTCGACTTGTTTTACTGAGAAACAACAACCTTCCTTTGTCACGACATATTTCTTTTATTTATGCTCTCATCATCCATTACTCTCTGAATCTCCAACGCCCATGTTGGGAATCTCCGAACGCTCAAGAGCCATGATTCCAATGCTCCAGAACAATGATTCAATTAGTGTAAATGAATCATAACTGATCAAGAAACCACGAAGTGAAACAACAACCCTTCGGTCAGATTGTCTACTTAATCTGTGTCGTTGGATTATACACACAGAGGCTTTTTTTTTTTTTTTTTAATGTGTAACCTCTGAAGTGGAGCCTAGCAGCGCTATCTCCTTCCCCTATCTTCCGTTGATGTGACCTTGGGCGATGTTATCACGTGACCATTTGTTTGGGGGCGCGGCCAAAGGTGTTTTAAGGGCAACTCACTTTTCGCCCCGCAATTCACTACAGAATTCCACATATTCCTTTGGCAATAGCATGGTTTTGACTGCGGCCCACTCACAAAAAATTAAGACTCGAGCATGTTCTAACCCCGCAATGCGACAGGACTGTCGATCTCACGATCTTGACGGTGCTCTTGAATGGACGGTTCAAATTTGTTCTTTCACGATCTGTGGATCAGATCTAACCTCCCTAAATCAATGGATGTGATTTATTTCGTGATCCAGGCTTCGGGAGTTTCAACTCTCAAACCTTGATTTCCTTCGTACGTCGATCTTCCGGAGTTGACAATCCACTAACGCATGTCCCTTTTCTCGATCAACGGTCGATATCTGCTTCACTACTCTGGGCTTTGGCGATTTCAATTCTCAACCTTCACGCTCTCCCAGAACACTTTTAGCCGGAGTCCATAGATTCATGCCATGTGTCCTCCTCAAATCAACGAATCTAGTCTGCTTCGGGACTTCGACACTTTCTACCAAGACCAGATCGACGACACTTGGCACCCTTCTCGATCAACGGTTGAGATTTACTTCAGAGCTTCGACGCTTTCACTCTCTACTTTCCTCCGGAGTATTTCGTACCCGGAGTTCACAATCTGTTGACGTGTGTCCTCCTACAGATTGATGGTCCTCAGCTCCTTCGGCTCTTTGGCCTTCGGGGATTTCAAATCTCAACTTCGCTTCATTCACTATCTCACGGAGTGTTTTTCCCCGAACTACACAGATTTCTACCATGCGTCCTTCTGGCAATCGACGACCCGGATCTTCTTCAGCCCTTGGGACTTTAACGTTTGGGACTTCGGGACTTTAGGCTAATCACTGCTCCATTTTCCTCCAGAGTGATCGACTGGTGAGAAAGTCATAAGTGGTGGAGACTGCTTGATGTCGGTTAATACTTCCACTTACACTATCCTTCCATTGTAGTAGGTTGACGGTCGAGAATGCTATCGAAGTGATCTTCAGATCGGACGTTTTGTGTCCACTTCGGCATTCAAGATTTCGGGACTTTGGGAAAGTATTGGTGGTAAAACTCCTGAACTAAAACTCTTGGAGTGAGGTAACTTACTTACATCACTTGATGAAGTGTCACAAGCCGAGTAGTTGCCACGTGTCACTCAGTTTCGTGATTTGCACGTACTTGAAATGTCGATTCAACTTAACACTTGTCATTGTCTGATTGTGCCATGTGTCCTTGCTAACGTGGTCTGCTAACTTGGTCTGCCACATGTCCTTGTAGACGTGGTCTGTTGATGTGGTTCTCCCTGATCTAAAGGTCATCACATTTTCTCCAGATCCGATGGTCCTTATTCATTTTGGATTTCGAGGTTCGGGTAATTCGACTTTCAAGTTTCCAATTCTCCCAAAGTGAGATTCCCCGAATAGTAACCTCCTAGCAAATTTTGACGTGAACCAAATGTTGTTTGTCGATCATGTTCTTAGATCGATGGCTCGATCTATCTTCGGTGTTGCTCTTCTAGCTTATCTTGTCCTTCCACTTAGAGTGATCCAACGGTTGTCGGGAATTCGGTTGATGTTCCTTTGGATCGGGGATCCAACGACCATTGCCACGCTTCCTCCTGAGCTTTCTCGCCTTCTCCTCCGCCTTTTGTTCTTTCCATCAATGACAAGCACACTCTTCCTGTAAACATGCCAACAAAAAATATATCTATAATTCCCTAATTGTTGACAATTGATCATTATCCAGGTAGTCTCTGCTACAAGTATCCAACATTGATCCTTCTATTTGATTGTTTTTATTAATCAAACCTTCAACTCCAAAGTCATGACATTGGTCTTTTGAACATGGTGAAGCTTTAGTTTTGACTTTATTTGAATTTTTTTATGCCTCTGCATTCCTTTCTAACAAGGAGCTATTAGATGACTTGTCTCGTCCAAAAGAGTATTGTAAACTTGAATTTCCATCTTTACAAGGAAATGTCTCATCCTTACCTTTTCTAGAAATGGGGTGTACTTGTTTCGAGTGACAATCAAAATAGTGAATCTCCCTACCATCTTCATCTAGCTTATCACATCCTTTCTCATAACAAACTGTTTCATCTCTCCATCTTTCTTGCTTTTGCTTCCATTTCCAAACCCCTAAGTATTCTTCTTTATGTTTGGTAAGAACACCTTCTTCCTTGTTTTGTTTAGGATATCCTACAGTAACGTGTTATGTGCCCATAGTTATTGCACTTATAGCGTTCAATATTGTAAACAAGTAGAGGAGCAAATGAATTGTAGTTTATGTTAGAAAACCCATGAGAACTTTTGGTTTTGTTGCTCACATAATCATCCTTTGAGGTTTTGTAAGGACCTCTATTTTTATCTCTCACGTGATCACTACTTGCGTAAGTTGTACAATCTATTGCTTTATGATCAAAATTATTGCAAGAAAAACAATAGCCAAGAAAGAGATTTTGGTATCGGTTTGTGAAAGGTCTTCTTGGTGGAATAACTCTTCTAAACTCGTTATTGTTATTCTTGTGAGAAGAATCGGGTTTCTGCTAGTCATCATTTCCTTTAATGTTGTTGCTTTCATTGTTCATGGATCCTTTGAGAATATTACCATAGATTTTAAGCTTTTCTTTATTTATTTATTTTATGATGACTTTGTGACCTTGGTGCTTGCATCTCCCTCGGGGGTCTTTTGTTTTTCGTTGTAGCCAAGACCTGTCTTGATGAATGGTGACCTTTGGAAATTGAGGATCTCATTTAAATTTTGAGTGCTCTTTTCAAACTTTAACTGAGCATTTGACTTCTTCAATTCCTCCTTTAATGAGACAACTTCAAACTCTAACTTCTCACAGGTTTCTTCCTTTTCTTTGAGCTGACTTTTCACTGCTTATTCTATTATTTTTGCTTCTTCTAGTTGAATCTTCACACTGATAATTATTTTCTATGTTTCTTCAAAATCATGACCCTTATTTTCATGTTTATGTAATTTCTCCTGCTTTATATTATCTTTTCTAAGCCTCTCTATTTCTTTTAGGGCACTAACGAGTTCTGCTTCGAGATACTCTTCTAAATCTCACTTTGTTTCCATAGTTATGGAGAGAGATTATTCTTCATCATCACTATATTCCCTTTCTACGTATGGGCACTTAGCAATAAAATTGTCCTTTTCTACCACAATTAAATCATTTGAAGGGTAGCTTACCTTTGTATTTGTCAGGTCCTCCTTTTAGCTTTCTCACAATTTTTGCTTCTTCTGTCCCTCATTCATAGCTGGAACAATCACCATATATCTCTTTACCGGATCTCTCTTCATGAATGTTTTTTAGCTTGTCCCAAATCTATTTAGTAGATGTACACTTCATTACCTTAATAGTCTCAAAATATGATAGGCCATTCAAGATGACATCTATTGCTTTTGCATTGTTTTTATTTGATTCCTTCCCAACTTCATTTGTGTAACCTGTTGTGATTGATTTCCAAATACCAAACCCAAGGGCCTTCAAACATATCTTCATTCTTGTCCTCCATAATTCATAGTTTATTCCATCGAACAAATGAGCTCTGTTTATAGGGATACCTTCCTTGCAATCAATATTTATTCAAGATCTTCCTTCCAGTGGTTAAACTATTTCTGAAGGAACCCACTATGATACCAATTGTTGAATTTATACTTATACTAAGGGGGATGAATCAACATAAGATACTTTTTACTTTATTTAACCATTCATCAATCATTCATTCGCTGAGAAACAATAATCACATTTAAACTCAAATCATAATGCACAAAATTTAACATGGAAACCAAATCAGAAGAAAACCATAAACTTATCTTTATAAATATATGTAAGCATTGTTATCGCACAATATGTACTTTCCCAAAGCCTAAAGGAAAGTAGGTCGAGGTTGGGGTAACACGAGGGCAATCCAGTCATTATCACCCCAACAGGATACCCTTTTCTATTTAGGAGAAAAAGCCTTCTCCAAGGGAGACATCCCTAGACCTAGTGGGTTGGTGAAGGGAAATAAATGATAAGTAAACTACACCTCTCTCTAGGTCACTCAAGTCAAGTTTAAGTCTTGAAGGATGAAGCAAAAGAAAGATAAAGTGTACATGCCCCTTACCAATACAACAACAAGCGTTAAAGGCAATACCAAATGATAATGATGCTTCAATAATACAATCAACTTGTGAATATATGGTGGTTGTCTATGTATGCAGCAAATGACAAGTAGATTATAGCGATAAGTAAATTATAATAGTTGCAATTTGTATGAACAAGAATGCACTTGTGCAGACAATGTGAACAAGCATTTAAAGCATTAATGATAATACTTTGTCTTATGTGAGTTCTCTAAATATATCAACCAACAATTGGATTTAAACAGGTTGTATAAGTTAAATGTAACAACAACAAAATAGAAGTAATGACAATAGTAAACAAGCTTCAGAAATGTACTCTGCTAAGGCAATTGAACAAACATTTTGAGCATATATTGATAATAACTTGCCTTGTACAAATTCTGGGTTGTTCTAAGGTGGATGGTAGGCTGATATAGACTGCAAACAATGGTTGTAACAATGAATTATCTATTGATTTTTCTTAAGCATTAGGTTAAGCATGAGGTTCATTCCATTTTATCATTTAACCATAACCATAAATGTTGCAGCAACCAAGATCACAAGAAGAAGCACCATGCACAAGAACACAAAATGTATCCTGGGAAACCCTTCTCAACAAGGGAAGAAAACCCAAACAAATCCTTTGTTATAATCTTCAAGAGAAAGACCTTTACCAACAAGAAATACCTAGCACACAAGAGGCTGCACAAAAACCTAGAACTCTAGTGCCCAAGAGAGGTGTGCACCTTTTGCCAAAGAAGTGTACTTGCTGAAATTTTCAAACTTGCTTGAGTGATTGTATTTCCACAATGAGAATTTTCCTTTACTTATATTAGACTTGTCCTATCAACTGAAGTGTCTATTGGCTCAACACCTCTCTAAGACATATTATTATTATTAATATTATTTATCTTTTACATTTAATATTAAACATATTGAGGTGGGGTCGACCTATACCCTTTACATAACAATTAGGGTTACATGTAGGTCAGACTCTTGAACAGTATATAAAAAATAATCTGATACACCCACTAGTGTTCATCCACTAGGGGCACATCCATAGGGATGTCATAGCTCTGATTCACTACATTACACAAAAGAACCAGGTCTTCACACATTCAGTTGTGCTCATCCACATGAACATTCACTCTACAGATTTGCTTTCCCACTGTCACTGATAAGAGAATCATATGGAGTCTTCTCGTCAGATCTACTACTCAGAGGAGGTTATCACATCATCTTCATTTATGTTCACATGACGATGTGCCCAATACTTTTGGGATTTCACACGTTCACCTTGTGCTCAACCACAGGCACGTCCTAACTCAGCAGATTGCTTTTCCACAGGATAATCATCTGGAGTTCTTCTCACTCACGTCATGGAGGAGGTCATCTCTGTGTTCCGAGCGTTGTCTCGGGCAGGAACCACATACCCTTCTTAGGGGCTTTCTCTCAGGTTTGTAAGCTGAGAGAAAGACTCACATAGCTGCTATGTTCCACATCTCAAGGGTTTGTAAGATGGAGGATGTATCCCATAGTTGCATTCATCAACACTCCCTCTCAGCTAGTGAGGCATTCTTCATCAAGCCAACTCTCATACAGATGTATTGTGAATTTTCTTTTTGGCTAGAGTCATTAATACTCCCTCTTAACTCAGAAGGCGTTCTTCACCAAATCTGCTTGGTGTAAATGTTTACAGTCTGCTCATGTGTAGAAATGTATTGCAAGTATACAATTTTTCCTTTGCATCATATCTCTAACATAAGAATATTTCATCTCGATGTGTTTCAATCCATTAGGAAACACTGGGTTCCTTAAGGAGATTTATACATGGCTCTTGATTAGGATCCATCTCGTGGTCAAGTAAATCTGGTAGAAGTTTGTGAAGCCACTTTGCTTCGCTCAGTCACTGTTATATGCTCTTGTCTTTGTGCTACTCAAGGCCACAGAGTTTAGTTTCTTGTTGTGTTTTAAGCAACCATGGCAATCTTCATAGTAGAACATCGATCGGGTATGTTCTTTTCAATCCATTGTACTTTCTGCTCAATTTGAATCGTCATGTCTGGAAAGCTTAAGTCTATACTAGAGGCATATCTCAGGCCATATCCCACTGTGACTAGTAAATACATCATTTGCTATCGTCTAGTGAGTCTGTCTCGGTTTGACTCATGAAATGACTAGGCCCATTCATTGTATGGCATGAGTCAATTTTTGTGTTAGCCAGATACATCAATGATCCAAACAACTGTGGATTAGTCTCGTCTATATTGTTGACAATCTTCTCCTTTCGATTCATCACGATGGATTTTCATTTTGTCATACTGAACTTCGATAATATGTTACTGTATATTTTCCTTGACTTGGGAAAATCTTATCGGTCCTCTGTCATACTTCTCGTCCCAAAAAGTAGTGCATCATACTCAGATTCTTCATCTCAAATTCAGAAGTCAAGGATTACTTGTACCCAACAATAAGGCTTTCTGAATAAGGCATCAAAATTAGGCTCTCGTCACCAACGCTGTAATGATATAGGTTTGAATCAGCAACACTCTTGCTGAAACCCAAACTTATCAAGAATATGTCTATCTGATATAGTTTCCAACTCATGGATGGAAGTGTATCGGGTTTACTGGATCAAGTGTCTCATCATAGAAAACTCCCTATGTTTGTGAGAAACCTCTGGCTATAGATCTCCTTTTGTATTTCTTGACACTTCCATCAGTTGCATGCTTGATCTTATAGATCCACTTGGAAGTTACCTCATACTTCCCTTTTGGTCCTTGAGTAATATCTTATACATCATTCTTTAAGATATACTGGTATTCTTCTGTTTATGGCATCTTCCCATACATGTTCTCATGTTGCTTCTCTAAGACAAGGAGGTTCAACATCAATGAACTGGCTCATGACTGAAGGACAGTTTGAGAAATTCTTTTGCTTTCTTGGAATGTGCCTTGAGAAGCTTGTATGTTTCTCTTCCTCTTGCAAAGTGGGTCTAGAAAGGCCTTTTAGACCTTACTGCAATATTTCTGGATATGTATCGGCTGAAACAACGAGATCATATTGAGTAAGGTACGTCTCCCTCTGAACAGTTGAAGGGGGAGAAGGTATTTGTTTCACTGTCAATCGTTATTTGTGATTCTCTGAATCTTTGAAGGAGAATCTCTTCTTTAAGAACAACATTTATGTTTGTTCTTATAAACAACTTAAATATGGTTTGGCCTCCTGTACCAGGGATAATGGTCCAAGTCTTTTGATACCTCTTATACTAGGAACAATGCCCTTCATTTTATTGAAAAATAGAATCAACTATAAACTTATAGATAAAAAGATTTACCTAGTTGTAGTCATGTCTTTTAGAGGAAGTACTTCTCTCTCTTCTCTTCATTTTCTTGAGGTGGATCTGGATCAATTTTAGCAGTGGTAGCATATTTTTTTCCCTTCTTTCTGGTTGGACAATTTCTCCCAATGTGTCCATACTTGTCACATCTGAAACACTGAACTTTTGAAACATCTCTTCTTTAATATCCTGGATTGGATGAAGACTTTTCTTCTTTAAATGTTTTCCTGAATTTTCTTTTAATTTTCCTCCCTTCCTTGTATGAAGTGCAAGAGCGTGATTTTCTTCAGGGGAATCTTCCACTCCTATGTTTCTAAGTCTAAGTTCTTCTTGAGTGCAATCTATCCATAGGCACTCAAAAGTTGGTAGAGCTTCTCTTCTACTGATACTCTGAATGAAAGGCTCCCATGATTTTGGAAGATTCTGGAGAGTGGTTAAGACAAGTTCTCTATTAGACATGATTTCTCCAATGGTCTCTAGTTGTTCTTTAATCTCTGATAACTTCATGAAGAAAAGTGCAATTGTGTCATCTTTCATCATCTTTGTACTTTGAATTTGGCTCTTCAAGGTAAGAGCTCTGAGAGTCTTGTCACTTTCAAACATTTCTTTCAAGGTTTTATACATATCATAGGTTGTCTTCAGATTAGCAATATGGGGCAAGAGATGATCTCTTATTGAGTAGATGATTATTTTCCTTGCTCTGACATAGTCTTCTTTTCTTATCTTTTTCTCCATATCAGTGGTTATGTCTGGTAGAGTGTTAGTTGTTGCATCCAAGAGGTCTTCTTCTTCAAGGGTAACTAGAAGATTTGATTTCCAGGGGCTTAAGTTGCTTGCTCCATCAAGCCTATCTTCCACTGATGTTATGTTCTTCATTTGATTTGTTTCTTGAATCCTTGCAAACTGGATTATATTGGACTTATGACTGCCAACAATTGATTTGATAATATTACATAAATGCTTGTTGATTTAGGAAAACGTTTCTTTAGAAAACCAGAATTAATATTCTGCAGGAAATTTCAGCACCCTAGAAACCCTAGGGCCAAAAATCAAAATTTCTCGAAATTTCATTTTGAGAGCTTTTGGAGATGTGTTGGAAGAGGTCGTACTCTTCTATGTTGAAAGTAGCTCCAGCGTCCAGGGGATGAAACATCCAAAAGAAGAGGGTCATACGGATTTTCTAAAAACCCTAAGAGGGTCATACGGTTCTATAGAAGAGGCAAGATGACTGGTAAAGGATGAGACTTGGTAGATGCTTGTGCAATGGGTTATTTCAAGACCTATGCTCTGATACCATGTTGATTTTTCTTAAGCATTAGGTTCATTCCATTTTATCATTTAACCATAACCATAAATGTTGCAGCAACCAAGATCACAAGAAAAAGCACCATGCACAAGAACACAAAATGTATTCTGGGAAACCCTTCTCGACAAGGGAAGAAAACCCAGCCAAATCATTTGTTATAATCTTCAAGAGAAAGACCTTTATCAACAAGAAATACCTAGCACACAAGAGGGTGCACAAAAACCTAGAACTCTAGCGCCCAAGAGAGGTGCGCACCTTTTGCCAAAGAAGTGTACTTGCTTGAGTGATTGTATTTCCACAATGAGAATTTTCCTTTACTTATATTAGATTTGTCTTATCAATTAAAGTGTCTATTGGCTCAACAGGGCTGACCTCTCTAAGACATATTATTATTATTATTATTATTAATATTAATTATCTTTTACATTTAATATTAAACATATTAAGGTGGGGCCGACATGTACCCTTTACATAACAATTAGGGTTACAAGTAGGTCTGACTCTTGAACAGTATATAGCAAAGGATCTGATACACCCACTAGTGCTCATCCACTAGGGGCACATCCATAGGGATGTCATAGCTCCGATGCACTGCATTACACAAAAGAACCGGGTCTTCACATGTTCACATGTGCTCATCCACAGGCACATCCACTCTACAGATCTGCTTTCCCACTATCACTGACAGGAGAATCATTTGGAGTCTTCTCATCAACTCTGCTGCTCAGAGAAGGCTATCAAATCATCTTCATTTATGTTCACATGACGATGTGCATTAGGATTTCACACATTCACCTTGTGCTTAGCCACAGGCACCTCCTAACTCACCAGATCGCTTTTCCACCGAATAATCATCTGGAGTTCTTCTCACTCACGTCATGAAGAAGATCTCTATGTTCCTAGCTCTGTCTCGAGCAGGAACCACGTACCATTCTTGGGGGCTTTCTCTCAGGTTTGTAAGCTGAGAGAAAGACTCACATGGCTGCTATGTTCCACATCTCACAGGTTTGTAAGCTGCAGGATGTCTCCCATAGCTGCATTCATCAACATTATCAACAATAATTAAGTGGCTATTAGTATCTCTAAGCTAGGTTACTTAACTAGTTAAAGTTAGTAGGGTAATCAAGTAGGAAACAGTTTGGAGTTTGAGTTTGAAGATACTTGTCAAAGAGTGAGTTTTGACTAGTGCCTTCCTAAGGGTAGTGGAGTCAAATAGGCGGCTTCCTTTAAGGTTGCTAACAAGTGATTTTACACATAATCCAAGAGGGAGAAAGACCTAGGAGGAGTAGCACTTTAAGTCCTCCTAGGTTTGACCTCAAGAAGTGAGGAAGCTAGGGTGTAGGAACTTCTAGGCCCTAGCACCTCCTTCTTCTTGGATTTTTATGGATGAAAACTACTTTGCACAATAACTAAGTATAAACCTAGAGCTAGCAGTTTAGGGCCCTAGGGTTTCACTAGTTACTAGATCAATTCAAGAAAGCTAGGCAAATGAAAAGCAAGAAAGTTAGCACTTTAAGTTTCTTACTTCAAGCATTAATTAAAACATGCAATCTCATAATCTTGTATGATCAAGCAAACCATTACCATAACCATTTACAATGACAAAGTAAAAATCTACTTACTTGCACCAAGAACAATCATGTAAAACCACGCAAGATTGCCACAAAACTTCATAAAAATTTGTCCAAGTGCCAAAAACAAGCCTTAAAAGAGTAACACCCTCCTTATTTCAGCCAATAACCCTTAGTAGGGCGAAAATTTCAGACCTCAACTCTCCCAAGTGAGAGTTACGATAAAATGAATGTCACTTTATGTTTATTTATACCAAAATTTGACCTTTAATTATTTTAGGTCAAAATATCGGGGTTGACCTCGCCAGTTTCTTACAAAATTAAATTATGGGCAAAATAAAATAAATTTGCATGTAAAGACCCTCTTAGGGGTGACGTCATGCCCTTCTAGGGTGATGTTGGACCTCTGTCATGGAACGTTGGTCTTAGGGAGTGAAACATTGGGCCTCCAAAGGCCAAAACCCTGCCCACACATGCCAATAACCTCAGGATTACCCCCAAGATGACAACCACTGCATGTAGAAATGTCCAGGACTGTATGGGTGATGTCCAAGGCCTCCATAGGTCAACGTTCAGGTGGGAAAGGCACAACCACCTAGTTCTAGGTCCACCAAATTGCCTCCAAATGTTAATGTTTATGCCATTATTATACCTCTTTGCATTTCAATAGATAAGAGCATCATAAGAGCAAGATCACTGAGAAATACACATTCACAAGAGACAACGTTTATCCTGGGAAACCCTCTAGGGGAAGAAAACCCAGCCAAAACTTCCTTATCATAAATAGCCAATACAATGTTCAAGAGATAACTCAAACCAATACAGATAGTCCTCTTCAAAAGATGCGCCACTCTTCTTCTCCTCTCTCCAACTGGTAATTGCAGCTTGCCTCATAAAAAAATGAGCAAGTGAGTTGTGTGATAAAGTGAGGCGCTAGCCTCCCTATATATACAAGACTGGCATGTGTGAAAGGGTTTCACTGTCAGGGCCAACCTCTCACTCTGGGTGGGTAAACCCACCTTTAATTTAATTCTGGGTCTCAATAATAACTATTGGGGCCGACTTCTTATTTTTCCTATTACAATTGTCCGATGACCAATCCGCAAAAGGGGATTTGGTCCTAATACAATTACCGACATGATTAATCCACAATGGGGATTAATCCAATGAATAAAATAACAATAATAATAAGAATACTCTTTGCAATTACATTATTTCAACACTCCCCCTTAACAAGAAGGGTATTCTTCAACAGCATCAGGCGAGAGAGGTCTGCATCATTAGTGGCATCAGGAGGACAGTATCGTCAATATCATCTTAAAACATTGGCTAGCACATTTACGAGTCATTGAAAGTTTTCTTCATCGACAACATCATCATTCTCGAAAGAATGCCATCATCATCTGCATCAAAATGTATCAGTAAAAATGATACCTCGTCACAGCACTAGGCTGGCACATCACAGTACTACACTGGCTCAATGTCACAGCGATTAAGCTGGTAGCTCAGTGTCAGTCAAATCTTGCTTTACGTCTAACAACGAGGTCAGAAGAAAGGAATCATCTTGCTTTACGTTTAACAACTAGGTCAGAAGCAAGGAATACATCATCATCTCACTTTACGTCTAACAACTAGGTCAGAAGTGAGGAATCATCTTGCTTTACGTCTAACAATGAGGTCAGAAGCAAGGAACACATCAACATCTCACTTTACGTCTAACAACAAGGTCAGAAGCGAGGAATCATCATCATCTTGCTTTACTTCTAACAACGAGGTCAGAAGCAAGGAATCATCTTGCTTTACGTCTAACAACTAGGTCAGAAGCAAGGAACACGCAGCGTCATGCTTTACGTCTAACAACGAGGTCAGAAGCAATGACTCATATTGTTTTACGTCTAACAATGAGGTCAGAAGCAAGGAACACACAGTGTCATGCTTTGCGTATAACAGCGAGGTCAGAAGCAATGACTCATCTTGCTTTACGTCTAACAGTGAGGTCAGAAGCAAGGAACACACAGCATCATGCTTTATGTCTAACATCGAGGTCAGAAGCAATGACTCATCTTGCTTTACGTCTAACAGCGAGGTCAGAAGCAAGGAACACACAGCGTCATTCTTTACGTATAACAGCGAGGTCAGAAGCAAGGAATATATATACTCCCCCTTTCAGGGAGGGTCCTTTCGGACTATACCAAGCTTATCTCGAAAGTGTTCAAACTTTACACGAGATAGAGGTTTGGTCAACACGTCAGCAACCTGTTCATCCATGCTAATGTA
>ML777159.1:678155-694414 GCA_009831015.1 Picea engelmannii
TTACACGAGATAGAGGTTTGGTCAACACGTCAGCAACCTGTTCATCCATGCTAATGTACTGGAGCTTCAAGGCTCCTCTCTGTACCATGTCGCGGATGAAATGATAGCGGATTTCTATGTGCTTCGACCTGTTGTGGAATACAAGATTCTCTATCATCTTTATGCAGCTCTGGTTGTCACATAGAATCACGGTTGCTCTCATCTCCAAGTCAAATAGGTCGGTCAGCAACTTTCGAAGCCATATAGATTTGCAGCTAGGAGAACATGCGGAAATGTACTCTGCTTCTGTTGTGCTGAGAGCAATACTGGATTGCTTCCTACTCTGCCACGAGATCATGGTTGATCCCAAACTTAAACAGCATCTGGAAGTGCTTTTTCTGTTAGCAACGCTTCCTGCCCAATCTGCATCAGTATATCCACTCAATGTGAAGTCATGATCTCCATCATAGCTGAGACCATAATCCATTGTACCTTTAAGGTACCTCATCACATTTTTTGCAGCCACTAGGTGAACACATCTGGGCTCTAACAGAAACTGACTCAAGGTGTTCACTGCAAAATAGATGTTTGGTCTAGTGTTCGTCAGGTACATCAACGATCCAATAATCTATCTATACAGAGTGGCATCTATCAAATTTGACGAAGTATCGATCAGCAGCTTCAGCTTCGCTTCCATGGGAGTATTCATGGACTTGCATTCTAGCATGTCAAATCTCTTTAAGATTTCGACCGTGTACTTCCCTTGGTTAAGGAAGATTCTTTCTGGACTCTGTCATACCTCAAGACCTAAGAAGTAATGCATTAGGCCAAGGTCTTTCATTTCTCCAGTTAAGAATAAGTCATCCACATACAGTAGTAATATTACTGGTTCATTATCCATGATCTTGAAGTAGAGATTTGAATCTGCTTTACTCTTGGTAAATCCTAAGCTCGTCAAGAAACTGTCTATACGGCCATACCAAGATCTGGGAGCTTGCTTCAATCCGTATATGGCTTTCTTCAATCAGCAGACATGAGACTTTATGTCTTCGACTTCAAATCCTTGGGGTTGCTCTATATACACTTCCTCTTTGATAACACCATTCAGGAAAGTTGTCTTCACGTCCATCTGGTGCAACTTCCATTTAATCTTGGCAGCAAGAGCTATAATGGTTCTGATCGAAGTGTATCTGGTCACAGGAGCGAATGTCTCTTCATAGTCAATGCCTTCCTTCTGGGAAAATCCATGAGCGACAAATCTTGCTTTATACTTCTCGGTACTTCCATTAGCAGCATGTTTTATTTTGAAGAGCCATCTATAGGATACCCCATCTTTATTCTTCGATCTAGGAACTATGTCCCATACTTCGTTTCTTCATTATGGATTGGTATTCCTCTGTTTTGGCATCTGCCCATTCCTTCTTTTGAATGGCCTCTTCATAGCATGTAGGTTCTTCATCAAGTAGATTGCACATCAAAGTCGTGTAACTGGAGAATGGCTTTGGTCTTTTCACCTGTCTCGTGGTTCCTTCTGGAACACCATACTTCTCTCCATCTTGAATAAGCTCGCTTGCCCAAGCACGCTTTCTTTTATGGGAGAAGGTCATTTGAGGAGGTTCTTGAACTTATGTTATATCATGATCTTCAGGAGTCTCTTCATCAGGGGAAGTTACGACTTCCCTTACAAGTTCTGCAATTTTGGGAACTTCCCTCATGGATTATGTAGTTCTGGGATTTAAAGGTTCCTATTTATACATTTCTTCAATCTGGCATCTTCTTGATTTCTTAAGTGTTGCTTCTTCATCAAATGTCACGTCCCTGCTGATTTTAATATGGCAGTGACCAGGTATGTAGATTCTGAAGGCCTTGGAGACCTCACAGTATGCCACAAATATTCCCTTCTTTCTGGAGGGTTCCAGCTTGTTTCTTTTTTCTTTTGGTACATGAATAAACACTGGACAGCCAAATATTTTGAGATGGCTTACCTCTAGCTTCTTTCTGGTGAACATCTCTTCCGGTGTCTTGAGCCCAAGTGTGCTATGGGATAATCGATTCTGCACATAAACAATTGTCATTGTTGCTTCTGCCCATAAGCACATAGGGAGATTTTGATCTTCACAACTTCCAACATGGTTCTGTTCTTCCATTCAGTTACACCGTTTTGTTGGGGATCATGATCCCAACATCTTTGCAGAAGTTCAAGAGCTCTTCTGAGGTATATTCTCCTCCATTATCTGACCTGAGTATCTTAATCTTCCTTACATAAGGGTTCTCTTATAAAGGCTTTCAATTCCTTGATCTTGTTGAACACTTCAAATATATCCAAGTCTTTTACGAGAATAGTCATTAATGAATGATACATAGTATACATACCCATTAATGGAGGATGATGGCATTGGGCCATATACATCAAAATGAATGAGTTCTAGGACTCCTTCTGTCTCATTGTCCCTCTTCGGAAACGGGTTCTTGATGTTCTTCCCTTGTGCACATCCATTGCATACGCCTTCATGATCACCTTTGAGCTCTGGTAAACCTGTGACAGTTTTGCGTATGTATGGTAGTGCCTTTTAGTTGATGTGAGCTAATCTTCTAGAGTTCACATGGATTCTTCAATAGCGTGGGTCATGGCAGCTTCTAAGTGACCCACCTTCTTCTTTTCCACTGATGATTGCTTCATTTATGATCTCTCCTTTAGCACGTTTCCTTCTGCAACCTTCACTATAGCTTCCTCATGTGACGTGGAGCAAGGTCAAAAAAACAACAAGCAAGAATAATATCCTTCTTGATAATATAAATCAATAGCACAAACTATCATCACAGTAGCTCCTTTAGAGTTATTACTTATAATTTAGCAAAGATTAAAGGTAAGGAATACAATACGAAATGAGGTCAACACTCTCATAGTGTTGTGACCAAGCATTCTTCCATGGCAACCTGGAACTAACACATGAGGTTTCTCCTAGAGGAGGTGTTAGTTGTATCAGGCAAAGCATATACCTCTATATGCTCACATGCTATTAGGTGTAATACTTTACAAGGATCTCTATCTCAACTATAGTCATCATCTTGTCATGTGTACCTTTGAATCTTGATTAATCAAACCTGGAGCCTTGTCCTCAAGAATGAGTACTTTCTTTTCTTCCAGGTCTCCTTCACTCAAGTGACGAGTGCTTTCTTCAACCTATCTTCTGTACTACGACAATACGCTAATCTTGACAAAAGGTTAGGTTAGAGGATAAGCTCTATGATCAACTTTTAATTCTTCTAATAATTTGATCATAGCTTCAACATGCAACATTGATCAAGATAATTTCATAACAAATAAATGTATATTAGAATAATCACACCTGGGTTGCATTATTCCTCTGAATGTGTTGGATCTTAAGATCCTTCTGGATCTATGGCAAGAGATCCTTTCTTCTGCAAATACTCTTTAGGGTTTAACCATTAAACATATGTAAGTACATACCTCTGATAGCATTTGCAGGTAGTGGCTCCATCTGGTAGCAACGATAATCATTGCCAACTCTTAAGAAAATTTCAAGGGTGATTGCAACTGGTTCTACAGTTGCAACTGCAATTGCAGCTGGTTTTGAGACTGCAACTGCAACTTAGGGTTTTATGAGGAAACCCTAATTTTTCAAACTTCGAATTTTGAAAATCTGATCTAGGGGATAGATGCACTGAGCTGAGGCGAGTATGCTAGTGTACTCAAGATTTTGAAAATTCAACTTTTACCCCCTCAAACTTGATCTGCGGATTTCTGCAATGGTGCTTCTGGTTTTCTAGTACTTCTGGTACTCTGGTTTTTTGGTACTTTGTGAAACTAGGGTTTCACTTTCCAGAATATCTAGCCACTGAAAAGGTGCGCTCTAAGTGCCAAAATGATCCTTGGGGGAGGGCACAACTTTCTAGGTGGTTAGGGAGCTGAAAAGATTCACTTTTGCAAAACCCTAATTTTTGGGTACGGTAACAATGACATTTTTCCTCTTGCGAAATATGCTTCCTTCAGGTTGGCTCTAATACCATGTTAATGTTTATGCCATTATTATAGTTCTTTGCATTTCAATAGATAAGAGCATCATAAGAGCAAGATCACTGAGAAATACACATTCACAAGAGACAACATTTATCCTGGGAAACCCTCTAGGGGAAGAAAACCCAACAAAAACTTCCTTATCATAAATAGCCAATACAATGTTCAAGAGATAACTCAAACCAATACAGTTAGTCCTCTCCAAAAGATGCGCCATTCTTCTTCTCCTCTCTCCAACTGGTAATTGCAGCTTGCCTCATAAAAAAATGAGCAAGTGAGTTGTGTGATAAAGTGAGGCGCTAGCCTCCCTATATTTACAATATTGGCACGTGTGAAAGGGTTTCACTGGCAAGGCCGGCCTCTCACTCTGGGTGGGTAAACCCACCTTTAATTTAATTATGGGTCTCAATAATAATTGTTGGGGCTGACTTCTTATTCCGCCTATTACAATTGTCCGATGACCAATCCGCAAATGGGGATTTGGTCCTAATACAATTACCGACATGATTAATCCACAATGGGGATTAATCCAATGAATAAAATAACAATAATAATAAGAATACTCTTTACAGTTACATTATTTCAACACTAAAGGCAATGTCCTTCTTCTTGGCAGAACCCCTTCCTCTTCATCCTGCCCCCTGGTTGGGGTCTCAACATCCATCAAATGGGATTTGAGAGCTCGTGAAGGTTTGAACTAGTCATCTCTCCATGTACCCATTCACCGGGCAAGTTCATGTAAAGACAACAAGTACACCCTCCAGGGGTCCATAAGTCATAGGCTTCATAATACGTAAATCACATCTGATAATTAAAACACCCAAACATGTGCATTAAACCCCCCTAAACCCAAACAAATGCACAAAATGTTATGCAACTTGAAAAGTCTAGGGTTTGGAATGGTCTCAGGGTGTCCTATTGGGCCAGTCTCCCTTAAGTCAAGGTCATTTCACCAGTGGATCTTGATCCAAATCATACAAACGTATGAGGTGGTGAGGGAAAAACCTTTGGGCATGGGATGTTGATGAACCCCCACTTTGGCATCTTTTTGTCCCCCTATATCCTATATACTTATACATTTTGCCTCCTTTTTCCATTTTCTCAAGACTTATCTCCCATAAGGTATTACAATTGCCATATAATTATCTTAATTTCTCTTTACAAACTAGAATTAGAATGAGTTTTTAAAAGATATTTGAACTTTTATATGTGTGTGATTTTCAATAAAGCTAATGATGGTCATAGAGTGCAAGTGTCCTGGGTTCTTTTTGAAGACACAAGCATAATTACAAAAGAAGGCATTTTTAAGAAGAGATATATTTAAGGTATTTTAAGAAGATATATTATATTATGAAGAGAGGATATGTTAAGAGGTATTTTAAGAAGATATATTATATTTTGAAGAGAGGATATGTTAAGAGGTATTTTAAGAAGATATATCCAGCATGACAATTCAACACCCAATATGGATTCCTACTTCAACAAGGTTCCAACACCTGGGCATTTTATATAATTTGGCACCTTATACATATATATATCAGATCAAGCATCCGATATTAGTCAGCGTTGAAATAATACCAGTGTTTACTTCAATGAGAAACATGGCATACGAGTACCTTGAAGAAACAAATGGCATCAAAACAGGTGGCAATAACAATTAATATTATGTTGAGCGCCAAAGGATCTTAACACAAGATTGTGGGTGAATAACCACGGACATTGAATAGGATACCTGACATCTTCATATCAAGCACATGAGGAAATATGAATGAAACAACCCCAACGAATGGATTGTGTGACGAGAGCAATTGATTGGTCGTATACCAAACCTATGGAGTCGAGCAAATAAAGAGATACAAGCATTCAGTCTGTTGTAACTTTTTCTTCCAACATCTTAGGAGATTGGCACTCAGTACCCATAGATGTTTTAACTACCTATTGTATATATGTGTGTGTATGCTCACTTGGGTGGTAGTGTGAAAAGTGTGAAGAACAAGACTGAGTAAAGCATTGTTCTCAATTTTAGAGATTTTAATATATGATTTATGTTTATGAGTGGTAATCCCTTGCTGGTAATTTAGTCAAGTTAAAGCACAGGCCTACCAGTGAGCTTGGGCCCACTCACAGGTTCAACCATGTGTCATTTATTTTATGTTCATAGTTATTTGTTCTTAATCATATATATATATATATGTGATTGTTAGTTTACGTCTTTTCCATTTTAGTGAAGTATATACTGGAGAATAGATGTATGCTACACAATGGCCCCTGGAATTTGCTGGAGAATGACAATTAATAATTATTAGAACTAATATATTACAACCCATCGATTGTGCTATGATTCCTTGTCTATTATAACGTTCTATGTTGAATCTGGGTATATGTGTGTGTGTGTGTGTGGAGAATAGATGTATGCTACATAATGGCCCCTGGAATTTGCTGGAGAATGACAATTAATAATTATTAGAACTAATATATTACAACCCATCGATTATGCTATGATTCCTTGTCTATTATAACGTTCTATGTTGAATCTGGGTGTGTGTGTGTGTGTGTGTGTGTGTGTGTGTGTGTGTGTGTGTCCTAGCTGTTACGATGTTTTAATGTCATTCACAGGATTATGAATGGGGAATTGTTGAAATTGCTACATCTAATCTTGTTGTATTAGCTTAATAATGATTCATGAATAAAATCAGTTTGATGTGTGTGTGTGTGTGTGTGTGTGTGTGTGTGTGTTACAAAGCCACAATACTTTTAACTTTGCTAAGTGAACATACGAGGGAACATGGTTATGGTATTTCAGAAACTTAACCACGAGAGATATCACCAACAGGGCCAAGGGACAAAGTACTATGATTTATTCCTTTCCTATACATAGTTTACATTCGACTTGTTAAGTTCTCTTTTCTGTGTAAACTGCATAGAGTGCCTCGCAAGTATATTGAACCCAGGGTTGATAAATTATTGACACAGTGTAGAGGAATATCCATAAATTAGAGATCATATTTGTACCTCGTCATTTTGGCATCGTTTCCGGGGAGGCACTCAATAATTAGGACTTTTTCCTTAGGATCATTGTAGGAGCGATATTAGGCTGGAGGGAAACCCCTAGGGAGTTGACAACTACCCTCTAATATCCCTTGCCCATGATATTATGCTTAGAAATCATCACATGATGCATGACTCGAGGCACTAAGAAATCTCATGGATGTGGTGTAGGGACCACACGTGATACTAATAACCAGACTAGTAAAAGTGGTGAAAAACGAGACCCTCCAAAAACCCCCAGTACTCACCGTTACTCAAAAGTAGCATCCAACAATCTTGAAGAACCACCCAAAATAGACTCTACTGTTGGTTTAGTCATAGAACCTCCTTCCTCTAAATCTCCCCAAGACCAAGATCATCCCATTGAATGATCTGAGTTAGAAAAACACAGTAACCCTATTGAAGAGCCAAAAAACTTTGTAGCCTCAGAAGAATCTTTGTGGGGATAAATTCTTTTAAACATGTGAGAAGAAATGGAAACATCAAAACAAAAAGAACCAATCACGTTTGAATTTCCTATTCAGGAGTTTGAGGGAATACTTCAAATGAAAAACATTCCACTCTTTGCTCTGCCAAATTTTCATGGTTTGCTTAGCGAGGACCCTGACACCTTCCTCTTTGAGTTTGATGTCCTTTTCCGGAGCTATGACTATTAGTCTGATGCCCATAAACTCAAACTATTTCCCGCCACCTTAGAAGAAGCAACTCTTCACCGATTCATGGGGCTTGGAGGAAATTCTATCAAAACCTCTGACGAAATGAAGTAGATATTTCTTAATAAGTACCATGATTACTGCAAAGTAAGGGGAATACGAGAAGAAATATTTAGAATGACACAGAAGGAGGAATAAACCCTCGAAGATTATGTAGAGAGGTTTTAATATAACTTGCAAAGGACTAAGCAAAACACACTTGATCCCAGAACATTACGTATTATCTTTCTCAGAGGGATCAAGGATGATTGTATGGATGCATTAAATCTTATAGGGGTTGAGGATATCTCCCAGATGACCTATGACGATATCTGTGAACTGTGTAAACGATATTCACGAGGTATTACTAAGTCTGGGAAAGGCCCCCGGGATCTAGCCTCTAGGGTAACAAAATCATCAAGAGGAGGAGGAGGTACAAGAATTGAAATAGGAAACATGTTGGACAATTTTAATATCGCTATCCTTAGTTCGCTTAGCTCCCAATTGGATACTTTCCAAGCAAAGAAAAATAAAGAAGAAGTCGACCTAGCATTAGCCGTCTTTTGTTCTCGATGTCGAAAAAAACACCCTTTAAGGGAGTGTCCTTTAGATAACATAGAGATATGTGGTATCTGCAAGAAAAATCACGATACTAAGAGTTTCCCTTCTCTACCTCAGCTAAAGGCAGTCCATCAAGGGGCCACTGGGGAACCGAAACAATTTTTTTGTGGCCCAAAAATGACCATGGCCACCCAAGGAACCAGGCATGACACAAGAGCAATCCCAATTTCCTCCATACTATACTCAGTATCAATATCCGCAACAGAATTGGTATGCTTCCATGCCCTGGCAACAATGGAAAACTAAGTGCAGAACCAGCCTTGGCAACAAGGCTGGAGAGGGCCTATTCTCCAATAGTCCACTCCTCAACCACACCCTCCAATCCAACATCAACAATAACTACAATTACCATCCAACCAACCTCCTTTGAGACCTATGCAATTACCGACCCAACCAATACCAAATCCAAATAATAAACTAGTTCAATCCGCCTGCAATGTTGAACTACCCTTCTTTCCCACATATGTCATTTCTCCTACGGAGTTTCAAAACATACATCTATGATCAGGAAGAGTGGTTCAGGATTAGACCTCACCCATCATTCAGGAATAGGATGATGAGGAGAATCCTCTCGAGTTAGACAACCAAAACACTAATCCCTCTAAAGAAAAACAAAATATCACTCAAGAACACTCTGATGGGCAGGAATCACTTTCAGAACCACCTTATCCGAAAAGGTTAAATATAGAAAAGTCTCCCACACAACTAGAATTTGACCTTTTAGGAAAACTTTGAAATGTGTGTGTTAAGATTCCTTTGTTCCAAGCTATTAAGGATGTCCCAATCTATGCTAAGGTTGTTTGGGAACTCTGCCTAAAGAAACCGGGAAAGAAAAAGAAAGACCCAACAATTGTTCATGTCATAGGGAAGCTAGCTGATCTAATTCTAGGAAAAGTATTTATGGCCAAATACATGGATCCATAAAGTCTGGTTGTCAAAGTCAACATTAATAACATTTCCATCGCTCATACTTTGGTAGACTTAGGAGTGGCTATAAACGTAATGACCAAAGAAACCATGGAGAAACTTCAACTGCCTGGTCTTCGACCAACCCCTAAAATCCTTCAACTAGCAGATAGATCTACAGTAAAACCCGAAGGGATGTTGGAAGATGTAATTGTTTATGTAGACTTGTGGGAATACCCAGCCGACTTTATGGCCCTGCAACCGAAGGCCAACCTAGGGGGATACCCATTAGTTTTGGGAAGACCTTGGTTGGCCACTGTCGACGCATATATCGACTACGGATCATGAGATATGAACATCTCCCATGAGAACTCAACCAAGAAGTTAACCCTCTACCCTCATGTTAAACCTTCCCCTGACCTCGAGAATTCCCCTTGGATCGAAGAGAGTGACGAGGAACCCACACAATCTTTGTTGACCCTTGATCAAGCATCGACATTTAAACAAACTACTGAGGATGATTTTATTTGTACATATCTAGCACATCCTCACATAGCCAACCACCCAACTTTGGAGCATATCTTAGGGGAGAAATTCCAAGAAGTCTATTCACCAATTGAACCAACACAATTACTAGATGAATTGGTTCATGTGAATGCTACCTCTAAAGATCAAAGATTAGTTGTTGAAATCTATCCTAGGAAGACCTTGAATATCAATGATAGACTATACTCCTCTCAGCAAAATCAGCTCATCAAAACACTAAGAAAGCACAGTTCTGCCTTCGCTTGGGATTATATTGACATGAAAGGGATCCACCCTAATCTATGTACCCATCACATTTATCTTAAGGAGGATTCTCGACCTATTCGACAACCACAACGGAGAATGAACCTTTCTCTTAAGGATATAGTCAAGGGGGAGCTCCAGAAGCTCCTTGACATAAATTTCATTTACCCAATCTCTGATAGTAAATGGGTTTCGCCCTTGGTTATTGTGCCAAAGAAGAATGACAAGTGGCGTATTTGTGTTGACTATAGGGAACTGAATAAGGCCACTTTGAAAGATTATTTCCCATTACCATTCATTGATCAAGTCTTGGATACCTTGGCAGGGAAAAAGTATTTCTCTTTTCTCAATGGGTTTAGCGGTTACAATCAGATACAGATCACCCCTACATATCAAGAGAAAACAACTTTTACATGCCCATGGGGAACTTACGCTTACCGAGTACTTCCGTTTGGACTGTGTAATGCCCTGGCTACATTCCAGAGGGTTGTCTTAGGGATATTCTCTGACTTGACCAATGATTGCGTGGAAATTTATATGGATGATTTTACTGTATATGGAGATACCTTTCAGGTAGCTTTAGACAATCTAGAGAAGGTCTTGGTCAGATGCCAAGAAACCAACCTCTTTCTCAGCCATGAAAAATGACATATGCTTCGTACTGAGGGGATTGTTCTAGGACACCACATATATCCGACAGGAATCCAAGTTGATCCCGCTAAGATCAAAGTCATTTGTGACCTTCCAGTGGCCACGACCCAGAAAGATGTTCACAGCTTTCTAAGACATGCAGGATACTATCGAAGATTTATTGAAAACTTTACAAAGATAACATCTGCCCTATTTCAATTACTTACAAAAGCTACAAAATTCTCTTGGAATGATCAATTTCAGACCGCATTTGAAACTTTAAAGGAAAAATTATCCATTGCACCAATCTTGTGGGGCCCCAATTGGTCCATACCTTTCCATATCTCTACAGACGCCTCAGACAAAACCATTGGAGTTTTTCTAGAGCAGAAAGAGGAACAACGACCATATGTCATCTATTACATTAGTAAGAACCTTACCCCCGCTGAAAATAACTATACCATAATCGAAAAAGAGTTTATTGTTGTTGTGTATGCTATTAATAAATTCTGTCATTACATCACAGGGTATTATGTCTTCATACACACTGATCACTCTGCCATTCGTTATCTCATGAACAAATCTATCACCAATGGCAGAGTGACCAGGTTGTTGCTCTTACTACAGGAGTTCGACATTTCAATCATTGATAAGCCAGGGAAGGAAAATGTCGTTGTTGACTTTCTCTCTTGACTCACCAACGAAGGAGAACACGTCCCTGTGGAAGACACCTGCCCAAATGAAAGCCTGTTCTCTTTATCTACTAACACACCATGGTTTGCAAATATCGCTAATTACTTGGTTGCAGGTAGACTCTCGTAACATCTATCCCCAAAAGAGCGTCAAAGGGCTATCCGACATAGTGTAATATATTCCTGGATCGAAGGATATCTCTTTCGTACCGGGCAAGATCGTATTATCCGACGCTATGTTCGAGAAGACGAAATTTATGACATCCTGAAAGCATGTCATGATGAACCTTGCGGAGGCCACTTCGCAAATAAAAGGACTGCAAACAAGGTATTGCACCTGGGGTATTATTGGTCGACCATCTTTTGGGATGCCAAGCAATATGTCAAGAGTTGCGACAAGTGTCGGAGAATGGGACGACCTGTGAAATCATATGAGATGTCGCTCTAGCCGCAGCTTCAGATAGAACCCTTTGAGAAGTGGGCCCTTGATTTTGCGGGACCTATTAACCCACCATCAAAGAAGAAGATGTACATTCTGGTGTGCACTGACTATGTAACTAAATGGGTTGATGCCAAAGCACTTTCAAAGGCCACAAAGGATGTAGTGTCTAACTTCTTATATGAAGATATATTCGTCTGATTTGGGCTCCCCCGAGAGATTGTCACTAATCAAAAGACCCAATTCACTTCACGACTCATCCAGTCCATTACCGAGCAATTCAAGATTAAGCATCGGATGTCAACTTCATATCACCCTCAAGCAAACAGACAGGTGGAAGTCACAAACCGAGTACTGGAAACTATCCTGACTAAAACAATTCATCATCATCATAAGGATTGGGTTGACAAACTCCCAGAGGCCTTATGGGCCTACAAAACCACCTGGAGGAACACCACAGGGTTTACTCCCAATGAATTAGTATATGGGAAGCGTGTGGTTCTCCCCATCGAATTCAAGATCAAAATGCTCAGGATCGCACTACAAGTGAGCTTGGATCTCTCAAAAGTCCAACAACATAGGCTTGAGCAGATTAATGAGCTTGATGAGATCCGTCAGGGTACAATACATCAAACTGCTTTAGTCCAACAACAAAGAGCTAAATGGCATGACAAATTCAACAAAGAGAAGAAGTTTAATGAGGGAGACTGAGCCCTTCTGTTTGATTCATGGTATAAGGATTTTAAAGGCAAGCTCCACACCCGATGGCTCAAACCATACGAGGTAGATATCGTATACGAGAATGGCTTCGTTAAGCTCTGTACCATTGACGAAGCAAGAACGTCACTAATGGAAAATGGTCATCGATTGAGGTTATATCATAAGCCCAGGACCAAGGAGGAATTTATTCAAGAACTAGTCAAACACATTGATCTCTGTATAATGGGCACAGTGGCATCACCACCTGTGCCCACTAATCCTTGACCTATTTTTCCCAACTCCTAAAAAAAAAAAAGGTAATAAAAGATCTGGTAGTGAAAACATGGCCTCATGCACTGTCGGCATTAATGATGTTGGAAAACCAGTGACTGGCCAATATCACCAAGTTAAGAAAATTCCAGTTGTGGAAACCTTTCGGGGCACACCTGGATAGGCTCTTGTTTGAAAATCGGGTCTCCGACAGACAGAGTTTGGTAAAAAAAAAATATATATATATATATATATAATAAACAATAAATGTCTGATGATGAGCTCACAATCTATATCTTCTATTGCCATATCATTTTTCCAGTATGCATGAATATGATAAAGTTACAATTGTTGCATTAATCTTGCAGGGTTATAAGGGACGTGTCATTTCCATCAAAATTCAACAAATATCATAAAACAACAGTGGAACATTTGCACCTACAACCCTCCATCAAATTGGTTCATGTTCTTTTCAAAACTCACCTTTTTCTTTTCTGTGAAATATAAGTTAAAAAATTATTTGGCAAATGATAATACCACTAACCCTGCATCCCACTAAGCACCATATCTTAAATCTACCCATTGTCAATACACTGAAGTAGATTTAGAGACATATTGACTTTGCTATTATATTACATAATAGTGTGGTATATCCTCATATTGACCCTATTACTATGTTGTATATGCTACATAATGTACAAAGTTGTGATGAATGACACCCTCATGTAATGATCCTGTCGAATACACTATAAAGGGATCTTATTACTAAACATGCATTAATACACCATGGTGGTTTGCCTTATCATGCCTTGACCGCGCACATTAAATTCAAAAACACTTGGCGTGGAGATGTCACTCGAAGCACTACATGTCATGAATACCATTCAGTAGCCATCATATAGCACGATAGCCAGTCCTAATCATCACTCCAACCCTCACAATTTTGACTCTGAGTTCGAGAAGGAGTTCTAATATCTTGAGACAAATCGAAGGTATACAAAGAGGAGTTGGGTTCAATCCCGAGCACCAAAAACAAATTGAAGGTATACAGAGAGGAGTCGGATTCAATCCCGAGCACGAAAAACAAATCAAAGATATACAGAGAGGAGTTGGGTGCAATCTCGAGCACCAAAAAGAGGTCGAACATGAAAAAGGATATACAAGCATGCCACTATTAAGCCATCCATACCGAAGAGAGTCCCGTGTTGTCACAGGGTTAGGCTCGCGGACGTATCCTGACTAATTGAACTCCAGTTATCACATAAGGCCAAAGGGGCGAGACGAATCGGGTCAGGTCGTCNATACAAGCATGCCACTATTAAGCCATCCATACCGAAGAGAGTCCCGTGTTGTCACAGGGTTAGGCTCGCGGACGTATCCTGACTAATTGAACTCCAGTTATCACATAAGGCCAAAGGGGCGAGACGAATCGGGTCAGGTCGTCTATAAGAAATTTCAGAGACAGAGTCAGTCGCTAGTCATCAAAGGCATGTCCTGAAGCTGGTTTCAAGTTTAAATCGTGTGTGGAGGGATGACTACTGTTGCAAATAAATATAGAGGGACTTTGAGGTAAGAGGAAATTCAAATCTCATTATGTAGCATTTTTCAAAGTTATTTTCTTCTTTGGAAATATGGGTGGGGAAGCAAATAGAAACGAGCCCAACAACATTGAAAATATTAGGAAAAATCCAGCAGTCATGAGGATATTCGAGTAGTTCGAATGGTTACAGTTTCTAGAAAAATTTCAAGGTTTTGATCTTAATCTCACCTTGGAATTCGCTCAGAGTTTTAATGGAAAACAATCTACTATTAGGAGATTGAATATCCCTGTGTCTGAGGAATCTATGAGTAGAATCATAGGATTGCCACTATAAGGGGAAAGATGGTATAAGAATTTCAAGATAGCTCATGAAAGTTGGGCCCCATTTCTCAAAGTACCATCCCCACTTCCGGACCTGAGAAGGGGAATGTCAAGAGAGGCATTACGCTCCCCATGGGATGAGGTGTTCTTTCACTTACAAAAGTTCATTACTTGTGAGGGGAGGTACAATTTGGTCCACCATTACCATATTAGAATCTTAATGCATCTAAGGGGAGAGAAACTACTCAACATGCCCTACTATTTGCACAAAAGCCTGGCCAAAATGGTTGCGTTTTTTAGAAAGAAGAAGAATCTTGAAACCGCCCCGTATCATAAAGGTCTCATAATGATGGTTATAAATGAGGGGTTGGACATGATGGGGATTTCATGGAGCACCTTCATGGGCTCAACTCTAACAAAACCCAAAGTCAGAGTCTTACCACCCAAGAAGAGGCCCAATGGAGTCACTATAGGGTGCATGAGATCTACTAGAACCTCTAAGAAGGTCTTGGGGACAACCACTATTGTTGAAAGTGGTACATAATCCAAAGAAGAGGCATATGATGAGCCACCAGTTGAAAAATCAGAAAAGGAAGAAGGGCAAGATAATGTCATGACAGACCTTATTACAAATTTTGAAGAGGTGGAACCTCAAAATCCCGATATGGGACAAGATTGGGAAGGATTTAACATTCCATCATCATCTCCCTCCTCACCACAAATGACATGTTCATTTGCTACAGGCTTAAAGGATAAGGACAAGGAAGTAAAAAAGGGTAAGAAGCACTTGGGGCCTAAACCTTTCAAGTTTTGTAGTCCCAGTTATCAGGCTCTATTGAAGCAAAATAAGAGATTGTTGTTGCAGAACAAGAAATTGAAAAGCAAGCTAAAATACCACAAACTACAAGTAGGTGATGCAAAGACTCTATTGGGTGATATTGAAGGGGAGGACATATCATAATAGAGGATAGATGACTATGCATAAAGTCACATAAAAGAGGCCCAAATGCTCATCAACACTTTTCTAGATGATGTTGTCACAAACACATATGTCGTTATGCAATTGAAACCTAACCTGCCTCAATGGAGAGACAAGGACGAGCTCTTCGATATCGACATCATCAATAAGGAGTCCCACCAACAGGTCATCCTAAAGCTCAAACATAGATGGTTCTCCATGTATTTACAACGTGAACAAAAATGGAGTGAGAAGATTAAACGATACAAGCAACAACTGGAAGACACAAGGAAGTTAGTGCAGCAGACTACTGAGATTTCCTTTGAAGGCATATACAGCAGAGAGCCACCTAAGTCTTACCCCCTTTTCTTGCATGATAGGTGGGCAACCTTCAGATTGAAACAACTAGCAGCAAGTCAACCTCATGAGATTAAGCAACCAAATGATTTTGTCAGCATTTATGTTTCTACAAAGATGAAGGATCAAAATATGTTGTGTGAACTCTATTTTTATAATTTCATCCTCCCTGACAATGCTCGTTGGAATCCTAACCCTGGTGTTGGAGATATTTAGTTACGGGCATTCACTTCCCATATACTCGGTCTCTCTCAATGAAAAAAGATGCAGAGTTCTACA
>ML777159.1:716582-745772 GCA_009831015.1 Picea engelmannii
CTTTCCGAATATAACACCTGTGACTGGAGTGACCTCTAGTAACCCTGTTTACCCCTCTTTGGCCCTGGCTATAGTCTAACGGGGTGGTTTAGACCATTAAGCCTCCTCTTTTGGAGCTCCTATTTGGAAAGGGACATTACATAGATCTTGCCAAGTCTAATCAATGGGTGAGATCACTTCTCATAAACCCTTGTTACTAGTGTTGTATCTAGGCGATATTCCTACGGTCTAGTGAGGACTTTTTGGTTCTCGAACTCCACTACATAGCCCTTATCCTCCATAATTGAAACTGAAAGCAAGTTCTTCCTGAAACCTAGAAAAAACAAGACATTGTCAAAATCTAAAGCGTTACTTGACTTGAGATGGAAGGGAATAGTACTAATTGTTGATGAATGCA
This sequence comes from Picea engelmannii, assembly GCA_009831015.1. Classification (NCBI taxonomy): domain Eukaryota; kingdom Viridiplantae; phylum Streptophyta; class Pinopsida; order Pinales; family Pinaceae; genus Picea; species Picea engelmannii. The sequence continues at coordinate 716,980 of ML777159.1, forward strand.
GCTATGTGAGACATTCTCCAGCTTACAAACCTATGAGATGTGGATCATTGCACCTATGTGAGTCTTTCTCTCAGCTCACAAACCTGAGAGAAATACCCTAAGAAGGGTACGTGGTTCCTACCTAAGACAGAGCTGGAACGTAGAGATGACCACCTCCATTCAGAGAGTTGAGAAGAACTCGAGATGATTATCCAATGGGAAAGGCGATCTGTTGAGTTAGACGTGCATGTAGCTGAGAATAAGGTGAACGTGTGAAATCCCAAAGTGTTGGGTGCATTGTCATGTGAACAGAAATGTAGATGATGTATTAGCCTCCTCTAAGCAGTAGAGTTGACGAGAAAACTCCAGATGATTCTCTTGTGTGAAGCAGTGGGAAAGAATATCTGTAGAGTGGATGTGCCCATGGACGAGCACAGGTGAACATGTGAAGATTTGGTTTTTCTGTGTAATGCAGTGAGCCAGAGATATGACATCCTATGGATGTGCCCCTAGTGGATGAGCAATAGTGGGTGTATCAGATCCCTTGCTATATATTGTTCAAGAGTCAGACTTGCTTGTAACCCTAATTGTTATGTAAAGGGTACAGGTCGGCCCCACCTTAATGTGTTTAGTAATAAATGTAAAAGATGATTAATCTGGTTAATATTAATTATAATGTGACTTAGAGAGGCAGGCCCTATTGTGCCAATAGACACTTCTGTTGATAGGATAAATCTAATATAAGTAAAGGAGGATTCCCCATTGTGGAATCATATCCTTCACACAAGTTTGGAGATTTTAGCAAGTACTTTCTCTTAGGAAAAGGTATGCACCTCTCTTGGGCACTAGACTTCTAGGGTTTGAGCACTCTACTATGTGCCAAGTCTTTTGGTGGTGAAGGTCTTTCTCTTGAAGATTATAGCAAAGGATTTGGTTCGGTTTTCTTCCCTTGTTGAGAAGGGTGTTCTTGTGCATGGTGTTTCTTCCTGTGATCTTGGATGTTGCAACATAATTGTTCATGGTTAAGACAAATTGAAATGAATTACATGCTTAACCTTATCTATTGAAAAATCAACATGGTATCATAGCATAGGTCTTGAAGATCCCATTGCATAATCATTTTCCAGCCTTTCTCTCACACATCTGCAGAAACCGTACGACCCTCCTAGGGTTTCCAGAAATTTCGTACGACCTCCTCTTCTGAGAGATTTCAGCACTCAAAACTTGGACATTAGGGCTAAAAACAACATAGAAATGTATGGCCTCCTCCAGCGCACCTCCAATAAGTCTCAGTTTGCATTTCTAGGCATTTTGATTTTTTGGCTCTAAGGGCCTCTAGGGTTTCATCAAAATTCTGCAGAAAATTATGAATTGCATTTCTGCAAACTTCTTGAAGAAGCTCCTCAGCTTACCAATACTATCATATTTATCAAGGCTTATTGTTGGCAGTCATAAGCCCAACAAAACCTACAAGTGCTAGCCTAGCCTAGCCATTAGGTTTTCTAGCCTAATTGACAAGGGTTTGTGAAGATGAGCAAAATCATGATGGGAAGCAAGTTCAGTTCCATGAAGACAAGACCTCAAAGAAATGAAGACATCAACATCTCAACACTCTCAGGTATGGTTCCTATCAATGGCAATACTTGGCTAATTGACAGTGGTTCCTCCAGGCACATGGTCGGTCTTAGAAATCATCTAACACATTTCATTGAGAAAGAGACACATCTACATGTTGTTCTTGGAGATGATGCCAGATATAATGTGAGAGGAGTTGGAACTTCTACTTTCCAACTAGATTCAAATATGCAGCTTAAACTGGAAGAAGTACTATATGTACCCGGAATGAAGAGAAACCTTGTCTCTATTTCGGGCTTGGAAGACAAAGGTTACAAAATTACTTCCTCATAAGGAAGAGTCCTTGCATGGCACAAAGACTCTTATATAAGCTCTTCCAAATAAATTGGTATCCGAGAAAACAACTTGTACAAGTTGACCATCAAACCAGTTCAAGCCTTATTACATGACACTATCAGCTTGAGTGAGTTATGGCATAGAAGACTTGCCCACATTCATTATAGAGCTCTTCCAGCTCTAGGGAAAATGGTAACAGGACTACCAGAGATACATATTCAACATAAAGGCCTTTGCAAAGGTTGTGCCCTTGGCAAAAATGTTAAAGGATCCTTTACTAGCAGTGACAACAGATCCAAGGAAATCTTGGACTTGATACATTCAGATGTATGTGGACCAATGATTGTTGCATCCTTAAATGGGTACTTATACTATGTACTCTTCATAGATTATCACTCCAGGAAGACTTGGATTTACTTTCTGAAGGACAAGGATGGATTCCTTGCCAAGTTTCAAGAATTCAAAGCTCAGGTTGAAAACCTGACCGGAAGAAAAATCAAAATATTAAGATCAGACAATGGAAGAGAATACACCTCAAAAGAATTCAACAGTTTTTGTACTGAAGCAGGAATCAAGAGGGAGTTCACAGTTCCTTACAACCCTTAACAAAATGGGGTTGTTGAAAAGAAAAACAGAACTATCATTGAGGCAACTAAAGCAATGATACATGATCAGAGTCTACCTATGACTCTATGGGCAGAAGCATGTATCACAACAGTATATGTTCAAAAATGTAGTCCTCATCAGATCCTGAAGAACTTTACTCCAAAAGAAGCATTCACCAAAGTGAAGCCTGAGATCTGACACTTCAGAATATTTGGATGTCCAATGTACCTTCATGTACCCAAAGAAAAGAGATCCAAACTAGAACCTTCAGGAAGAAAGGGTACATTTGTAGGATACAGTGAATCCTCAAAAGCATATCGAATCTACATCCCAGGTTAGAGACAAATTGAAGTAAGCAGAGATGTTACTTTTGAAGAAGAAGTAGCCTTCCAGAAATCCAGAGAAGCTCAGATGGAAATTGGTAGTGAAACAATACCTCCTCCCCCTTCAACAGTTCAAAGGGAGACAAATATTAGTATAGATGAGCTAACAACTCTAGTTGATCTAGTTGCTCCAACATATTTAGTTTCCCTGAGCAAGATACCCAGAAACGTCACAGTTGGACATAAGAGATTTGCTTGGGCTCGACAAACTTTAGAAGAAGTAGAAGGGCATAAAGCTCCACAAGGAGCAACCAGAGAAAGAAAGAGACCAAAGAGATTCTCAAGCTACCTTTCATCCATGACCCACATTATTGATTCAGAGCCATCTTGTCGTGGAGAAGCTTCAGGTGAATAAGTACAGCAAGATGCCATGATTTAAGAATACCAATCTATATTAAAAAATGATGTATGGGATGTTGATCAAAGATCAGAGGGAAAGTATGTAGTGACTTCCAAATGGATTTACAAAATCAAACATGTTATCGATGGAAGCATTGAAAAATACAAAGCAAGATTTGTGGCTAGAGGGTTTTCACAAATAAAGGGACTCGACTATGATGAGACATTTGCACCTGTAGCCAGATATACTTGCATCCGATCTATCATTGCACTAGTTGCTTCCATGGATTGGAAGCTACATCAGATGGATGTAAAGACAACCTTTCTCAATGGTGAAATTGAGGAAGAAGTTTATATTGAGCAGCCGGAAGGTTTCGTTATACACAACAAAAAATATCATGTATGCAGGTTGAAGAAAGCCCTATATAGCTTAAAACAAGCACCACATGCTTGGTACGAGAAAATGGATGGATTTCTGATGAGTTTGGGCTTCAACAGAAGTGCAGTTGATCCAAACTTGTATTATCACATTGATGGTAATGAGTGACTGATTTTAGTCTTATATGTGGATGATATTTTCCTCACCGATTCAGAAGGACTCATTGCAGAATGCAAGCAAGCATTAACTGCCAAACTTGAAATGAAGGATTTGGGCCTAATGCATTATTTCTTGGGACTATAAGTATACTATTTCTTGGGACTAGAACAAATGATATTTTCCTAAGTCAAGGAAAATATACTATGGAGATATTGAAAAAGTTCAGTATGACAGAATGCAAATCCATGCCTACTCCAATGGTAATGGATTTAAAGAAAATGAGTGGCATTGATTCAGGAGACGTAGATCCACATTCATATCGACAGCTGATTGGATCTTTGATGTATTTGGTTAACACCAGACCGAACATTTGCTATGCAGTAAATGTGCTTAGCCAGTTCATGAGCCAACCAAAACATACACACTGGATAGCTGCAAAACACGTATTGAGATACTTACAAGGCATAATTGGTTATGGCCTGATATATGTAGCCAATGTGGACTTAAGATTGGAAGGATATGCAGATCCAGATTGGGCAGGAAGTGCAATAGACAGAAAGAGTACCTCAGGTTGTTGCTTCACCTTAGGATCAACCATGGTTTCCTGGTGTAGCAGAAAACAAAGCTCTATGGCCTTAAGCACAGTGGAGGCAAAGTACATTGCACTAAGCGTGGCAGTTCATAAAGTTGTATGGCTTCGCAAACTTTTGACTGACTTGTTCGATCATGAGATGGATCCGACTACTATTCATTGTGACAACCAGAGCTGTGTAAAGCTCTTCGAGAACCCAGTGTTTCATGAAAAGTCGAAACACATTGAAATCAAGTATCACTATATCAGAGACATGGTGCAGAGAAATACAGTACACGTGCAACATCTTTCTAATCATGAACAAATTGCAGATAACTTCACTAAACCACTTGCCAAGACAAAGTTCGAATATTTTCGTGAGAGACTTGGCCTGGTGGAAAATGCCTCCCTAGCTGAGAGGGAGTGTTGATGAATGCAGCTATGTGATACATTCTCTAGCTTACAAACCTATGAGATGTGGATCATTGCAGCTATGTGAGTCTTTCTCTCAACTTACAAACCTGAGAGAAAGCCCTTAAGAAGGGTACGTGGTTCCTGCCTAAGACAGAGTTGGAACGTAGAGATGACCTCCTCCATTCAGAGAGTTGAGAAGAACTCGAGATGATTATCCATTGGGAAAGGCGATCTATTGAGTTAGACGTGCATGTGGCTGAGCACAAGGTGAACGTGTGAAATCCCAAAGTGTTGGGTGCATCGTCATGTGAACAGAAATGTAGATGATGTATTAGCCTCCTCTAAGCAGCAGAGTTGATGAGAAAACTCCAGATGATTCTCCTGTGTGAGGCAGTGGGAAAGAAGATCTGTAGAGTGGACGTGCTTGTTGATGAGCACATGTGAACGTGTGAAGATCTGGTTCTTCTGTGTAATGCAGTGAGCCAGATATATGACATCCTATGGATGTGCCCCTAGTGGATGAGCACTAGTGGGTGTATCAGATCCCTTGCTATATATTGTTCAAGAGTCATACCTGTATGTAACCTTAATTGTTATGTAAAGGGTACAAGTCGGCCCCAGCTTAATGTGTTTAGTAATAAATGTAAAAGATAATTAATCTGGTTAATATTAATTATAATGTTACTTACAGAGGTCGGCCCTGTTGTGCCAATAGACACATTTGTTGATAGGATAAGTGTAATATAAGTAAAGTAGCATTCCCCATTGTGGAATCATATCCTTCACATAAGTTTGGAAATTTCAGCAAGTACTTTCTCTTAGGAAAATATGTGCACCTCTCTTGGGCGCTAGACTTCTAGGGTTTGAGGACTCTCCTATGTGCTAAGTCTTTCAGTGGTGAAGGTTTTTCTCTTGAAGATTATAGCAAAGGATTTGGCTGGGTTTTCTTCTCTTGTTGGGAAGGGTTTCCCATGATACTTCTTGTGTTCTTGTGCATGGTGTTTCTTCTTGTGATCTTGGATGTTGCAACATAATTGTTCATGGTTAAGACACATTGAAATGAATTACATGCTTAACCTTATCTATTGAAAAATCAATACCAACTACTGCTATGGGTACTTGGCATCATCACTAATCTCAACTTGTTCTCATGAGTCCTGCTTCATTAGACTATAAAATAATTGATAGGCTAATGTCATATGAAGAGATGCCCCACTATCTGCATACCGAGCATTCCTCGAAACCATGTTGGTAGAAAGGAAATATACCATCGAGAAATTCTTCTCGAACTTAGTAACAAACTCATTCATCTGAGTTTCTAGAGAAGCTACTACCTGCTTGTGTTTACCCTTCTTCTTATTTAGGCATTGTGATGCAAAATGACCATGCTTATGACAAATGAAGCACTTGATTTTACGTAATTCCTTTCTTGGCTCTGATGTTGAATCATCACTCTTTCCCTTACCCTTGTTGGGTCCTTTACCTTTGCCCTCATTTTTTTTGACCAAATAGATTTAGGTTCTCATCACCACCCTTATTACAAAACGAGCTAGATCACTAAATGAGGAAACCCTAGATAGGGTTGAGTCACATAACTAAGCTCAAAGAAAGATACTCACAATAACACCATATGATATTATTAATGAATAATTGGTGCATATATTACAAAGGAGTTTACCTCCTTATATATCAATGTTCATTAAGCAAATCATTTCCACTTATCAATGTGGGATATATTGCTTTACACAAAAAGTGAACATTAACATATCCTAAAGTCATAAAGTGACCATATTACATAGTAAGTTTTATATCTCTAATACCCTTCTTGCTAACCTTTGACTCCATTTGAGTCTCCTCCTGGATACAATCGTCCCATAGCCTTTAAAAGTTAGGAAGGTTCTACAAGCACAAATACTTTTGACAAATGGTTCCCATGAAGCTAGGAATCCATTCAGTGCCATGTTCACTAGCTCTACATCTACAATCTTCTCCTGAATTGCTACAAGTTGATCACGAATTTTCAAGACCTTCAAAAGCTAACTATGACTGAATTTGATTTGGTCATCTCTATGGATATAATTTTGTTTCACAATATCATCTTTCCATTTATGTTCTCACTTTGGCAGAGGCTATTAGAGATATAAGGCTTACTATGTAGTAAATTCACTTTATGACTTTAGAATATGTTAATGTTCATTTATTGTGTAAGGCAATCTATCTCACATTCATAAGTGGAAATGATTTGCTTAATGAACAATGATATATAAGGAGGTAAACTTTTTTGTAATAAGTGCATCAATTATTCATTGATAATATCATATGGTGTTATTGTGAGTATCTTTATTTGAGCTTAGTTATGTGACTCAACCCTATCCAAGGTTTCGTCATTTAGTGATCTAGCTCATTTTGTAATTTGGTATCAGAGCAGGAATGAGATTTTCTACGAACGTTTAGATTGTTTGGAAGGTTAGGATAATGGTTCTAACCTCCCCATGCAAGGAGATTCAATATAATAATTCCATGAAATCCAAACCCTAAGGGAAATTTCTAAACAACAAATAAATGTAAGAGAGTTTTTTTGAAATTCCAAATTATCATACCTTTTTTATCACAAGGTTATAGATGTCCTCCTTGCTAAGTCCTTAGCTCTAAGCGTGCTATAAGAGTTTACTCCAAAAATTAGCTCCAAGCTTCTCCCGTGCCAATCAATTTGAGCTTACCGGTTGACCACCCTACCGTATCCATAAGATACTCTTCTTACTCTGGAACACCCAAGTTGCAAAGGTTGTATAGGGAGTGTACAATATAGAAAATGTGAATGGGTTGCACCCTCTTCACCAATGTATTTTGAAACTCTTATATGAGTTATGTGGAGTCCCATTCCCGAAAGAAGCAAAAAACAATTAGGAATTTAGCACAATCTTGACCAAACTCTCCACCAATTCACTATTAAAATTCTCAACATTAAAACAACCATCAAACATTAGAGTGCATAGGGTCCCCCTCATGGCCAACCTTCCTTTTCTTTTATAGTACGTATGAAATATGTTACATGATTTCTCATACAAGATTTATATTCATTAATTCATTAATATGCATGTTATTGACCTAACCACATGTCCCATCCATGCATAATTTCAAATTTGTAATTAGCTTAAATGCATATTCTTCACCAACTCCCAACTACTTTTCCTATTTTTTCTCATTCATATTCCCTCTTACTTCTTCTAAATTACTTAGGTGTGTGCACTTGATAATACACCTTTTAATCAAATAAAACCTATAAAATAGAAAATGAATGATTTATATATTTGTATGTCTCTAATACCTAATTTCCATTTCAAATTGCAAATTGAAATCAAACTATTTTACCCATGGATGTCCCCTCTAATTAAATTAGTGTAACTATCTCTGTATGAATAATTTGTTTATGAGTGCACTTCTATTATTTAAAATATCATTCTAAATGACATGCATATAGATGATATTTTATCTCATAATAGTGAATCTCAATCAACACTGATATCAAGGGTGAGGTCATGATTAGTCCAACCCTTCTCAACATGTATCAATGCCAGTACCAAGGGTGAGGTCGTGTTCACTCCATCCCTTCAAGTACACATATTTTCATGGTTAGGAAATAGATGCAACATGGGTGAGACCTCATTAACTTGATCCCACTTACTCTTGGTGAAATACTACTGGTCACCAAGGAATAAGGAATCCACATACTTATTGTGACCACCTAGTTAAACCTCACAAGCGAAAAAATGCATGGCCTACCCTCATGGCAATGTGTAAACTCTTGGGTGAGAACATGTACTCTCCATCCCATTACACAGAGGGAGTTGCTAGTAGGTAGGAATATGGAGTCTACTTCTCCTCTCTCTACACATGTCACACCTCCTTCATACAACCTTTACCCATGTGTAAGATTATATGGCAATATTCATCTCCGTCTTTGCACACATCTGGAGGCACATATCAAATAGCACTATCCAAAGAAAATATAAATCATAATCATATGTTTGCCACATAATATCCAAATTGAGACATTATTCTCCTTACCTCAACTTGGGTGCCTATAACTCAACTTACTCTAGATTCCATTCACCCATAAGTCATGCTTGTCACACTTGATAAATCATCAATAGTTTTGCAAAAATATATCAATTCAATCATTCAAGTCGTTTGTATCCATTATCAAAATAGATAATAATTCTATGCACCTAATCATAATATCCATTAGCATCATGTAAGTCTCAACATGTGCATGATTCATACATCAATAATCATCACAACAAGCATTAATAAAAATCATATGTTTGCAACATAATATCCAAATTGAGACATTAGTCTCTTGGCCTCAACTTGGGTCCATATAACTCAACTTACTCTAGATTCCATGCACCCATAAGTCATTCTTGTCACACTTGATAAATCATCAGTACTTTTGCAAAAATATATCAATTCAATCATGTAAGTCATGTGTATCCATTATTAAAACATATCATAATTCTATGCACCCAATCATAATATCCATTAGCATCAAGTAGGTCTCAATATGTGCATAATTCATATATTAATAATCATCACATCAAATCAATATTAATAAAAATCACATGTTTGCAACATAATATCAAAATTGAGACATTACTCTCCTGACCTCAACTTAGGTCCCTATAACTCAACTTATTCTAGATTCCATGCACCCACAATTCAAGCTTCTCACACTTGATAAATCATCTGTAGTTTTGCAAAAATATATCAATTCAATCATGCAAATTGCAAGTCATGTGTATTCATTATCAAAACAAATCACAATTCTATGCACCTAATCATAATATCCATTAGCATCAAGTAGGTTTCAATTGTTGAGATTTGGGCACCTTTGAAAGTGGTCCCCTTGTGTTTGTGAGCTTCTAAACACGTGTGGGAAGTACTTTGTACCATGTACCATGTACTTTATGTCTAATTTCACTTTTACTTAGGAGATTTAAGTCAAAAGTGAAATTTGGTCATTTTAACTTAAAATGACAATTAATTCACTTTGTGGGTGAATTGAGGGACATAAAGTGAAACTATGGAAACTTAAGTAAAGTGGGTTTTGAGTTGAGATTCTTTTGAGATGATCTCAATCATTGATTAGGGATGAGATGAGATGATCTCATCCACTCATATTTTAGGTTTCCTTATGCTTCCCTAAGGAGGGCACAAGGGCAAAATAGAGCTCATTATTCCTTGTTATGTTCACCAAGAGAGTTGGGAGAGGACCATGAGGATGAGGTTGGATGCATCGAGTGAGGAAATCTTGGGCACCCACATTCATGGTGGTAGCCAACAAACTTAGTCCATCATTTATTTGTCGATCTAGTTCTTGCTAGGAGGAGGGCGCACAACTAGCAGGGAGGACTTGCAGAGGTCAATTTGCCTTGAGGACAGTTTCAATGGAGAGCTACAACACATAATCAGAGTACTGTGGGAGGGTTTCTCCATTACAGCTTCCAGTTGGCAGAGAGCTTCAATTCAGTGGTTTTGGCAACTTGTGAGGAGGGCACACCATCCTAGGGCGCATCTTCTTCATTTGGATTTGTGTTTCAGCTTGGTTCAAGTTACTATTGTATCAGGTTCATTTTTTTATTGTACTTGTTGTATTCCACCTTCCATTCTCCACATATATACACTCATATTCCAAACTGGTTTTCCCTGGGGGGGTTTTATCCAGGGTCATGTTGAACAAAAATACATGTGCTCATTTTCATGTATGCTAGTTTTTAGAACAACATTATTTCAGATCTAAAAGATCTCTAGGTGTGTTATATAGCTTATGGTATGCATGTGCTAACATCATGTGACAAAACTACATGCTAGAGCACCTTAATGACCTATGTAACCATAACAGAACAAAAAATAAATTACTGAACAATTTGTTGTTATAAAACAACAACAAACTCTTGTTTGACAATTGAAACTTAAAGCCAACTTGAGATCAAAGACAGACCTAGTGGGCAGCTTGTTAAGACCTGAAAAATATTCATCAATATGTGCATGATTCATACATTAATAATCCTCACATCAAACATCAACAAAAGATCATATCAATCAAAAGAGTTTTAAACATAAATCTAGTCAAATTGTCTCCATAAAAAAAATGAATCATTTACTAATTCAAAATACTCTCAAATAATAATATTAATAATATCAAATATTAATAAGTCTAATCAAGAGAGAGATATTGCAACTTGCAATAAAAGACAATAAAACTATAATTTTTATAACCATAACCAAAACCTTAACAAATGAATCATAATAAACTTTTTCAAAAACATGACTATGGGGCAAAATTTATGACGATGGAAGAAGATTCAACTAAGAGAATCAGAAAGTGATCTTAAAAACTTTGAATAAACCTTAAATTCATAAGAAGCAAAAACTTAAAAAGTAGATGCAAAATCTAAGATGTAGATGAGGATTAAAGAGGAGCAAAGAAAAATAATAAAAATGTTACACTTCGTTTTAGGAAGACAATGAAGAAAACATGAGCAAACTATAATTAGGATACTAAAGCTTACATGAGCAAATTATAATTATTGTCTGAGCAAATTATAAATATTGTCATTGCTTACATGAGCAAATTATAATTATTGTCTGAGCAAATTATAATTATTTTCATTGATGGTGTAAAATTTACTCTAAATTAAAAATATATGTATATACATGGAACCATATTTTTGTGCATGCATATTTATTTGAAATAAAATGTTCCTTTTAATTCTATTTGATTCCACATTTGCATTCTCCCTTAGTTAAATTAAAAAATTCAATATCTTACCTTTTTTATAAATAAAAAAACTCTGTGTGAAATTATATATATATATATATATATATATAATTTTCATTTTTAAAATTGGTTTTCAAAAAAATAATTTGCAAATTTAAATATAGGGTTTTATATTCAATTTCAAACCCTTTTTACTAAGTATGAATAACTAATAATAACTGAACTTTTTGTGTTAAGTATGAATAATTAATTAGAACTATGATTAGTGAAAGTCATATGCTAACATGACTATTATACATTTTGTTGTTAACGTTTTCATGTGTATTCATTTTTTGGTGATGAAGACCACACGTTCTCATGTTTTTTCTCTCAACGTTTTGGGCTCGGTAGCTCAACCCATCTTCAGGAGAGAAGTTCTCAAGGTTAAAATGTAGCAGCACTCTAATTATAAATAGTGACAAAAACCATTGTTTGGATATTAAACATGTCGACTTGATATGGTTTTTAAGTGTTGTTTACATTAGGGCTACCTTTTCTTTTAATGCGGTCTATGATGGGGCACCAACTCTTGCTTAATCTCCAACCATCATCTTTGTTCAAGTTTGTAGGGTGCTTTTCAATTTCCATAACCTCTCTAATTTTTCTTTTGGTGTATTATAGATCTTTCTATTATTGCATTGCATCACCTAACTTAGGATATGCATCTACTATGAGTTGAATACCAATCCCCCAACCCCCATTTTTTACCCTTTTCCCTGATTTACTCTAGTTTTGGTCCAATCAACCACCTAATTGGGGATTGTTGGAGTTCATATCACCAATAACTTATTTTCTTCATTCCATGGAGCCGTAGAGTTTTGGTCCCTGCCATGATATGAATAATTTGATTTGTGCCCATAAGATGCTTCTTGTCTTGAAGCTAGTGGGAGGGGAGTTGACTCCAAAGTAATGACCATATAAATAACTTCCAAATGCACCATGAGTTTATTTTTTTACCCATCTTCCCAAACAACTACATCCAATCTTTTGTGGTGTAATAATTTGCTTTTAGCTGGTATGTCATATATATCATATTGTCTTCGAGACCTTTGTATTTGTACTAGTAAAATTGTTTTTATCAAATTTGCTCGGTGACGCTCTAGCTTGTGGCACACTAGAGTAGACCTTTGAAAGTTGATATGAATATCTATTGTAGTACAGTAAAGATGATTCTCCTTGGTCCCATTCCCAAAGAAAATTACATCATCCACGTACAACAGTGATAGTACAATCCTTAGCAAGCTTAACCCCTTTGAGTTTCCCTTCCTCTCTTAAACTTGTAGGTAATTTTCATAGACCTTCTACCACACGAAGGAACAAGAGAGGGGATAATTGGTATCCTTTCCTTGGTCCTCTATAGGTATTGAAAATTTGAGTAGCTGCCCCATTTCTTAGGACTGAGTAAGACATAGTAGTAAAACATTCATATATCTAGCTGACCACCTTAACATTGAATTGAATATGCAGCATAAGAAGTCTCAAAAAAGTCCAAATTTCTCTATAATGTGCCTTGAAGAGATCAAATTTTATGATGAAAGAGGGAAGCTTATACTTCTTGATTGAATGTAAGACATTTTTAGCAACCCCCATTGCATAAAAAATCAACCTATTTTCCAAGAAACTAAATTGCTCACCTAATATGGATGCTCAAAATATGACCTTTAGTCTTTTGGCTATCTTGTATAACAATTTCATAATGAGATGGACCTACCAGAATCACAACGAGGGGGGTTGTCCATCTTAGGAATGTTATTCAAGAAGATTGCCTCTAGAGAGTTGTACAATTTTCTAGAATTTCTTGACTTTCAACCACCAACAATGATTCCTTTCCCATCACCTGACACAAACTTTTGTAAAACTCTATCAACCATCCATGTCGACCTAGAGATTTATCTTGTTGCAAATATGCCAAAACTTCCTTTAGTTCTTCTTCCTTGTTTGTGGCTAAGAGATATTCTTTTTTCTCATTATTAACTGATATATTGACATGTGAGGTGAGGGTCGTTATCTTTGATAAATTAGTCTTTTCTTGCTCCATGTATGTTTCTTTATACATGCCTTTAAAATTTGTGTGTAAATTCCCATTCTAATCATGGATTTCCCAAATGGTGTTGCAAGCCTTTCTTGACTAAGCAAACATGCAAAATTGGTATTGTTGTCTCCTTCTTTGAGCCAAGTATCTTGAATTTTTTGTCTCCATAAAGCTTCCTCCCATGCTAAGAATCTATTTGTCTTCCCTTCAAGCATCACCATTTCTTGTGAGTCTGCTTTAGTGATTCTTCCCCTCTTCAATTTCTCGTAAAAAACTTCCAATTGATCTTTGGTCTATGTTATTTTAAGCTTGGATTGTTCATATTTTTTTTATCCCATGCTTTAGTTAGTTTTCTAATTCTAGATAGTTGGTTTTATTGAAAGGTTGTCATGGAATAGTTGATTGAAAGGCCTCATTCCGTAATTATTATCTCTCTGAGTTCTTCATTTATGAGCCAAAAAGCACTGAACTTGAAAGGTGAATGGGGCTTTTTTAAATCCAATTCCAATTGGAGAATGATAAGGAGATGATTGAAAGTTCCCTCCACTCTGACCCATTCCATAAATCTCCCAATCTCTGTCAAAATATCATCTAAATCCAAAAACTTGTCTAAACTCTTAAAAATCGATGCCCTACATGTTCTCTTATTTCTCGAGGTAAAAAATTAGGTCAATAGGCTCCACTTCCACAAGGACTTTCTCTATGAACAAAGGTTGGAAGAAACCCACTAGGGCATTAAGCCTAGCCTTTTCTCCCCGTATCTCATTTATTTTTAGGACTAGATTGAAATATCCATCTCCCTCTACTCCTTCTGTCGGAAAAGAAACATCATTTAATATCTTTAACTAGTGATATTTCCTATTCTAGTAGGGCATGTGGAAGTTGACATCACTAAACTCCCTATCTAATTCCATCACATATAACTCACAATAAATAGTAGAGTATAAGAAAGTGTAGCTTTGTAGTAGGTGTGTCTCCACTCCACCACTAGACCTCTAAATTTCCCTGTGGAAAAACTAGCAATAAAATCCCACCCAATCAATAGAGATTGCAAATGACCTATCACATCTTCACTTTTTTACATCGTCCCTAAGATAAAAATCACATTTTGTTTATACTTGAGCACCAACTGTTTTAAGGACCTTTTTTTTTTAGGAGGTACCAAATCCCTTGTGTTGATAGAAAGATAGATTATTTTGTTTACTTCTAGGAGGCCATCCCTATTCCAAGGGTTTGTTTGATGGATTGTTCTTACCCATGTGAATTTCTAATTCAGCTCGCTCCTTCACAAATTGCATGCAATACTTCCTTCCCTAGTTTTTTTTTTGGATTGCTTGATGTAGAGTCAAGTTATATTCCCCCTCTTGTTACATCCACTTCACTATTGCCAATTTTCTAGTTTCTAGATCTAAGATGATAACTTTCATTGGGGTTATAATGTGGTTGAACTTCCCCTTTGTAGCCTCTATCCAAGGAGTTGGTAGTCCCTTTGAATTCCATTGTTGAGGTTTGCATGGAATTTTTCTCTCTAGATTCAGTTTGAATACAAATTACCTTGCTTCGACTTTTTTTCCTCTCCCCCTACTCTGCACACTACATTTGGTGATCTGAAGAAGTAGAATTGATGTTTGGTTTCTCATGGTTCATCCCTTCCTTCCCTATCAACTTATCTTCTCATCAACCTCTTGAAGATGGCTCAATTAGATGCCAAACAAAGGGATAGTATATTGTCTCCTCTATACCCCCTCACCCTCCTAAATCTTTTCTTGTTTCTAACCCAATGCCATTTCAAGTTCATCTTGAAGCCCATTGATTTCCTTTGACAATCAAGAGCATATTTCTCTCTCTATAATAGGCATATCCTTTAAAAGTATTCTAAATTCCTTTCTATTACCCTCTCTCTAGTAGAGACATAACTATATTTGTGGTCCTATTCTCCTCTGGGAGCTACATTCCCTTGTGAATGTTGGACTTCAGTTCCAAGCTTCCTAAGAGTGTGTCTTCAATAACATGATAGCATGAGCATTAACTGCATATAATCAAAGTCATATTCTTATGATCTTTTAAGGGAATCGTATTTGAAATGGTCATAGGTTTTGCACCGCCCTCATATGAAAGGTATATTTACATAATCTAGAGTTTCTATGAATCGTTGTTCACATGCTACTATATTTATCTCGGCTTGGATGTCGTCACCAAGGTCCAATTCCACACATATCTTCACCATTAAAGTGCTCTCCATTCCACTTGTTTTCTTATCCATTGTTATATATATCGTCAAGTTGTTCTCAATTCCTTTGAAAACTTCTCCATGCCAAAACTCCAGTGGAAGGCATGGAAAATTTTGACCCATATTGTCGTGAAATTCATTTTCTCTCTCAACGGGTCAAACCTTGGCACCCAATGATTGAGTGTCAAGCTAATGTTATCTGAAAACCAAGATCCCTTTCCAGTTTCATCTTTGTTTACCCTCCTTGTGATTAAAAAAAGCGTGAATCCTCTCACCACAATGGAGGACAGTTGAGAATACCTTAGTTGTTTCTTCCATGTTCTATCTATTCATTGTTAGTGTCTTTTCATCTACCTTTCTTGGATAGAAACACCTTGCTAGTGTCATTTAAACTTACAAGAGAGTTCTCTTGTTTATAATATTTGAGTTTAGTGAGAGTCTCATTCTCTCTTTTCTTTGTTTTACCACTTGTGCCCTCTTCCTCCTCATGCTTTCCCCTCTCCTCTCCTCAAGTGGGATGGATGATTTTCCTTCCTTTGATCCCAATCCTTGCTTCATATGACTACTCAAACCTTAAAGGTCTCATGGTTGAGCCAATATGGTACTTTTCTAAAAGGATTCCTTATATTCATCAAACATAGATAAACATGTTTTTGCAACAAAGGAGACGTTTGGGTGAAATGTATAGTTAAGAAACTTACTTGTAATGAGTTATTGTTCCAACAAATTTATGGAAGTATTGAGGGAATTGCTTGGTGAACCCTTATTATACCAATTTGGATTGCTATGAAACGGATCATGTTCTTAGTTGATTATGAAATTTCCAAATCCTTACAGTCCCTTACTCAAATTGTTTGTCTCTTTAAACTCACTAACTCCTTCATTGAGAAACCTCCTTGAATTTTGATCATGTAGAGTTAGAATTGTTGGTTCATGATTATCCAGGATTGTATGACATAAATAGATGGAAGACCCATGATCTACCATGATAATCCTAGTTGTCTTGTTACCAGGACCGAAGGACTCAAACATGGTACCTTCCCCCTTTCTTACATATGGGGTTTTAGAATCTGATCTTGGCATATCAACAAATTCGACCATTAATGTGATATTTCCAAGATGGTTGAGCATGTATGGAATATTAATCTTGTTGATTTCCATATATGAATTAAAGTCTCCCTCGAGAGCTCTAGAGTTATGGATCGAGAGATCCTCTCCCTTATTTTTTCTTAGGTGGTCATCTCCAGAGTTGTGTCGATTAGGGCAAGATTTAGAGTCTCCTTTCAAAATGCAACAAAAGTTTTCATTGTAGTCCTCGGGGCGACAAAGCTCCTTCTCTTTCCAAGCCCCTACAATTTCTTCTTTGGTTTGGAAGATGTAGTTATTGCATGAAGCTTCTAGTGGATCCGAGGAAAAATCAACTAGTTCCTCCTCCTCCATCGACATTGACATGCTTGTGGCCACAAATGATCTCCTTTCTCTAGAAATACCTTACCTCCCAAATAAAACAAAATTAATAGACTTTCCTTTGCTCAAGGGAACATTTTGTCTCTTTGATCAACATTAGAGTGAAGCTTCTTTCAAATTGATCACCAAAGTACTGATATCATTTGCTTGACACTTGAATGATAAGTCCTTTTAGTTGATCACTAAGACCTAAAAACTATTACACTGCAATGTTTTTCCTCCATTGACTTTGTTGCTCGAGTGGTACCCCCATATAAACAATGTTAACATGATCCTTGCTTGATGAATATAACTACCTTATACTTGACACTTAAGTGCATATACTTCCTTCAACTTGTTCAATGATCTCGAAAGACCATTCCACCACCATGCATGTCCCATATTGATTCCTTTGCTTAAGTGGTACCCCCAGATAAACAATGTTAGTAGAATTCTTGTTAGATATGTAGGGCTACATTATACTTGATGCTCGAGTGATACTTTGTTTAGGTTGTTCACATAGCACTAGAGACTATACCTCTACCATGCATGGCCTTTGATGCACCCCATGCTTGACCATCGTTTTGAATATTTACCAGCTATTACCTTTCTATCTGTAGGGTTCACTCCAAAGCTAACCCTAGTGTTTCTCTCCTACATGACAATCTAGGTTATTATACTCATTGAACCATATTAGAAAAAACTTTCTTCCCAATCTAATTTTCCTCTTTCCTTGGCTCCTATGTGGTAAATTTTCCATATTAATTACCAATCCACTAGAAATTGCTCCTTTTTTGAACCAACGGAGTTAACAAAATCCTTTCTTGATGGGAAGAAACACTTTATTATACGCTTTAGTTGTCCTTGATATTATTCACCAAGCACTAACAATTATACCTCTATTGTGCATGCCCTTTGATGCTCCCTTTGCTCAACCATTGTTTCAACTATTTCCCAACTTTTTCCCTTTTGTCTCTAGGGTTTCACTCCAAATATAACCCTAGGGTTTCTCTCCAATGCAACAATCTATGTTATATTAGAAAAACCTTACTCATTGACCTATTCTTTCTCTTTTCTCTACTCTTAAGTGACAATCTACCAAATTAATCACCAAGCACAAGAAAATCCTCCTTTTCAAACTCGGTTCTACAATAACAACTTGCAAATCGAAGCCATCTAATGTAGAGTTCCCCTCAAGGGAAACCTATTCCACATGGCCCATCCTTAGTTGTTGCACCTCACCATTTATGATTGTTGCTCACCCTTGCTTGTTGCTCACCCTTGCTTGTTGCCATTCCACCTATTCCAAACACAACTAGATTATGTATCATGTTTTCCCAAATTAAGAGCGATTAATTACCTCATAGTTCTTTTAAATTTGCATGTGATGTGACATTGGATCTAATTTATGCGTTTTGATAATGTCAAACCGATTTCTTGGATCATTGCAAGAAGATTTTCAAGATCTTGGTAAGATGGCTCTCAGTCTAAGCATTATCAAGGCACAACGAGTCTTTCAAATTATTTATAGTATTGGAATGTGGTTATTCCATGATAGGAAACTCATTGCCCTTAAAGATTGCATGTAGTTGTTCAAGCTAAAGTTGGACGACCTGAGAAAGTCTTTGCCATATGTCAATTTTGATTCTTTGAAATGGATGCAAATGGTTATTTAGACTCAGGTTAGTGCAACTCTTATTAATTAGGCCACTTGCTTCCAAGGTCTCAAGGAGGCCATTAGAATCCTATGAAACATATTGGCTAATAATGTACTTAATATGTTATGAGTTGTGAGTAAGTCTTTGGCTCATGTGAGTAATTCTTAGTTTCCAAGAGGCTTCATGTTGATAATTGCTCTCTATTATCTGACTCAACAAAACACAAGTGTCACAATTGAGTTGATGTAAATGATGATAAATTTATTTCACATCAGGGGTTCATGGATGATGAGTTCCCTTCATGGTTGTTTGTTGCAAACTGAAAAAGGCTTCCTCAAAGCTCTAAAAATGATGATGTTTTAAAGGTCAAGAACCATGTCGAGAGTGATGACTCAAAGTTTTACTTTAAAAAAGTTGGGAATGTATACTTCATAAAAATGAATGAAAGAATTCAAAAACAATATTAGTTTTTCCAACCTTTCCCAACTTATCCATTTTTGTAATGGCAATACACATATGAAATTGCTTGACAATAGGTACATTTATTTTCTTATTAGTGTTAATGAAAACAAAGCCATGTTGCGCTATATAATTTCAAGGAAAAAGACATTGCAAATTGAAAATTGAAATTAAAAATGAGAAGATCCAATTTCTTTTACAATGTAATATTGAAAAAACAAATTATAAATTTAAAATATTAAATTTTGGAAACTTCAAAAACTTTGTAGTAGTGGTGATTAGATTTTTGACAATTGCTAAAACCACGAGACAAGTTAATTATCCAATTTCTTATCAATCAACCTTTAGTGAACAAAGCAAAGTGAATCCTCTAAGGAAGAGTCAATTCTTCACATCCTTAGCTAATTAAGCAAAAAATAAATGAACACATTCAATGGAATGGTTTTGATCTTGATTGAGCCAAGATGAAATGGCTAGACATGCTCATTGTGTATTGGTTGAGTCCAAAATTGTTAGACATACTCATTGCATCTTGGTTGAGTCCATCAATAATGATAGATGGAGTCATTGTTAGCAAATCGAGTTCAACAAACAAACACACCATGTCTTTGAAGTTAAATGCATTAATGACTTTGGTGGGGATGAATATGGATTGGTGTTTTTATGAACCCACACATGAACTCGACCACAACATTGTACATCGATAAAAATTACTATGCAATACCCTTGCACTTGACAATGCCCAACTCCTTGTAGTTAGTATGAGGTTGCACAAAACTCATATTAGCCTTGTGATGACAATATAAGGCAAATGCGAGAATACTAGTTACAAAATAATAAAATAACATGTCAAAATAAAGCAAATATTATAGAGTCCATTCTCATGTGCTCCTTGAAATTTGTTAAATGGTGTATTTTCCAGTATCATAAAGCTACCATAGGGGTACCTAGAGGTAGTGGGCGAATGTGAAAGGCATGCATAGCACTACTTGCACACACATATGTGGACCAAATCTCACTCCCATGTTCTGGTTAAGACTTACCGATTATTTTTTACCACACATGGGTAGAGAAAATTGAAAAAAGTCATTGATTCTCCTAGTGGAGATCCATGTTCAAATCCCACAAAGGACATGTTTGGGGGAATGTAAGCAATACACACACAATACAATTAATGATGATAACGTACATTCGTTTATCCAATAAATAACACTACAACAATAATAAATAACATTAAATCTTGCACAATTACAAACAAAACTTTCTATATATAAATGACAAAAATAAAGATCATCAATATACTTAAAGTCTCTATATTTGTCAACGATGGCTAGTTGGGTCAGTGAAAATGGAGCATTGATATTTCTCCCACCAAGGTTCAAGTCTCTTCAATGACATGCTTGTGTTTGTACTTGTGTTTGCACTAGTTTTAACAAAAGTGGTTGGGGCTAGGTGCAAGTCCCATGAGATTTTCACTGAATATACACCCCCCACTTGCAACATCTTAGCTGAATGAAGCCTTTTTTTAGATCATATGTCCGACCTCCACAATTGCTTTGGTCTAAGTACCCTAGGTGTTGATTTTTCAATAAGCTAGATTAATCATGTAGTTCATTCCAATTTTGCATTTGTCTTAACCATAAACAATAATGTTGCAACAACGAAGATCACAAGAAGAAACACCATGCACAAGAACACAATGAGTATCCTAGGAAACCCTTCTCAACAAGGGAAGAAAACCCAACCAAATCCTTTGCTACACTCTTCAAGAGAAAGACCTTCACCACCAATAAGACCTAGCACACAAGAGGGTGCTCAAACCCTAGAAGACTAGCGCCCAAGAGAGGTGTGCACTTTTCCCACGAAGATATACTTGCTGAAATTTCCAAAATTGTATAAGAGATATGATTCCACAATGGGGAATCTACCTTTACTTATACTAAATTGAACATGTCAACAGAAGTGTCTATTTGCACAACAAGACCGACCTCACTAGCTTACAATATAATTAATATTAACGAGATTAATTATCTTTTACATTAATTACTAGTCACATTAAGGTGGGGCCGACCTGTCCCTTTACATTACAATTAGGGTTATAGGTAGGTTTGACTTTTTAACAACATAGAAAGGGATCTTATACACCCACTAGTGCTCATCCATTAGGGGCACATCCATAGGGATGTCCATATCTCTGGCTCATTGCATACACAGAAGAATCACTTCTTCACTAGTGCTCAATCACTAGGATCACGTTCACCTGTGCTCGTCCACAGGCACGTCCACTCAACAGATATTATTTCCCACTACATTACACATGAGAGTCATCTAGAGTTTCTCGTCAACTCTTTTGCTCATGGGAGGCTAATACATCATCTTCATTTATGTTCTCATGACGATGCACCCAACACTTTGGGATTTCACACGTTCACCTTGTGCTCAGCCACATGCACGTCCAACTCTGCAAATCGTGTTTCTCACTGCATTACACAGGAAAATCATATGGAGTTCTTCTCAACTCTCTGAATGGAGGAGGTCATCTCTACGTTCCAACTCTGTCTCAAATAGGAACCATGCACCCTTCTCAGGGGCTTTCTCTCAGGTTTGTAAGCTGGAGAAAGTCTGACATAGTTGCAATGGTCAACATCTCTCAGGTTTGTAAGCTGGAGAATGTCTCACATAGCTGCAATCATCAACACTCCCTCTCAACTAGGGAGGTATTTTCCACCAGGCCAAGTCTCTCAGAGAAATACTTGAACTTTGTCTTGGCAAGTGGTTTGGTGAAGATATATGTGATTTGTTCATGAGTAGGAAGATATTGCACATGTATTGTCTTCCTCTGTAACATGTCTCTGATATAGTGATACTTTATTTCAATGTGTTTCGATCTGTCATGAAACATCGGGTTCTCGGAGAGCTTTACACAACTATGGTTATCACAATGAATAGTAGTAGGATCCATCTCATGATCGAACAAGTCAGTCAGAAGTTTGTGAAGCCACACTGCTTCACGAACTGCCACACTCAATGCAATGTACTCTGCCTCTACGATGCTTAATGCCACAGAGCTTTGTTTTCTACTACACCAAGAAACCATGGCCGAACCTAAAGTGAAGCAACAACCTAAGGTGCTTTTCCTGTCTACTGCGCTTCCTGTCCAATCTACATCGACATATCCTTGCAGGCTCAAGTCCACACTAGATGCATATCTAAGGCCATAACCAATTGTGCCTCGTAAGTATCTCAATACATGTTTTGCAGCTATTCAGTGTGTATGTTTCGGTTGGCTCATAAACTGGCTAAACACATTTACTGCATAGAAAATGTCTGGTCTAGTGTTAACCAGATACATCATAGATCCAATCAATTGTCAGTATAAGTGTGGATCTATATCTCCTGTATAAGGTAGCTAGAGAGGTAGTGGGGGGGGGTAGAGGGGCCATAGTGATAATAGTGGAGGCCATTCAATGTAAGGTGGACTAGGTCCACTATATTATTAAATAAGGCCTACTATGGTAGTTAGATATAATAAATGTAAGATGACTTCTTAGAAGGTTCTACTTCTAGAAGATTCCTCCTCTAGAATGTTCATAGGTGATGGTAGCACTATATAAAGGGGTTCAAGTAATGTAATGGGACATGAAGTGAAGTATTGTATTGTGAGATGTAGTTCAATAGGAGGATTCCCTCTCGAATAGGCAAGTGAACATGAGAGGATCATTTCCATAATATGATCCATTGTATGGTGTTGCACTACCTCAAGGGTTTTGATATAATAAAGTGGTGGTTTTCTATATTGTTTCATATATCTTGTGTGGTGATTGTATTCACATATATTTGGATCTATTGATATATGTATGTATTCAGTTCTTTAGTTCTTAGAAATTGGTATCAGAGAACTTTCCTTGGCCAAGTAAGGGAAGAATTTTTTGCTCTTTTTGCAAAACAAATTCCAGGGAAAAAAAGGGCGGTGCACTTCAGGTTCAGATTTGAAACTTTATGTGTATAATTTTGCCACACAAATTGGATATTTGAATTCCTCTCGGAAAAATACCCAATTTCAAAAAAAAATCAGTCGAAATGGAGTCCGGGAAGTAAAGTTATGAGCATTTTAAATTCAATAGATTTTTCAAGGTTTTTACGGAAAAAGCCGCGATTTTCTGTAGTAAGTTATCTTAAACTTTAGTTTTTTGTTTAAGATTTATTCCAAGCATGCTATCTTTTATTGGAAGAGATTATGGCCCTAGTATTGAAGAATTTATACAATCTCACAAGTCATTATGGAAAGGGAAGTGGACATCTTTTGCAGACTGGGGTTTCTAAGGTGATGCTCTCATATGGTGGAAATCATTTGACCATTTTGAGTGGATGTCATTTTCTGAGGAAGCACTTGAAAAATTACTTTTAGACAAGTGGTCTTATACAAAGAGTAAGAATAAAGACATCACCAAGAGTTTATTTTCATGTGGAAAATCTATATTGCAAGTTCATGGTTGTATTCATAAAGAAAATGTCATTGTTTCTATTAACTCTAGTTGTAAACAAAATTTCCAGGGAAAAAAAGGGCGCCGCACTTCAGGTTCGGATTTGAAACTTTATGTGTATAATTTTGCCACACAAATTGGATATTTGAATTCCTCTCGGAAAAATACCCAATTTCAAAAAAAAATCAGTTGAAATGGAGTCTGGGAAGTAAAGTTATGAGCATTTTAAATTCAACAGATTTTTCAAGGTTTTTATGGAAAAAGCCGCAATTTTCTGTAGTAAGTTATCTTTAACTTTAGTTTTTTGTTTAAAATTTATTCTAAGCATGCTATCTTTTATTGGAAGAGATGATGGCCCTAGTATTGAAGAATTTATACAATCTCACAAGTCATTATGGAAAGGGAAGTGGACATCTTTTGTAGACTGGGGTTTCTAAGGTGATGCTCTCATATGGTGGAAATCATTTGACCATTTTGAGTGGATGTCATTTTATGAGGAAGCACTTGAAAATTTACTTTTAGACAAGTGGTCTTATACAAAGAGTAAGGATAAAGACATCACCAAGAGTTTATTTTCATGTGGAAAATCTATATTGCAAGTCCATGGTTGTATTCATAAAGAAAATGTCATTGTTTCTATTAACTCTAGTTGTAAACAAAATTTTATCAATATTCAGTTGGTTAATAGGTTGCAAGTTCCCACAAAGAATATTCACAACACACAGGTTGAGGGTGAAAATGTTAAAAATTTTAAAGATTTGAAGCTCATTATGGATAAATATGCGTTACATTCAGATTTTTATGCTATGGGTATGGATGAAGTGGATATTGTTTTGGGATATCCTTGGATAGAATCAAGGGGTACCATTAATATTAATGTGCAAAAGAAGTTTTTGAAGTTGTGGTACAAGAAAAAGAAAATCACATTGCATGATGTGTCTCTTAATAAGAAAGACGGGACCATAGAGGCCAACAAAGTAGTTATTGTCGAGTCTGAAGTTGAATCAGAGGCAGAGTCTACAGAAGGAGATGAAGAAAAACTACAGGAAGGACATAATCAAGAAGCTAAGGAGGTCGTTGACTCAAAGGCACAAAGTGTTGCAGATTTGAAGAAAAAAGAACAGATTCTTACAGTTGTTGTATATCGTCATCCACATCATATAGAGACACAACAGTCATCAAGGCAAGGGCGTGTGCATCAACACATTTATGCACAAGCAGGGCACCAGACAAGAAACCGATCAAGAGGTGCATGGAGGACTACCGACACTACGGGAGGAGATCAAGCTACAGAAACAATCCCATGGCAACCCCGACATGATGCAGAGCAAGATCGGGATAGTAAGACAGCATATGGACATCATGTTCGACTTCCATTGGGATAGATGGATGGTCATACTTGGTACCAGTTGGCTACATTGCTTAGCCAATCATATTGTATGGTTTCTTCTCACGTTTCGAGGACGAAACATGTGAAGGGGGATGGAATGTAGTATACCTAGGGAGGTAATATGGGTTACCTAGGGAGGTACCCAATGGGAATGTGGTTATGTATTATTAATGAAAGTCATTTAATATATGAGAATGTGGTCATTCAATGTAAGGTGGACTAGGTCCACTATATTAATAAAGGCCCACTATGGTAGTTGGATGTAATAAATGTGAGAAGGCTCTCTAGAAGGTTCCTAGGAGATAGAGAGAGTTATATAAAGAAATGTAAACAATGTAATTAAGCATAGTGAAAAATATTGTGATTGTACAAGCAATGATTACTTGAGGAGTTTTATCCTTCCATAAGGATGAATATATGGTGTTACCCTACCTCAAGGGTTTTCTATATTCTTGTGTTCATGTTATGGTGAATGGTTTGTGGTTTATTCTTGGTCTTATTGAAGTATATTTGCAGATCTGGTATACGTACTTAACAATCTATTGATATATTTATGTATTCAGTTCTGTGGTTCTTAACATTCTGAATCAATATCACTCATTTTCTTCAAATCCATTACCATTGGAATGGGCATGGATTTGCATTCTGTCATACTAAAGTTTTTCAGTATCTCCATAGTATATTTTCCTTGACTTGGGAAAATCTCATATGTTCTTGTCCATACTTCTAGTCCCAAGAAATAGTGCATCAAGCCAAAATCCTTCATTTCAAATTTAACACAGTCAATGCTTGTTTGCATTCAACAATGAGTCTCTTTGAACCGATGAGGAAAAGGTCATCCACATATTAGACCAAAATCAAACACTCATTGCCATCAATGTGATAATATAAGTTTGGGTCAACAACACTTTTGTTGAAGCCCAAACTCATCAGAAATCCATCCATTTTCTCGTACCAAGCACGTGGTGCTTGCTTTAGACCATATAGGGCTTTATTCAACCTGCATACATGAGATTTTTCGTTATGTACAACGAAACCTTCTGGTTACTCAATATAAACTTCTTCTTCAATTTCACCATTGAGAAAGGTTGTCTTTACATCCATCTGATGTAGCTTCCAACCCATGGAAGCAACTAGTGCAATGATAGATGGGATGGAGGTATATCGGGCTACTGGTGCAAAAGTCTTGTCATAGTCAACTCCCTCTATTTGTGAAAACCCTCTGGCCACAAATCTTGCTTTGTATTTTTCAATGCTTCCATCAACAACATGCTTGATTTTATAAATCCATTTGGAAGCCACTACGGACTTTCCCTCTAGTCTTGGAACAACATCTCATACATCATTTTTTAATATAGATTGGTATTCTTCAGTCATGACATCTTGCCATACGTGTTCACCTGAAGCTTGTCCATGACAAGTTGGCTCTTAGTCAATAATGTGGGTCATGGCTGAAAGGTAGTTTGAGAATCTCTTTGATATTTTGCTCTCTCTGGTTGTTCCTTGTGGAGCTTTATGCCCTTCTACTTCTTGTAGAGTTTTTCGAGCCCAAGTAGGCCTTTTATGTCCAACCGTAATATCTTTGTTTATGTTGCTTGGAGCAACTGAATCAGCTGGAATGACTCGATCAATTGGAGCTATTGGATCATTTGGAATAATATCTATCTCCCTTTGAATTGTTGAGGGAGGAGAAGGTATTGTCTCACTATCAATTTCCATCTGAGCTTCTCTAGATTTATGGAAGGCTACTTCTTCTTCAAAAGTAACATCTCTACTTACTTCAATTTGTCTCTGACCAGGAATGTAGATTTGATAAGCTTTTGAGGATTCGTTGTATTTAACAAATGTGCCCTTCCTTCCTGAAGGTTTTAGTTTGGATCTCTTTTCTTTGGGTACATGAAGATATATTGGACATCCAAATATTCTGAAGTGTCCAATCTTGGGCTTCACTCCGGTGAAGGCTTTTTCTGGAGTAATGTTCTTTAGGACCTGACGAGGGCTTCTATTTTGAACATATATTGTTGTCATACATGTTTCTGCCCATAGAGTCATAGGTACACTCTGATAATGTATCATTGCTTTTGTTGCCTCAATGATAGTTTTGTTTTTCCTTTCGGCTACCCCATTTTGTTGAGGGTTGTAGGGAACTTTGAACTCCCTCTTGATTCTTGATTCAATACAAAAATTGTTGAATTCTTTTGAGGTGTATTCTCCTCCATTATCTAATCTTAATATTTTGATTTTTCTTCCAGTCTAATTCTCAATCTGAGCTTTGAATTCTTGAAATTTTGCAAGGATTCCATCCTTGTTCTTTAGAAAGTAAATCCAAGTTTTCCTGAAGTGATCATCTATGAAGAGTACATAGTATAAGTATCCATTTAGAGATGCAACAATCATTGGCCCACATACGTCTGAATGTATCAAGTCCAAGATTTTCGTGGATCTATTATCACTGCTTGGGAAGGATCCTTTAACATTTTTTCCAAGGGCACAACCTTTGCCAACACCTTTATGTTGAATTTGTATTTCTGGTAGACCTGTTACCATTTTTCCTAGAGTTGGAAGAGCTCTATAATGAATGTGAGCAAGTCTTCTATGCCATAACTCACTCAAGTTGATAGTGTCATGTAATAAGGCTTGGACTGGTTTGATGGTCAATGTAATGACTGGTTTTAAATTAACATCTAAAAATTCTACCAAATCCTACCAAATGTACAACAATTTCTACCAAGTTTATAAAAGAAGAATTATTCCAAATTTTCACAACACTTACGCAAGTAAAATTTATCAATGAGTAATAAATCTAATTAAAACAATGCATAAACTTGAATTAAATACCTTAACTCTGATGCTAATTTTCGTTGCCAGCTGCCTTGCTGCTGCTCTCCTGCTACCTGCTACACAGTCCAGTCTTGTTGCAAACACAGAAAAATAATTACCCAAAACTATTGTCCACCCTGCCAACTAGGAAAACGACCTAGCTCCAGGATATCTACGGATATCCTGGCCCTCCGAGCCCAAATCCTCTAGCAACTCGGTGCCTGCCTGATCAATATGTCACAACCAGCAAATCCCGTGCCTCAATCTGAGCACACCAATCTCACAGCCCCTCTCGACTCTCTGAAATACTCAGAGCTCTCCAAACTCATGGCCAACTTCCCGTAGAATGATTCCTCCTCCCAACTCCTTCACCCCCCTTATTCCTCCTTCACCGCCTTCCCTTCATTTACTCCCCTACCCAATACCTTATCCCATTATTAATTATCTTATCCATTCATTAAATATCTTATATCTTCTCGGGGTTCTTATGTGATCCCTTCTTGTATACGCAACTTAATTTAATGTTATATTTTATTCCCCACCTTTTATTTAATACTTAATTAATTAATTAATTAATTAATATTTAAATGAATCATTAACCATCATGACTAACTCATTAATAATAATCAATTAGAAATGTTATTTTAAGACATAACTGTAGTTTAGCTAATCTTTTAGGATTATATTATTAAATTAATTATACTTAATAATCA
>ML777159.1:781248-796664 GCA_009831015.1 Picea engelmannii
TTGGCCAAGTATCACTTTTGAACCTTGATTTTGAGGTGGTTCTGCTAGACAATATTTCTTCTGTTGTATCTCCCAAGTTTTGGCCCTTCTGGGTATGAAACTTTCTTTTATGTAGTTCTTTGATATTTCTTCTCTGCAATGCTACATGTCTGATCAAAATTGGATGTGCCAAGTGGAATTAATGGTAACTTCCCCACAACTTGCCGATTTTTGTCATTTCCAGGAGATCTCACTTGTATAGCGTGCCCCGCACAAAATAATTGATATAAAATTCTAAAACTCGCACCAGAAATACTACAAACTGTCCACGATCCAATGAAACCAGTCCCACTCAATTTGGATACTCTAGGAAGAAGTTATGATTGTTTTACCTGGAACACCTTATTGAGACTTGTCAATAGGACTAGTCAGATACCCTATCTTACACAGGGTGTATCTACAAATTTAAGATGACCCAGAAGCTGAACTTTTTACCACAGATACTTTACTAATTTCTGTAAATATCATCTAGAGTTCAGGGTCTGAAACGTTACAAAGAAGTTTTTATAGCAAAAATTCCGCAATGACTCAGTTCAGGATGATTCCAAAACCCTATCTTGTACAGGTTGTATCTTCGAAAGTATAAGGCCTCGGGAGTTGAATTTTGAACCCAACGTACCTTGATCCGTCTACTAAATATCGTCCAAGTTGTTCCTTCCGAAACGTTGTAGAAAAAAAGTTATAGCGAAAATGCCAAGGTGTCTCAGATGTATCAGCGAAACCCCAAGACCTTGAGCTCTTATACCATATGTTAAGAACCAAATATCAATATAGCATAGAAAAACCTCAGAAAAAGTACTCAACGCCTTGAAAAAGAGATAATTTCAGATAATAAGCCTCTTTGAGGGGGCAACCTCCTTTTACCCCACTTAAATGTTCAAGTACAAGATGATTCAAAATGAAAATGTCTCCTCGGTATATATAGGAGACTAGGAGGTATAATTACAACTAATGGCCTAAAGTTGACATAAATAAAATAACATTACTAATATAATATGCCCCAATTAAGGGGTAATGAGCCAATATTAGGGCTTAACATGTGCCCGGAGGCACCATTATCAATTAACCAAGTATTATCATTGGTAGGGACCATACCTGAGAGTACTGAGATGTTGATGTCTTCATTTCTTTGAGGTCTTGTCTTCTTGGAACTGAGTTTGCTTGAATCATCAACCTTGCCTCCCATCATGATTTTGCTCATCTTTGAATTCTTCACAAACCCTTGTCAACTAGGCTAGAAAACCTAACGACTAGGCTAGGCTAGCACTCTTAGGTTTTGTTGGGCTTATGATTGCCAACAATAAGCCTTGAGAAATATGATAGCCCTGGTAAGCTGAAGAGCTTCTTCAAAGAATTGCAAAAATACAATTCTGAATTTTTTTGCAGAAATTGGTGAAACCTTAGGGCCAAAAAGTCAAAATGCTTGGAAATGCAATCTAAGACTTGTTGGAGGTGCACTGAAGGAGGCCATACACACCTATGTCCTGGAAAATGGGAGAAGTGAGAGAGAATGGTTGGAAAATGTTTGTGCAATGGGATCTTCAAGACCTATGCTTTGATACCATGTTGATTTTTCAATAATCTAGGTTAAGCATGTAGTTCATTCCAATTTTGCAATTGTCTTAACCATAAACAATAATGTTGCAACAACGAAGATCACAAGAAGAAACACCATGCACAAAAACACAAGAAAGACCTTCTCAACAAGGAAACCCTTCTCAACAAGGCAAGAAAACCCAGCCAAATCCTTTGCTATATTCTTCAAGAGAAAGACCTTCACCACCAATAAGACTTAGCACACAAGAGGGTGCTCAAACCTTAGAAGACTAGTGCCCAATAGAGGTGCGCACTTTTCCCAAGAATATATACTTGCTGAAATTTCCAAACTTGTATAAGAGATATGATTCCACAATGGGGAATCTACCTTTACTTATACTAAACTGAACTTGTCAACATAAGTGTCTATTTGCACAACAGGACCGACCTCACTAGCTTATAATATAATTAATATTAACCAGATTAATTATCTTTTACATTAATTACTAATCACATTAAGGTGGGGCCGACCTCTACCCTTTACATTACAATTAGGGTTATAGGTAGGTTTGACTCTTGAACAACATAGCAAGGGATCTTATACACCCACTAGTGCTCATCCACTAGGGGCACATCCATAGGGATGTCCATATCTCTAGCTCACTACATTACACATAAGAACCACTTCTTCACTAGTGCTCAGCCACTAGGATCACGTTCACCTGTGCTCGTCCATAGGCATGTCCACTCAACAGATCTTCTTTCCCACTACATTACACATGAGAGTCATATGGAGTTTCTCGTCAACTCTTCTGCTCAGAGGAGGCTAATGCATCATCTTCATTTCTGTTCTCATGACGATGCACCCAACACTTTGGGATTTCACACATTCACCTTGTGCTCAGCCACATGCACGTCCAACTCTGCAGATCGCCTTTCTCACTGCGTTACACATGAGAATCATCTGGAGTTCTTCTCAACTCTCTGAATGGAGGAGGTCATCTCTACCTTCTAGCTCTGTCTCGGATAGGAAGCACACACCCTTCTCATGGGCTTTCTCTTAGGTTTGTAAGCTGGAGAAAGTCTCACATAGTTGCAATGGTCAACATCTCTCAGGTTTGAACGCTGGAGAATGTCTCACATAGCTGCAATCATCAACACTAGGCAATGATAAATTACTTGTTGGTTGCCACTTCAGTGGCCTATTGCTTTTGTACTTGTCACACAACCTAAGACCCATCACAGTTGGTTGGTTAGACCAAAGCATTTGTAAAAAAAAAAAAAACTTATATTTAAAAAATGGTAAAGATAAAGATCATCATACCTGTGAAGATAAACCCATGTTAAA
Organism: Picea engelmannii; assembly: GCA_009831015.1. NCBI lineage: Eukaryota > Viridiplantae > Streptophyta > Pinopsida > Pinales > Pinaceae > Picea > Picea engelmannii. The sequence continues at coordinate 784,172 of ML777159.1, forward strand.
ATTTTATTAAATACATATAAGTGGCAAGAATAATAAGTCAAAAGGGTTAAGTTAATTGATTGTCATCAATGTTGTCAGGCACTTGGCTAGTTTTGTGCGAACAAGTGCTTGTTTTGAAGCCCCTTAGGTTAGGCGCTCTAGTCTATGTCAAATCGCTTAATAGGGATGCCATACTCCAAATGTGGTGAAGCATCCTTCATTTCTTCATGAGGTTTTTTTTGAAAAAAAATTGATCAGAATAATAAAACTCAATCAGTGGGCATTATTATACTCACCATACTTTATGAGGCGGGTATCTTCACACCACACTTCATACATCCACATTTATCATTGGACCAAGTTAATGAGTAGACAAACTCACCTCTTTTCTAGTGAAAATTTTCTCCCAAACTTGGAATTTCGTTGGAATTCAAGGTTCCCTCATTGATAGGAAATTCGATCATGATACCTTACCTTTTGAGATTTTGAAAAAATGATTAAGACTAAGAAAAAACAAAAAAAATCTGACCATGATCTTTACTTTTTGAGATTTTGAAAAAATGATTAAGACAAAACTTTACCTTATGGACTAAAAAAATAATAAGAAATCCGCCCATGACCTCAAGACAAAATTTTACCTAATCAACTAATATTGTTTTTGAATTCTCAACTTGCCTAAATTTTCAACTTGCAATGTATTTTTCGTTGAAATTCTATAGTGCAACAAGTTCTTTTTTCATTAACACTAAGAAGAAAACAAATGTACCCATTGTCAAACAAATTTATATGTGTATTGTCATTACAAAAATGGATAAGTTGGGAAAGGTTGTAAAAACCAATATTGTTTTTGAATTCTTTCATTCATTTTTATGAAGTATACATTTCCTCAATTAGTGGGCATTATTATACTCACCATACTTTATGAGATGAGCATCTTCAAACCACACTTCATACATACACATTTATCATTAGACTAAGTTAATAAGTAGACAAACTCACATTTTTCTAGTGAAAATTTTCTCAAAAATTTGGAATTTCTTTGGAACTCATAGATTCTCTTATTGATAAGAAATGGGATCATGAAATTTTATCTTTATCTTTTGAAATTTTGAAAAAATAATTAAGACAAAACTTTACCTTAGAAATTATGAAAAAACAATAAAAAAAAAAAATTGATCATACATTTTTAGATTTTGAAAAAATGCCTTAAAGACTTAAAATATAATAGAAAATCAGCCCGTAAGTTCAAGACAAAACTTTACCAAAGGGACTAAGAAAAAATAAACTACTTTACCTTATTAACTAAAAAATAATAGGAAATCTGCCCATAACCGCAAGGCAAAACTTTACCTAACCTACTTAAAAAAAACCTAAAATTAAAAAAAAATTGAATTTATTGTAGCACTTCTTTACCCTTCCCCTTAAAAATACGGACATCACCTCCACAAACCCCTAATTTTAGAGATTTGAACTTTTTTTTATATTCGTCTCCTAGTCCAAATACTGCGAATTTAGAAGGCTGCTCACAAGCTTCAAAGTGTATCGGGTATATTGCAAATATTTCACACTCAGTAGCTTTTAAAGAACTAAATGTAAGGATTGACTGGAGGAGACTCAAATATTGGAAATACAGTTTGCAGGTTCAGCTCCAGGGCAAGGTAAGCGCATTCTACCACTGTACCAGGGATGCTTTTCACCAGCTGATGGATAAATTTTGTTAAATTGAAGTTCAGACAACAGCTAGGAAAACCCGCCTCTGCTTTTAAGGGTTTATAGTCGTTTTGAATGGACTCGTATGACAGATCACTTAAAATTAAGTAATTCTCAGAGACTGGATTAAGATATTTGCTTACGAGTTTGCCAAGAGTGCATTGACAACTTGTTAAGCAAAAGAGGGAAAATCATTAATGGAATTGAATTTGTTGGGTTATCGTTTTTCTACTTGCTTGCACTGAAAATGCAATTACTTGGTTGAGATCGAGAAACAAATGCTTCCTTAAACTATTAATATAAACAATTATGTACATACAGAGCTTTGTTTATTTTTATTTAAGGGCCACAAAGATGGCCACCACAAGAATCAGCTGAACGTCTTAAAAGCTGTAATAACTATCGAAATTGCCCTATGCCAACATTCTCAAATGCATAGACACTTGGTACTCAAAAAATTATGAGTGTGCAAAAAACAAATGTCATATCGGAACACAAAAACAATAAATAGAGTCATAATGCCCAACAATTACGCTGTAGCACGCGATGCGGTTGGTGGACCATCTTTATCATTCTTGGATGGGCCACCCCATCCCACCCTTCCTTCTGCAGGTTCTTATATGGGGCGGCAATTTCGCAGACATCATTTTCTGGCTGCTTCTTGATCTCTGAAATGACAATTGAAGAGTCGGAAGTTTGTCATTTAATGACTGTGCCGACGGGCTGCGCGGCCAGTTGTTGCGATACTCTTCTCTCCCTCACATCATCCTTCAGTTCGTTGAGTTTGACGAGAACACATTGAAGGGGCCAGGGAAGGTTCCAGGGGCTCTCTGCTTATGGTACAAGGCACTCCTTCCCAATATTCCAGGAATTGGTGCATCTACGCTTAACTCGATCTTTTGCGCCTGTACTGTAATCTGCAGGGAGAGACCGGCACAAACTGATGTAATGTCAGCTTAGGAAAAAAAAGTTGAGTAACAGGGGCCTGATTAAACACATTGTTATTCCCCCTTTTCCAAATAAGAAACAAAACTCAGTTCTAGTTAGTTGCCACATTGAGTGAAATTCTACAGCCTAGGGAAGCCTATCTCCTAATAGATCTGATTTTCAAGGGCGAAGTTAGGCAAAAATGGCTACAAAATTTAGAGTCCGATTGACAAGCATACTTGGCCAAGGGTAGAACCCAAAAATATGCTTGAAGTTTTCAGACCAACCACAGAAGCGACATAAGGGTTGGGCGACACCAAGGTGGACAAGATAATGGGCTGCAGCAAGGCCGCCCAAGGTGAGGGACCATGTGAAGAAGACCTTTGTTAGATCGGCAAAGGCAGTACTGAGATGAAACAACCATCTGGACTGTTTTGACTTTAGTCTCCACAACTTATCAATCTGAATGTCAAGCACGGGCTTGTTACATAGCCAAAGATAGCTGTCAGCAAGTTTGTAATTTTTGAAGGCCTTAGATCAATTATAGTTCCAGATCTTCCATTGGTTGGGTGGTGGTTGGACACCCAACATGAATAAGCTCCTTTGTTGGAATTTTTGGTGTAATCTGTACATGAGGCCACGGTCCATTCGTATATATCAGTATGTACTTATAATTATGGCCAAGGCTATATTTTATTTCATTCGTTGTAAACTAGGTTTATGGTTGAGGCTAACGTAGCCAAACTTGATATGTAGGCTCAATAACCCTCTCGGGGAGTGTGACCTTGTTATGTGGGCCCATAATGTCCTCTTGGGAGGATGCCTCACTTGAGTTGTGTATAAATATGCAACTCAAGCTTTCGTTTGTATTATCTCATTTTGTGATCTTCTCGATCTAATATACAAAGTGTTATAAGCCTAAGGGCATTTCTATTTTGGTGTTCTCTCTTGTGATTGGCATTTTCTCTTGGGCGCACTTGTGCATTACCGTTTTCAACATGCTTGTGCTTGGCTTTTTGTAATGTTCCCATTTTTGGATTCCCCTGCCTTGCAGTCAGAGGCGACCTTATGAGTTCATGTCAGCTTGACCAGAGGAGTAAAATGAGGATAACAATGAGCTTGGGCAATTTGGAGGAGTTATATGGGGCTCAGGTTAGCCCATTCACCATCTTTCATCATCGGGATCATTTCCACACAGTTCTCTCTTGGTTATGTGGCATTCCGACGATTTCTGTAATTTTGGGTTATTATTGAGCATATTTTAATTAATTACAGTTAAGGTACTATTTGAAGCTTGTTTCTTGGAGAAATACCTTAATGTAATAGCTCGTTGAAACCGGGGCAAAAATATCTACATGATAGGATGATGAAAAGTGACTTTCAATGGCCGAAGAAGTTATAAGGCAATTAATCACTTTTTGGAGTAAAAGGGTTCATTAAATTAATAAAGTGATTTTATGAGAAAATATTAAAGATGAATTAAAAGTCACTTGAGGGGAAAAAGGGGTATAAAAGAGAGATAGGGCTCATATTCTCTCATTATGTTGATGATCATTTTCACTTGCATCTTTGAGCTTTGACATCGTGAACGTTTTGAGGGTTTTGAGTAAACAAACCCGAGAGATTAGCAAGGAGGGGAAAGATTCCTCTGTTCCTGATCCAAGCTTGGCCAAGGTGGTGAAAGATTCCACCCTCACCATTCTATTTCAATTTCAGATACATCTCTTGCATTGTTTGTAAAGGAGGGCGCATCTTTGAGGGTTTTTTGCAGGATTGGGGTGCACTGCCAAGGGAAGAGAAGTTCGATTTGGCTTGAGGACATTGGATTTGTGGTAGATCTTGCTACGTAGGTGTTTTTCATCCCTAGGGTGCCTTTTATCATTAGTTTGTGGAGGGTTATCACCCCATATTTATTTATTCACCAAGCTGGGCGAATTTCTGGAGGGCGCACTAGAACAAAGAGATTCATTGTTTTGGGGGTTAAAACTGCAGCTACAACCACGGAGATGTTGAGTTCTGGTGTACCAAGGGAAGTGGTCCCCTTGTGGTTGTGGGTCTCTAACCACGAGGGGGAAATATTTGACCCATTGTGCCTTATACTTTAGTCTTTATGTTTAATTTCATTTTGACATTTTCCTAAGTCAAAAGGGTGAAATTTGTCACTTGAGTGAAAAGTGACTATTCATTCACTTTGTGGGTGAATTGAGGGACATAAAGTGAACTATGGAAACTTAACCCAAATTGGGTTTTGAGTTGAGATTCTTTTTGAGAGATCTCAATCATGGATTAGATATGGCTTGGAGTGATCCTAGCCATTGATCTTTTAGGTTTCCTTATGATTCCTTAAGAGGGGCGCATAGGACAAAAGGAGGCTCATTCCTTCATTTGTTCACTTGGAGAGTTTGGAGAGGAGCAAGAGAATGAGAATGGAAGCATTGGGAGAGGAGAGCTTGGGCGCCATCTTTCATGGAGGGCGCAAGGAGGCTTAGGGCCTATTTATTTTGTGGTGACAGTTCTTGCTTGGAGGAGGGTGCACTCTTGGAGGAGGGCACAAGCTTAGCAGGTACTAGCAGATTTTGAACTTTTGCAGATCTGATTGGTGGAGGTTTGGGACAACATACAAATAGAGATTTGCATGCAAGGGTTTCTCAAACAACCAAGAGAAGATCAAGGGTGCATTAGTTCAGTGGAAGAGGCAACAAAGGAAGGGGGCACACTTGTTTGAGCTCATCCTTCTTGGAACCTTCTAGCAAAGCTTGAGAGGAGCTTGCTATTTGTACAAGTTCCATTGTATTTGCTTACTTGTTGTTTTCCATGCTTGAAACATCACATATATATACTTTGATTCTAAATTGGATTTCCCCGGGGGGKTTTTATCCAGGGTCATGTTGACCAAAATACTTGTGTTCATTTATCATGCATGCTTAATGTTTAAATCAGTTGTAGGAGCTTGTAAAGATCCTAGAGGAGTGCTATATGTTTTAAGGTTTGCATGTGCTAACATTCAGTGACTAAAACACTTGCAAGGGCACCTTAAAAGAGCATATAACCATCAGTTTGAAGGCAGATTTCTTGGCAGAAAATTCAGACCTGTTTGCTGTCCTAAAACAGCAGCAAGGACAGATATGATTGAGTAAACTTAGAGCCCAACAAGAGGTCAAAGACAGACCTGTTGGGCAGCCTTCTAGTTCCTCAAAAATCTACAGGAGATTCATCCTATAAGGCAACCAGCTAATTTTCTACAGGAAGCCATCATTTTCCTTGAGTTTTTGGGCCAGATCTGCAGTGGTTATCTTTATTGGAGCGCTTCAGCCAGTGAGGGCGCATTTCTGCTAGAAGGGACAACATCCACAACAAGGAAAAGAGTTGGACCTTGGAGATCCTTTGTATTCAGCTTGTGGAGGCTTTTTGGGCTCTATATCTCTATTTGCTATTGTATTTTGGAGGCATCTTCAGCCACAACTTCTCATACTCTTATGTATTTCCAGATCTGCTCCTCTACTTTATGGAGGTCAGCTATATATTGAAATAAACCAGATCTGAGTTTGTGGTCATTTCTTGTGTATTACTGTTAGTATTTGGTTGCTATGTGTTATTTCTTTCATCTACATTCTTCTCTTGCAATAAAACAACGAACTAAGATCATACACAAGCCTAAGGAGGCTATACATGCAAACTGTTTGTCAAAACATTTCAACCAGCCAGCGGCCATAAAACATAACAGCCAACAAATATTTATAACAGCCATCAGTAAGGAATGTTAAGGGGTAGGAATTGAAGTAATTGACATCATACATCTATCAGACAGCCTCAAGGAAGTTGTGATAGCAAGTGGAAGCTATTTGGCAAGGGTATTTGAACCTACTGTCAAAGTACTTGATGAAAGTTCTCAACCACATAGCTCTGATTTTTACATCAGATTTGGTTGTAGATTTTACACTTTTGCACTAGACCTATCTCTCTAGTGCATTTGTGAGGAGGCTATTTTAGAATTTGGGTTAGATTTGGTTCCATTGATTCTCTTGTTGACCCTTATAAATCTCCACATCCCGGATACAAGTTAGTTAGGTTTGATGCTCATTATTTTCAGTAAGCAATCAATTTGCTCATTTTGTAAGAGTTCAAATATTTTTTTATTGGGTTTTCTGCACATTGGCGAGAGTTTTCTGTGCCTTTAATCCTGTTATGTGTGCATGAGATAGTTTTGTGTTCTATAAAAATAAGTTTTAGTTTACACTCGATGGTTATTGATTTTGATCTAGTGAAGCTCAAGGTTCAAATGTAACTCCATGTTTATTAGGCATAGACAATTTCACTGTGTCTTGGGAGGTTGACACTGGCTGCTTATGAATTTTCAATAATCATTGCCTACATGCTTACCATTTAAGCACCAAATCCATTTGTATGCTGTCGCCATTGTATTTGCAAGGTGTTATTCAAGGATTTTGTTTCCTTGATGCAATCGTTGCATTGATAAGTATCTCTGAATCTGTAATTGACTGCTCTTAAGTTCACACTAAGTTGTAGATGAGATCACGAAGATGTTCAGTTTTGGTTTAAAATCAATGGAAAAATTGCTGAAAATATGTTGAAAGGTTGTCAGAATGTCGCAACCATTCATTTTCAATTTGAAACTTTTACTACCTTAAAACTGTGGTAGTGTGATTATAATAAACTAAGAAAGGTCAGTCCATGGACATTTATCTCCCCTCCACTTTGGAAAATGAATTATTTTGTAAAGGAGATAGTTTGGCAAGTGGGTTGGGCAGGAGAAAGATATTCATTCTTTAACAGAGAGGTAGGGGTTATTGTGATCCCATCTATAAGAACAATGGTCAATTAGATCTCCCTTGGAATGTCTGGGGTTTCTTTAGTTGCACTATATTATGTTTTATCTTGCATTTTTTGAATCTATGTTGCCATTTCTCAATTTGGCAAAACTTTATACCACATAGCTTGTTCATTCTTAGTTTTAATTCATTAATTTCCTTTGGCTTGGTGATTGTGTATTGTGATTCTGGGCCCACTGTCATGTTGGTGGTTAGTGTCCTCTTTTTAGGCTGGTTCTTTTCCAGCACAAGGGGGATTTCCTATAATGATTACCAATTTGCCCTTTAAACCCAATAATTGTAAAATTTCAGACCCCACCCAGTTTCAAGTCTTGCTGATATTTGTCAATGTTTAATGCCCAAACCCAGATTTATGACAGCCAAATAAACTCAACATGTAAACAAATTTTCAGAACTGAAACATGAGGATTCTGAACAATCTTTAACGCAGAAAATAAAATATATCAGCAGCACAATATTCAGAAAAATTTTGCACAGGGATTTTTGGTCTAACGACCCTGGAAAAACCCACAAGGGGAAAACCAGTGAGAGGGAGTTTTTATTATTTCACAACTTCAGAGAAAAATTCTTTTACAGCATATTCATCTTCAGAAATTTAATGCAAACTTATCTCGAAAACTGTGCCAAGATTTCACATAAAATCTGAGCCAAACTCCTCGAAATTCGTGCCAAAATTTCCTGCACACTTGTACAGGTCTGCTCCTCGATTTCTATGCCTCTTCTCTGTTGTACGGTTGCCTCGAAATCTGTGCCAAATGCTACAACACAATTCTGGGCATTAAATGCTGTACATCTGCCTTGGGAAATGTGCCAAAATACTCAGAAAATACACACAGAAATTATTCTCGATTTCTGTGCAACTAAACAGCAGTATGGACTGTCAAAAATCCGTTCAGGACGGCCTGTTAAACTTGCTGTACTTTCCCTCGATTTCTGTGCCAAATTTCTGTTGTACGGTCACCTCAAAATCTGTACAGTACGGCCTTCTTAAAGTGCTGTACCTTGCCTTGATTTCTGTGCTTGTATTAATGCTGTACGGCCTGCTCAATCTGTACAGTACGGCCTGCAGTAAATGCTGTACCCTTGCCTCAATTTGCGTGCTAGATTGCTGCCTTGAAGTGCGTGCCTTAGACTGCAAATAGCCTCCTTTCTCAAGCTCGACCTCCTCTCCTTCTTGCTCTCTCAAAAATGCATCAACAACAACCCTAGAAAGGGTGTGCCCTCCTACCCTAGTCGACCTCATGGTTGTAGGTGAAGAGTCTCTTAATCCAACGGTGGAGATTGGATTAGATGAGTGGATGAGATTGAGTGTCCATTCACTCACTCACCCCCTCACTTAAGTCATAAAGTCACCTTTTAATTTATCTCTCACAAATTAAATGACTAGGGTCCACATTAGACACTTTTTCACCCCTTAGGCGCCTAGGTGATGAGAAACACTTGCCTAAGTACTTTTAATTATTTTAACAATAATAACTTTCAGATTGGTAAAACATAAATTTAAGGTTTTTCAATAAATATCTTGTGGTGATTTCTGGTAGACAAGTGCCTGGACCAATGGGTATGGAGTCAGGGACAATATGAAGTACTTAGAACTTGATACAACACTTAGCAAACCCACAAGTCTGTGCTGTTTACCAGTAATACAGTTCTGAAATAATAAGCTGCAGCCAAGTATAAATGCTATAACCAATGTTGCTAGAGTGTGGGAGTGGGATCGTTGGGAGTGCCATTGCTCAAAAAACCCTGGGCGTGGAGCATCCGGGGAGCATTTTTTACATAATATATATTTTTATATATTATAATGCACATTGCATATATTAAAAAAAATGCTGAATGCCAAATTACTTGTAGAATATATGAAAACATACATGTTCGTGCTACTTGTAGATGAATACTACATTATTATGAAGTTAGAAATGTCATCCATGGTAGATTAATGATTAATCATTCAAGCGTCAACCATCTATCAATTACAAACATACAATTTCTTAAACCATATAATAGGAAGTAGCTGCTTGCTACACGTTATCTTATGAGGTCACTCAATTTGGTGCTGAAAATTCCAGCTGACTATTTACTAGAACCTTTGGTCTTGGAATGTTTCTTGCATTGAGATATAGGTTGATCCTTGGCATGCTGCTCTGTCTTGAATTTTCCCCTGATCTTGTTGGCAAAATGATACGCATCACCTAGGGAATTGGTATTCAAGAATCACAGGTTTGTCTAGATATAGGACGCAAGAACACTTTTGTAGTTGAGGTTCTTATTACACTTTGAGTTGCGGATGCTCAAACATGCCATGAGATTATGTAAACTTATCAATGTATTCAAGCACGAGTTGATCTTTGGATAGGTGAAGTTGTTGCCACTTGATACATTGATCTTTATAATGATTCAAAGGATAAAATGCTTTGTATAAGGCCTCAACTAACCTACTCCAAGTATCATAGGGATGATCTTTGTTGTCACAGTGTCTGCTATATAATTCCCCTACTAGCACAATGCTATAGGTGTAATATTTGGAGTAGCAAAGGCAATTTTCTTCACATCTGTAAACAAATTATCAACAAAAAAAGCTTTGATCTACTGAAACAAGTTCTTCAAAGCTTTTGCGTTGATTGTACCCTCAAATTGTGGAATATCTAGGTTGACTTGGACTTTAAAGGGTGAATGACATAAGCCACGACTAGATGTTGATGGAACTGAAGGAGGCGTGAAAACATATCAGGAGCCGTGATTTATGGAATGGAATAGGTTATCCTCCAACAGTGAACGTGACCAAAGAGTTATGTTTACAAAATAGGCCATCTGCATAAGTTCTAAAATGATAATTTAATTGAAGTATTAACATCAAAAGGTCCAAAACACAAAATTTAAAACAGGGCCTTTTTCTTCATTTTCACAGGAGCACGAGGGAGCATGGTGGGATTGTGATGGGAGTGCAATGGGAGCGTGGAGTTCTCAACAGAGGTAGGGAGCATCCTAGGAGGCCCGAGAGAGCACTCCCAAAAATGCTCCCATTGGGAGCATTTTAGGGAGTGCGCGCTCCCTAGACACTCCCACTTGGAGCGCGGTTCCAGATTGGGAGCATACCCCTAGTAGGATGCTCCTGTATCACTGGCTCTAACAGATACACCAATACAACTATCAAACACTTGCATATGATATATGACACCACATATGAAAACATAAAGTATTAGGACTGTTTTCTATTGCATAATAGCCTCAAACGTTACATTTCCAAATCTGATATCATTTTAGCTATGAAGAGGATAGAAAGATCTCTCTTTCCAACTCTTTTCTTTGCTAGCCAACAACAAAGTACTTTATCCTAGAAAAAGAAGCAATGCAAGTACATAATAACAACCTTACTTGAGTATAACACTCCTTAAAATTATAGATAAAGTTCCAAGCCTTGCTAAAAAAAGATCCTTAGTGCCACCACAATTGTTCTAGGATTTTCTTCAAGATGTTACCCCCTCTCACCGAGGGGTAGCTACAGGAGATCATGTCTCATGGTCCACAATGAAGACAATGATCCCCGAGGTGATCATCAACATTCTCCACAGACATCAGCCCCTCAAATGCCTCCCCCCTCATCATTGCTTAGCTCGACTATTGCATTTGATCACCTTGTGTTCATCTGATGATGGTGGTCCAACACACACGAGGTACACTTAGGTGAGGATCATCGATTGAAGTTAGATAATGGATCATGATTGCTTGGAAGTTATGCTTTTTTCCTTGTTTCACCTTGGTGGTCATCATATATGTCCTAGTCTAGTGTTGTCACTCTTGGGGAATAGGGGTACTACTGGGAGGCCTTGATAGGGGTAGCGTACTGCTCCCTTTCATACTTGAAGAAATTTGAGGAAGTTAAGAGTTGCCCAACAGGTCTGTCCTTGACCTGTTTAGGAACAGTTTTCAAGGTAACTTTTAAGACTGTTTTCTTGCTGTTTTTAGGACAGCAAACAGGTCTGTTTTCCTCCCTTTGAATCTGCCTTTAACAGAATGGTTTAATGCCCTTTTAAGGCTGCTTTTTGAATGAGTTTAATTTGGAATTTTTGCTGTCCAGAATTAGTACATACAAATACCTTAAAACAGCAAACTCTCCTCTGAGATCTTTAACACCTACAGCTGATATTTAAACAAGCAAACCATGAGAAATGAACACAATGGTTTTTGGTCAACATGACCTTGGAAAAACCCCCATGGGGAAAACCAGTTTGAGGAGCAGATTTATTATGGAGATCTTAGAAAAATACAGCAAATAAAAGCAACAAGAAGAACCTGTTTACACCAGTCAATTTATCTCAAACTTGACTGTATAGTTCCCTTGAAGTTAGAGCCTTGAAAGCTTTTGAAGTGCATGCCCTTGCCTTGGGTAATGCACCCTTCACACTTAGCTGTTTGCTGTCTAGGAATCTGCAACCACCATGCTGTCAATGAGTACGCCCTTTTCACAACAGCGCCCTTCTCCTAGCTTGATGTGCCCAACCTGTTTTGCCTTAGTGCGCCCTTCCTCCTCTCAACGAATGTGCCCAACCTTTCAACAAGTGCGCACTCAAGCCTTCCTTGTGCCCCTCTCCTCTCAAGAGTGCGCCCTCTTCTCCAAAACTTCTTCTCCTCACTTCTTGCCTTCACTCAACTCTCTCAAGTGAACAATGAGGCTCCTTTTCCCTCTGTTGACTGCCCAGTTAGCAACGGTGGTCAACTCATGTGCCATGAAGATATGCATCATCAGATGCAAGTATGTCAGATACAGTTTGGTTCTACTTGGGCATTTGATGTTCCAGCACAAAATTTTGTAAGCGGGATTACCGCACCCCTGCGTGGGTTAATAATGTAAGAAGTCTACATGGATCATAGTTAGGTTAGGTGCCTTGGGTGATCCATTGGAGGAGTTCCTTTCATCGAGGGTTTTTTATCCTCAGGTTGTCGACCAGACAATCTCCTGGCCGACTTCCCTTGAGTTTTTCCCTCCATTGACTTCCTCCAAAGTGGTGGAAGGCGCTCTGATGGTG
>ML777159.1:799804-811379 GCA_009831015.1 Picea engelmannii
TGGTGAAGTGACGGGCTGACCTTGGAAGCTAGGCTGGGGTTCAAAGCCCAGTATCTTGAGCACCGGGCAGTTATTTGGTGGAATTAGAAGTTAAGGCACACATCTAGTTAAGGGGTTGGGAATCTAAAATACTTAAGAAAGAAAACTAGTTGCATAGATCACATTGTGTATGATTGGGAAGTAGATGTATTGATAGGCCAACACATATTGCGATAATCTTGTTGATATATCTTTTATTTGCAACTAATTACCTTATCTTTCATGTTGGTGTGATATATTGGTTCATTATCATTGGATATCTTATTAATCAATCATTGTTGTGGTGTGGATTGGTAAGTGATTGAGTATCCCACTTGGGGAGGCATCACTTATTTGATCCTTGAGTGCTTGAGTGGTTAGAAGCCAGTGAATGCAGTGCAAGTGGAGTAAGTGCCACTTGGGGCATGCTTGGCCCTAGGGTGTGATTTGTTTATATCTCTTGTTCACATCTTGTATATCTTGTATCTATTTGATGTATCTTGCTATATAACTTGTAAATCCTGTATAAGCTTTCTAACACCTAATTTTTCTCTGTATAGTTCTTATACTGGTTTGGGGTAGTTTAGTTTGTTTTCATTATAATACTTTTTTGTAACGAACCTCCCTCAAACATAGTTGACCCCATAGCCCAACATTTAGGCACTAGTCTTTAGTTGACCTAGGGAGAGGGCTGCCTTCCATTTAGAAGTATATTTGCACCTGCATTGCTGCTTACCATCCTAGGTTAGTTTTCCCCTTAACCTCTAATCAATTGAAACTAACTCCTAGACATTTAAACTTAAAATTCATTTAGTAACTAGGGACAACCCCCCCTTGGCTTCCCTGGGAGTAAGCCTAGACGGAAGAAGTTTCAGTCAAGGTGACAGTGTGGGCTGAAACTTAGACATTGTGTCTCCGAGGGCACACTAAGTGAGCAGGACTTAGCTCACGTTTGCAAGTGTGCATTAGGACGACAACACCCTCCTTTGCCTCCTTTAGCCTAATCTCAAAGCTAACCTAGAAAACCAAGCCTCAAGGGCACATATTAGATCTAAGCCTTTCTCCAAAATGAATGGATGAGTTTAGATCTCATATATTCACCTAAGTTTCCATAGTTCACTTTATGTTCATTAATTCACACTTAAGTGAATTAATGTCACTTTATGACTTAAGTGAATAAAATCACTTTAGACTTGAGTGAATAAAATCAAAGTGAAATTATAACATAAAGTACAAGCATGAGGGTCAAAAATTCCCCTTTTGTGTTTAGAGACTCACAAACACAAGGGGACCACTTTCTAAGTCACTCACCCCTCCAAACTTGTCCCTAAAGTGGACATCCTTGCCTCTCGGCAAAGACTCGGTGAGTAAGACAACAACCTGCTCATCAAAAGTGGCCTCTGAATCTGATTTGCTCGTCACCATAGCCAAGTGGGACCCAAACCTCTCTGGTGCCCTGCTCTCTCTCATCAACCTTTGAGGCTCTCCCACATACTCCTTGGCTTCCTTCAGGGTCTCTTGAAACCATCTCAGTTTTTTCTTCCCTGAAGTAATCTCTGACAGAGTAGTCTCCTCATGTCCATGAGTCTCATGCATAGATCTCTGCAAAGTAGTTTGGGACCCTGAAGCAGCTGCACCAACTGTCACCAATTGTCTGTATACTCGACAACTATGAGCCTGAAACTGTCCAGGGTGGACCAGTCACCCTTGGATTCGGTGTACTCAACACATGAGGTTGTGTCCCCTGCGAAGCATTACTCTGCAACTGTGGGACCTGTTGATATTTTGGTAGCTGCGGGAGGTATTAACCTCCATGTGTAACCTTGACAAGAATATAATATTCCAGGAAGCAAGAAGAAACCCTAAAGCATTGAACATAACCCTAGAAGACAAGTCGATTAAAGAAAATAATTAATATTGAGTCTTTAGCCTCTAGAAAAAGAAGTCGACCTAGACAGCTAAGAAAGAGCAGTATAAATACAGGATGCCAGAGCTCATTTATACACACAGCTCGCAACTGCAGAAATTTAGTAAGTGCGCAAGTTTGGAGAGTAGTTGTAGCTGCAGCTACTGCAACTTGTATTTTCGGTTTTAGGCTTGGACTATCTATTGGTTATGGTTTGGACTTTCTGCTTGGTACGCTAGTTCTGGAGAGTGATACACTACCTTGATTGGCTATTAGGCCTAGGGTTTGCTTCCAAAATTATTCTCTATCAAGGTAAGGTGCTCGGGGGTGGCTTCGGCCTATGGTTGGGTGACAATATTGCTATATTGTCTATGGTGAAATGAGCACACCTATTTTTCTAACAGGTTATGGGCCCACACTATCTTCGGACAGTCTAATCGCTGGAAGATATATTGGGAGGATTTGCTCAGTTACAGTTGCAGTCAAAGTTTTGTTGCAACAACAAAACCCTAACCCTCTTGTTAAGGCACCTTAAGTGAAGTGACTGACCTAATTTCTAGATAGCCTAGTGCGCCCTAGCCTAGCGCACCTCCTAGTACTCTCAACAAGCTAAGACGTCAAGTTTGAGTTTTTGGTCAAAATCAAAGGTGACCAAGTCAAAGTCAAAGGTTGACCAAGTCAAAGCAGTCATGAGTTACTCTATGAAGTCAGAAAACAAGTTAGAAGGGGCTTCTAACTTCAGAGCATGGAAGACAAGGATTGATCTCATCCTTGCCAAGAATAAAGTGTTAGATATCGTGAAAGGAAAGATTGTGGAACCACAGTTTGAAGAAGGAAAAGAGAAGGAACCTCAGAACGTTGCAATTATGGATAAGTTCAAGGACAATGACATCAATTCCATGAGTATCATAGTGGACTCTGTAAAATACCACTTGATACCCTACATCTCTCATCTTGACTCATCTAAGAAGATGTACGATGCCCTAACTAACCTCTTCTCAATCAGAAACATTGGACAAGTAATGAGTCTAAAGAATGAACTCCGTGACATGAAAATGAATGATGATGATAGCATAACATCATACTTTGTAAAAATCTCTCAGTTAAGAGATCAACTACAAGCTATTGAAGAAATCATTTCAGAAAAGGAACTGGTAAATATAGTACTCAATGGCCTTCCTAAGACATGGGATGCATTTGCCGCAAGCATGAACAAAAGAAAGGAGTATCCCACATTTGAAGAACTTTGGACTTGTTGTGCACAAGAAGAATCAAGGATTAACGCAAAAGACAAATCCCAAAATAAATACGAAGATCAAGCCTTCACAACAAAGTTCAAGAATTTCAGGAATAAGAAGAAGTTTGGCTTGAGGAAGAAACCAAATCAAGAAAAGGATATGTCAACGATACAATGCTTCAACTGTCGAAAATATGGTCACTACATGAACCACTTTCCCGAGTTAAAGAAAAGGAAGGAAACAGACGAAGCATCAGTTGTCGAAGAAAGGGAACTCTCAAAGAAGGCCAAGCAGGATAAAACAAACTTCTTCTTCTAAATCAAGATAACGATATTCTTCAAAGTTCTTGTACATTCCATGTTTACATCGTTTCTGTACATATCATGCATATCCATTTCTTAGAAGATAAGATGTTCAAGTGAAACAATACCTATGGAAGAATAACAAGATAAGGATTGCTATCATGATGACTACAAGTCAAGCAATACACATGAAAGGATGAAGTACATTGACAATCTTTGGTGACAATTCCCGTGAAAGCTATTATGTAAGTAACAACTGCCAGATGGGTCACAATCAGAATCAAACTTGAAGAAACTCAGAAGGAGTCAGACCAGAAAGAATTCAGTAATCAAGAGGAAACTAGAATAAGATTTGTGACACCTTGCAGACGAAAGCAATAAGGATGCAGACGAAAGCATGGACTCTCTCCGATGAAGGGAACTGATTACAGAATTCCAAAAGAAGAGCATGCATTCAGGTATGAAGCTGGAATTAGGAGGGAGCTAATCCTAAATGATATTATCCAGCGAAGAAGAATCCGTGAAGATTATGAAGTATCTGTCCATGTTCCCATTGAAAGTAGCAACCATGATAAACAACACGTGTTCAGTTTGACTCTAGAAGAAGTCTTCTTTGTAAAGAAGCCTTAAAGTATCCTTGGTTGTCCATCTACATCCATAATCCTATGATGAAAGGAAGAAGTCGGAATCTTCAAAGCATGGAATCTATAGAAGACTCCATGGACCCAAAAATCTAAAGAGGAACATGAGGAAGAACATGAAGATTCCAAGAAAGAAAGAAAAGCCAGAACAACCAGTTATTATACCGAGAATCATAAGACTACTAGCTTGGTTTGAACCCACTAGAAGCAATCAAGCAGAAGAAATGGAAGTTATGATAAAGAACAATGTATGTAAGAAAATGTGAAAAAGACTTATGAGTGGAAGCATTGCGAGATTCAGAGGTTCTTCCAGAAGGAGGGAGAAAAACTATAACGACAACTCACCAGTATCCATGGATTGGAATTTACATGTAAAAGACTGTTCTTCCCAAATAAAGCAAGTGAGAAAGAAGCTTATACCAGAAAGAGATCCATGTATGCAGATATAAGAGGACCTTGTATGGATTCAAACAACCTGATGCAAAGTATCTCATATACAACAAAAGCGTGGTAAAAACTTTCTATAACAGAGATAGTGTATCAGAATAGCTACTTAGTAGTCCGAGATGATGGATTGCTAATCCATGGCAAACTCTCATGATGACAGAAGAAGTGCTAAATGGATATGTTTCAGTTTGAGCTTTGCCACGATGTCACGAGCTAGCAGGAAACAAAAGTGATGAATTCAACCATGATATATTGTAATGATCAGAGCTATATGAAGCCTTCAAAGAAAACTAGTGACAGGCCGAAGTACATTTGAGATCAAGCATTATATTCTCCATGATGAAGTCCAGAAGAGAGAAGTGGTTCTCCAGTATATCTCCACCGATGAGTAGATAGCAGATATTTTGGTAAAGCTTCTGTCCAAGACGAAAAGTTTGTGTACCTAAGAAACAAGCTGGGGCTCGTGGAGACAAGTTCCTTATTGAAAAAGGAAGAGATTACTCCCAGGTTGGGAGGGAGTACTGATATGTTATTGATTTATGGACAGTGATTTTTTAGTTCGAAAAATGGTCCAGAATGAGCAGTTCCTTTCCAGTTCGGAAAGTGGTTTGAGATTTCTGACTGACAAGCATTTTTCCATCTCAGAAAATGGTCCAGATCGGACAGTCATTTTCGTAATGAAAATGGTCCGATAGATTGTTGATGTACCATAGACATCGATTCCCCTTGTGGTCAGTGTGGGGGAATGGTCTAGGACAATCATTCTTCTTGGCAATCACTCTAAGTAGTGGCCAAGTAGAATGGTCCACCTTGCCGGGCAGTCATTCTTTTGAAGTTCACGATTGTGAGCAATTTCGAAGAATGGTCCATTTTGGAGGTTGTTGCAGGACAGTCATTTCCATTAGGAAATGGTCTGGACAGTCATTCCCTAGGGAAAACTCATTCTCTCTAGGTTGCACTATGATTAGTGCCGGAGGAATGGCCCATTTAGGTGAATGGTCCAGGTTCAACAATCGGGGACATGCATTCCCTAGGGCAGACTCATTCTCTCCAAGTTGCACTATGATTAGTGCCGGAGGAATGGCCCAGTTAGGTGAATGGTCCAGGCTCAGAAATTAGGGACAATTATTCTACTATGCTTGAGAAGAATAGTCCAGATAGCCCATGGCTGATGTTTTACTTTCTAAGGGCATATGCTCTTCCAGATCTCACAGATGTGAGTGGAAGAATGGCTCAGATGACTCGGTTTATATCATGATATTGTTTTATGCAGGTTGATATCGGATGATATGATTGCTATGGAGACTGTATGTCTCTGGACAATAGATGTATGCTACTGTGGTGGATGTATTCCACTGGTTGTGACTATGTGTCACTGATTAAGTAGCCGTGTGCTACTTGGTGTGGTTGTGTACCACTGGATAGTAGTTGTGTACTACTATGGATAGACACAATTGTGTTCTATTGAATGGCATTGTTCTGATTGCCATGAAGAATATCAATAGTGTTGGAAATGATTACCAGCTAGATGGATAGTCAATGTGTTAGTGGATAGACACTCTCTAGGCGGAAAATTGTCCAGGACATTTATTCTTCTAGGACGTATGTCCAGATTAGAAGAATAGTCCTTGTAGCCCATGGTGTGGCTTCCAGCATATGTTGGAACAATTATTCTTCTAGGACATATGTCCGGATTAGAAGAATGGTTCTTATATCACTATGTGGAGTAAGTGACTTATTCAACATCATGTCCGATTACTCAGATGGAGTATGGCTTCGAGAGATGATGCAGTTGATGCTATCAGATGATACTAATAGTGATGATGGTGCTCGTGATTTGATCATGAGATAGCCTCTGTGGCTATGATGATGCTACCAGTTGAATGATCTGTTTGTGCTCAAGATCATTGCCTTTAATACCTCCCTAGCTAGGAGGCAGTGTTGATATTTTGGTAGCAGCGGGAGGTATTAACCTCCACGTGTAACGTTGACAAGAATATAATATTCCAGGAAGCAAGAAGAAACCCTAAAGCATTGAACATAACCCTAGAAGACAAGTCGGCTAAAGAAAATAATTAATATTGAGACTTTAGCCTCCAGAAAGAGTAGTCGGCCCAGACAGCTAAGAAAGAGCAATATAAATACATGATTCCAGAGCTCATTTATACACTGTAAAATTTCAGACCCCACCCAGTTTCAAGTCTCGCTGATTTTCAGTCAATGTTTACTACCCAAACCCAGTTATATGACAGCCAAATAAACTCAGCATATACACAACTTTTCAGAACTGAAACATGAGGATTCTGAACAATATTTAATGAAGAAATAAAACCATATCAACAACACAATATTCAGAAATTTAACAC
This sequence comes from Picea engelmannii, assembly GCA_009831015.1. Lineage (NCBI taxonomy): Eukaryota > Viridiplantae > Streptophyta > Pinopsida > Pinales > Pinaceae > Picea > Picea engelmannii. The sequence goes on from ML777159.1 coordinate 806,723, forward strand.
AGTAATTTTTGGTGTAACAACTGTTGATGAATGCAGCTATGTGAGACATTCTCCAGCTTACAAACCTGTGAGGTGTGGATCATAGTAGCTATGTGGGTCTTTCTTTCAGCTTACAAACCTGAGAGAAAGCCTCTAAGAAGGGTACGTGGTTCCTGCCTGAGACAGAGTTAGGAACGTAGAGATGACCTCCTCCATTCAGAGAGTTGAGAAGAACTCCAGATGATTATCCAGTGGGAAAGGCGATCTGTTGAGTTGGACGTGCCTGTGGCTGAGCACAAGGTGAACGTGTGAGATCCCAAAGTGCTGGGTGCATTGTCATGTGAACATAAATGAAGATGATGTATTAGCCTCCTTTGAGCAATAGAGTTGACGAGAAGACTCCAGATGATTCTCTTGTGAGACAGTGGGAATGAAGATCTGTAGAGTGGACATGCCTGTGGACAAGCACAGGTGAACGTGTGAAGATCTGGTTCTTCTGTGTAATGCAGTGAACCAAAGATATGACATCCCTATGGATGTGCCCCTAGTGGATGAGCACTAGTGGGTGTATTAGATCCTTTGCTATATATTGTTCAAGAGTCAAATCTCCCTGTAACCCTAATTGTTATGTAAAGGGTACAGGTCGGCCCCACCTTAATATGATTAATAATAAATGAAAAAAATAATTAATCTGGATAATATAAATAATAATAATAATAATAATTAATGTGACTTAGAGAGGTCAGCCCTGTTGAGCCAATAGACACTTCTATTGACAAGTTTAGGTTAGTATAAGTAAAGGTAAAATCCTCATTGTGGAAACATATCTTTCTTGTGAGTTTGGTAATTTTGGCAAGTACACTTCTTTGGTAAAAGGTGCACACCTCTCTTAGGCACTAGAGTTCTAGGGTTTGGCACCCTCTTGTGTGCTAGGTCTTTCTTGGTGATGAAGGTCTTTCTCTTGAAGAATATAGCAAAGGATTTGGCTGGGTTTTCTTCCCTTGTTGAGAAGGGTTTCCCATGATACATTTTGTGTTCTTGTGCATGGTGCTTCTTCTTGTGATCTTGGTTGCTGCAACATTTATGGCTATGGTTAAATGATAAAATGGAATAAACTTCATGCTTAACCTAACACATTGAAAAATCAACAATAACGACACTGGAAAAACCCACAAGGGGAAAACCAGTGAGAGAGGGAATTTTTATTATTTGTGAGCTTCAGAGAAATTTCATTTACATCATATTCATCTTCAGAAATTACACAAACTTATCTCAGACTTTCTTCAGCAAAACTCCTTCTGAACAGTCTTGGAAATGCTCTTCGATTTCTGTGCCAGAAATCCATTTACTATATGACTGTCCCAACAATAAATGTTGTACGGATTGTCTTGATTTTTGTGCCCTTTTTTGAGTATTTTGTACGAAATATGCACCAGGAACAACACCTAAAAAATTGTGCCTTTTCTCCTCGAAAACAGTGCCCAAATCTGGATTGTACGACTCTCGTAATTTGTGCCAAATCTGTACGGATTGTATGGAAATTCACCTAGAAATAAATGCCAGTAGTTTCCTCGATTTCTGTGCAAGTAAATGCTTGTGTGGTTGCCTTGGAATGCGTGCCAACCTCCTTAGAATTCTAGCTGTTGTCTTCCTCGATTTCTGTGCATAAAAATGGCTGTACGGCCTCTAGAAATCCGTACTGTACGGACTACATTAAATGCTGAACCCTGCCTTGAAATTCATGCTAGCTTGCTGCCTTGAAATGCGTGCTCTAGCTCTGCAAATGTTGCCTCCTTTCTCAAGCTTGACCTCCTCTATTCTTGCTCTCTCAAAATGCTTCAACAACCTAAGAAATGGGTGCGCCCTCCTACCCTAATCGACCTCATGAGGGAAGGTGAAGAGTCATCTCATCTAACGGTTGAGATTAGATGAGATCAACAGTGGAAATAAAGTCAGTTAAGTTACCCACTTTCCCTAAGTCCAAAAAGTCACCTTTTAATTTGTCTCTCACAAATTAAATGACCAGGATCCACATTAGGCACTTTCTTACCCCTTAGGCGCCTAGGTGATGAAAAACACTTGCCTAGGTACTTTTTAATTATTTTAACACACACATAGCTTGCAACTGCAGAAATTTAGTGCGCATTACAGAAATTTAGTAAGTGCGTAAGTCTGGAGAGTAGTTGCAGCTATAGCTACTGACTTGTATTTTTGGTTTTAGGCTTGGACTATCTCTTGGTTATGGTTTGGACTTTCTGCTTGGTACGCTAGCTTTGGAGAGTGATATACTACCTTGATTGACTATTAGGCCTAGGGTTTGCTTACAGAATTATTCTCTATCAAGGTTAAGGTGCTCGGGGGTGGCTTCGGCCTATGGTTGGGTGACAATATTGCTATATTGTCTATGGTGAAACAAGCACATCTATTTTTCTAACAGGACCTCCTCAACTCTGTCTCTCAACTAGAGAGATCTCTTGAAGGCTCTATCCTCCTCAAATTTGACATCTCTCCTCAGTGCTGGAATGTAGATCCGGTAGGCCTTTGCGACCTCTGAGTATCCAACTAACATCCTTCTCTCTACTATGGGATCTAGCTTTGCCCTCTTCTTTGAGGGGACATGAGAGAATGTCGAGCACCCAAATTTGCGTAGGTTCTCAACATTAGGCCTACTCCCAGTGAAGGCCTCCTCAGGAAGCTTCCTCCCCAAAGCTCTATGGGAACTCCTGTTCTGTAGATATACTGCAGTACTGCAAGCCTCTGCCCATAAGTAGAATGGAAATGGCTGATCATCCAACATCGACCTCGGTGCACCAACTATGGCCCTGGTCTTCCTCTTTGCAACGCCATCCTGCTACGGGTTGTAAGGAACGATCAACTACCTTTTGATACCTTGTTGGGTATAGAAATCTGCAAACTTCGTGGAGGTATACTCACCTCCATTATCTGACAACAAAACCTTGATCTTTTTTCCTGTTTGGTTCTCCACAAGAGCTTTGAACTCTTGGAACCTCTTGAAGACCTCACTTTTGGTCTTCAGGAAAAAGATCCAGGTCTTCATGGAGTGGTCATCAATGAAAGTAACATAGTACTCCCAACCACCCAAGGAAACTCGTGACATTGGCCCACACACATCTGTATGTATCAAGTCGAGTACCCCAGCCGATCTACTGTCACTGCAGGGAAAGACAGTCTTGGTGTTCTTCCCAAGAGCACACCCTCTGCACACCTCTTGATTCTCAATGCTGAATTGTGGCATACCCATCACAATCTCTCTCAACGATCTCAGAGCTCCATGATGCAAATGAGCCATTCTCCGATGCCATAGCTCACACAATTGACTGTTGCTGCTGCTACTAGTCAAAGCATACAAAGGCTGGAAAAGCAATCTATACATGTTCCCCTTGTTGAATTTTCAATGAGCTATGGCTCATGCATTCTCTTTAAATTTTTTGTTTAACTTTTATTTGAACCATAACTACTGCAACAAACCAAGATCACAAGAAGAAAACCATGCACAAGAACACAAGAAGTATTCTAGGAAACCCTTCTCAACAAGGGAAGAAAACCCAACCAATCCTTTGCTATATTCTTCAAGAGAAAGACCTCCCACACCATCACCAAACCTAGCACACAAGAGGGTGTTGTAATTCTCATAATTTCAGACCACAACTTCTGAAATCATGAGATGACACAATGGTAAGTGTGTTTCCTCAATGGGGATTCACCTTTATTTATATAAAACTTGTCACATCAAATGATGTGTCTATTGGCACAATAGGGCCGACCTCGATAATTCAAAATATAATTAATAATTACCATATTAATTATCTTTTACATTAAGGTGGGGCCGACCTGTACCCTTTACATAACAAATAAGGTTACAGGTAAGTCTGACTCTTGAACAATATAGCAAGGGATCAAATACACCCACTAGTGCTCAACCACTAGGGGCACATTCATCTGTGCTCAGCCACAGGGATGTCTCTCTATCTCACTGCGTCTCACAGGAGAACCACACACACTAGTGCTCAACCACTAGGATCACGTTCACCTGTGCTCATCCACAGGCACGTCCAACTCAACAGATCGTCTTTCTCACTGCGTTACATAGGAGGGTCATCTGGAGTTCATCATCTCAATTCTGCTCAGAGGAGGCTAATACATCGTTTCATTTTTGTCTCAGAACGATGCACCCAACTCATGGGATTTCATGTTGATATTTTTCAATAAGCTAGGTTAAGCATGAAGTTCATTCCATTTTTAGCATTTAACCATAAATGTAAATGTTGCAGCAACCAAGATCGCAAGAAGAAGCACCATGCACAAGAACACAAGAAGTATCCTGGGAAACCCTTCTCAACAAGGGAAGAAAACCCAACCAAATCCTTTGCTATATTCCTCAAGAGAAAGACCATCACCACCAAGACAAACCCTAGCACACAAGAGGGTGCTCAAACCCTAGAATTCTAGCGCCCAAGAGAGGTGCGCACTTTTCCCAAGTGAATTTACTTGCTGAAATTTTCAAATTAGTGTGAAGGATATGATTCCACAATGGGGAATCTTCCTTTACTTATATTAGACTTGTCCTATCAACAAAAGTGTCTATTGGCACAACAGGGCCGACCTCTCTAAGTCACATTATAATTAATATTAACCAGATTAATTATCTTTTACATTT
>ML777159.1:811429-835053 GCA_009831015.1 Picea engelmannii
TCTTTTACATTTATTACTAATCACATTAAGGTGGGGCCGACCTGTACCCTTTACATTACAATTAGGGTTACAGGCAGGTCTGACTCTTGAACAATATAGCAAGGGATCTGATACACCCACTAGTGCTCATCCACTAGGGGCACGTCCATAGGGATGTCCATATCTCTGGCTCACTGCATTACACAGATGAACCAGATCTTCACACGTTCACCTGTGCTCGTCCATAGGCACATCCACTCTACAGATCTTTTTTCCCAATGCCTCACACAGGAGAATCATTTGGAGTTTCTCGTCAACTCTGCTGCTCAAAGAAGGCTAATACATCATCTTCATTTCTTGTTCACATGACGATGCACCCAACACTTTGGGATTTCACACGTTCACCTTGTGCTTTGCCACATGCACGTCTAACTCAACATATTGCCTTTACCACTGGATAATCATTTGGAGTTCTTCTCAACTCTCTGAATGAAGGAGGTCATCTCTACGTTCCAGCTCTGTCTCAGGTAGGAACCACGTACCCTTCTTAGGGGATTTCTCTCAGGTTTGTAAGCTAGAGAAAGACTTACATAGATACAATGATCCACATCTCACAGGTTTGTAAGCTGGAGAATGTCTCACATAGTTGCAATCATCAACATTTCACGCGTTCACCTGTGCTTAGACACAGACACGTCCAACTCAACAAATCTTCTTTCTCACTGGGTTACACAGGAGAATCATCTGGAGTTCATCTCAACTCTCTATAAGGAGGAGGCCAACACAACGTTCCAGTTCTGTCTCAGATAGGAACCACACACCCAACTCAGGGGCTGTCTCTCAGGTCTGTGTCCTGGAGGATGTGTCACGCAATTGTAATCATGAACACCCCTCTCGTGTCCCAATCACTTTGCCAGAAGTGACACTGGACCCCTTAGGGTGAATGAGGACCTTTGTCCCTCTGAAGAACACCTCAAGCCCTCTATCCTGGATGGAGGAAACTGAAATAAGATTCTTCTTCAATCTCGGGACATACAAAACATCCCTGAACACCAAGGGTGGCATACACTCCCTCTGAAATGATACTGTGCCATGCCCGATTGCCCTGACACTGGTGTTGTCTCCAAGCACTATCTCCAACTTGATCTCCATATCTCGGAGATCAGTGAAGTGCTCTCTCACACCTAACATGTGACTCGATGCTCCACTGTTAATGTACTAGACGCTGGATGGCGACTCAACTATCTAGATGAAGGTAGGACGTTGCCTTTGGAGGCACTATGGAAGACCTAGACCTAAAGTCTCATGCTTCCCACCTGAACGTTGGCCTTAGGAGGCCTTGGACGTCACCTCTGCAACCCTAGACGTCACTTGTCAATTGGGGTTGTCACATTGGAGGCATTCATGAGGCTATTGGCATGTGTGGGCAAAATTTTAGGCCTTTGGAGGCCCAAGGTTTTATCTCCTTTGCCCAACGTCCCACACTTGAGGCCCAACGTCACCCTAGAGGGGCATGACATCACATTTGGAGGCCTGTCTAGATGCTAATTGAATTTATTTTGTAAAAACTGTAATTTTGTAGTAAACTGGCCAGGTCGGCCTTGTTTTTTTGACCTAAAACAATTAAAGGTCATAATTTTGGTATAAATAAACATAAAGTGACATTCATTTTCATCATAACTCATGAAACACAAGTGGTGGTCTGAAATTTTTTCCCTCTTTAAGGGCCATTGGCTGAAATAACTAGTGCGCATCTCTTGGGAGAGCTTTATGGCGGTGTATTTTTGCATTTTTCATGGTGGAATGGTCTTCAAATAGGGTTTGACTTGATTGTTCTTGGTGAAGTAAGTAGAAAATCTGCATTTTTGTTCATGCTATGGATGTTTGTGGTAAAATTTACTTGTTTCATGTCTAAGATTATGAAATTGCTTGTTTAAACCCTAGGGGAGAAACAACAAATGCTTCTTTCTCCCTATAACTCTTCTACTAGCTTGATCTTGCCAATTATACATTTTCTTGGGAGTGATTAGTAGAGCCCTAAAGTGCTAGCTCTCTAGTAATCTCATTCAAATCACCAATTAAATTGTCTTTCAAAAAAGCTAAGGAAGGAAGGTACACTAGGGCCTAGAAGTGCCTACTCTCTAGCAAAACCTCCCTTAAAGGGTCAAATGCTTGAGGCCTTGAAGTGCCACCACCTCTTGCATTTACATCTTCCCTTAGCTAAGCATTATCATTATTTTATTTCCCAAGTGATATTGTTACTATTATTGAATCCATAAACCCCTAAAAGGCACTAACTTCTATGCTCTTGTGGATGAATGAGATCAAAGCAAACTTCCAAACTATCTTCTTGAAACTCTCACTAACACTAAGAGCCATACTGCTGCTGTTATAATTGCTGCTACAGCCTTTAATTAGCAGCCCTAATCAGCATACTAATCCTTAAAACTAACCCAGAAATTTTCACTAGCCTAGGTGCTATCATCCCAAGGCTCTAGTCTTCCTTTTGCCATTGTTCTAAGTGCAAAATTCTGAAGTTGTTGAAAGCTGTTGCGGCTGTTGTAATTACTGTTACAGCCATCATTGCAGCCCCTTAACAACCCTTAAACTGTCCATAAAACCACTCAACATTTGTGTTAGGCAAGTTACTATCAATATATGCTAAAGTGTTTGTCTAAATTGCCTAAATTAAGTACTTTTCTGAAGTGGTTTTGCTGTTGTCATCATTATTTATTTTGCTGCTGTTACAAGTGTTTTGACAGCTTATTGAAGTCACTTATTGACTTATTTTAAATCTTGAAATTGTGAGTGACAAGGTACTATCAAATTTGCAAAGTTTTTATACCCTTTTTGTCATTTACAACTTGCAATTTCTGAACATGTTGTTTCTGCTATAAACCCTATCTTTTGTCTACATATAAGAGTGTTTTAGTAGCATATTTATATATTGAAGTCACTAATTTGAAACATTGATATCATTGGTTATTGCTAATGTTTGTTGTTTCATTGGTAAAGGGAAAGTACCATTCATTTCCATTTCCTTTTGCCCCTTTGAACTTTACCAAGTGATTTCTTTCCTTGAGTGACCTAGAGAGAGGGGTGGGTTTTACCTGGTCTTTTTACCCTTCATCAACCAACTAGGCGCTGGGACGTCTCCCTTGGAGTGAGTATCTTCTCCTCCTAAATAAAAATATGTATCCTATTGGGGTGACAGTGATAGGACTACCTCTGTGTTATGTCAATCTAGGCTTACTTGCCTTTAGTCTTGGGCAACTATAGATTGTGCGATAACATTTTTGGCGCTGTTGTCGGGGAATATCTAGTCAATTTTCCTCGAACGACACTTTTCGGTAAGCCTTTATCCAAAGCCTGCATTTTCCCAAAGCTTACCTGGCGACTCCATTGAGGGTGATTCCCTCATCCCTTTGGTGATCTTGAAAAGATTATCTGACGACTCCACAAAGTTCTGGGAGATACACCAATCCTCCCAAATCTTACAGAAGAAAACCTTCCCGAAACTCTCCTGTAGTAAAATCACTGTTTGGAGGTAATCTTCCCTTAAGCACAATGTCTAACACCCAAACTCAGACCCATAATTCAAATCAGGCTAATAACCAAAAGCAATGGGCATCTAAACTTTTTAAGCCGTTAGACATGACAGGTATTCTAGGATACCCTTTGAAAATGCCCCCTAGGTATGAAAAATGGTTGCCTAAGTTAACTGGTAATGATGTAGTCAACGCTGAGGACCTTATGAGCAATTTCTGAGCCTTTTTCCAACTTCATCCCATCAGTGATGACGCTGAAGACTTGGCAATGAAGTTGTTCTCTGCTACCCTCTATGATAGCGCTAGAAGATGGTATAACGGTCTTCTTGATGCTAGTATTACATCTATGGATAAATTAGAAGAATAATTCCTCAAAAGATGGAGTGTCAAGGAAGACCCCAACATGTTACTGACAAGGCTAAACAACATCATAAAAGCCAAGAATGAAACTGTTAGGGAATTCCATGATAAGTTTGAGAGGCTAGTACAACAGATCCCAAGAAGCTACCACCCTTCAAACAATTTTCTTCTCTTTCTTTACACCAAGCCCTTTTCAGGACAAATGGGTTTCCTTATCAGAGACAAGGCTCCTAAAACAATTCAGGTAGCCCATGAAATAGCTATGAAAATTGAAAATAACCTATCATCATCCAAGGTAGAACCCTTCTCCGCCCCAAGAGTTAAGATTGATGCTAAAACCAAAGTAGTTCACAATGCTGAGGCTGCCTCAAATATTGGCGCTAGCTTGGCAAGGCTACAATTCACTGTAGATGGCATGGTAAAAGCCCAAGAGTTAATGATGAATAGGATTGTCAACCTAGAAAGAGCCCAACAACAAGCTTCTAGACCTCCTTATAAAGGGAAATTCCAAAGTGCCGATCAAAGTTTCAAAGCCCAAGAACGATCAAGAGGTCCCTAACATCTTAGCCCCCACAAACATGGTAGAGGGGAACCCATGGTGTTTTCAATGCAAAGAATCACATTGGGAGCATGAATGCCCTTTGAACAATGGGGATCATGATCAAGTTAACGTTATCACCCATACCATTGAAGAACCACAATATTGCCTTAATATCATACTCGAAGAACACGAAGAGGGCATAAAGGAGGCAGCCAGGAAGGCTAGGATGGAGGTTATCAATAGCCTTGATCAAGAGTCAAGAGAGAAGTTGAAAAAACAAGAATTCCAAGTCTATACTAGGCAAAAGCGAATGAACCAACCTCCCTCTACTAGATCTACAACTTCACAACCAAAACCTCCACCTATCAACATACTCCTTCCTAAGACCTCTTCTAAGGCTAACAAGGTTGACTTAAATTTCGACTTGGAAGGTGCATTGGCCAAAATGCATTTAACCATCCCGTTGAAGGAAATTATCAAGGTTCCATCCATGAAAGAAAGGCTTGAGAAATTCTTCAATGTGTTGGATGAACCAATAGACCCTCCTATCATGCTACAGGCAGATCATTTCAGGGTACAATACGATGGGCACCCACCTTTCTTTATGTCATTGCTAGTAAATAACAAAAGTCTCAACAACTGTATGCTTGACTTAGGAGCAGGTGCCAACATGATGTCTTTAAAGGTTATGGAGCAACTAGGCTTAAAGACTACACGGCCTTATAGAAATGTGTGCGGGTTTGAATCCAGGGCCATACCTAGCCATGGGGTAGTTGAGAACGTTAAGTTACACCTTGGTAAATATCCTGAGAGGGTGATCCATATTGATGTTGTGGTGGTAGATGTCCCTGATGTATGGGGCATGCTTTTATCCAGGAAGTTCGTTGCAATGTTGGGTGGCACACTAGAGATGGATTTAACTTATATCAACGCGCCTATGAAGGATGAGACGATTGCCCGCCTTCCAAACATGCCAATGGCCAAGGCTCATGTACAAGAGATTGATAATGATACTAAGATTGGTGAAACACATGAACCAATTAAGGAAAGTCTTCCTACGTTTTCTCCAAAGGATCTGCCTTTCACCACAGAGGAGGATTTCGATGAGATACAATGGCCAAAGAAACAAGACTATCAACAACTCCTAGATAAATATAAGGATAAAGAAGTTGGCTCTGTCAAACTACTAAAAAAGGGAGATAATGATGTATTGATTAAACCAAGCCAACAAGAAGTTCTTACAACTAAATCCCACCCTCCTCCCTCAAAACAATACACCAGAGTGATACAGGGACCAATGAAGCTTGAAGCAAAAGAGTATCGAGAGGGAGACACGGTATGGATGTGGGACACTAAGAAGGGTGACCCTAACAATGTTAAAGGGAGTGCAAAATTTTGGCTTGGACCCTTCAGAATCAGAATGAAGTCAGTCAACGATGCCTACTATTTATCTACGCTTGAAGGAAGGAAACATCCATTTCCGGTTAGTGGACGCCTCCTCAAACCCCATCATGGGGCAGAGACCTGACTTGACATGTAAGTACAGGTAAGTTAGAATAGGTAGGTATTTACATCCATTGTACATACCATTGCATATCATTCTAGTATAATTGTAGTTGCATTTTCATATTTTCTTTGCTTCATTTGTATATATGTATGCTCATGATTAGAATTTATTTTATTTCGATTTTTATATCATATATGAACAAGGGGTGGTATCACCACCCTAGATGTTACTAATATCTTTTGTTGAGATTTAGCAAGCACAAGTCATACCAGAGATGCTGAGGTTCTCATGCGCTCTACGGTGAGCACATGTCCCCGAGTTGGAGCCAGATGTTATCCCCTAGCCTAGGGATAATTAAGGAGATCGTGTCTTGAGGCCCACAGGTTCCAGACATGGATGCCGAGAGCCAGATGACCTAAGCATAACCTCGAAGGGCCCCTGTTTTCTTCAAGTATAGTCCACATATCGCCAACAACAACGTCCATCACACTAGCCTGGTCCTAAAGTGGCAGTGGGTCTTGCTCCGTGAGATAATGAGTCCGGGTATCATGGTATGTATCACTCTGATTTTTGAAGCACTTGAACATGTTGTATTGAATCCTTCTTCATTTCATGACGTTTGCTTGGAAATTATGCTCTTTGCCTTGTTTAAACATGGGAGGGTGACACAGTGCCCTAGTAAATTGATTTTCCTTTAGGATGGGTTGCTACTGGGTGGATCTTTGAAGAGTCATCGTCCGTTCCTCCATACTTACCACTTTCCATCTTTATTTCTTCCATCTCCCCATCTTTTGGGCATTGGGATTGGCCACACTAGGAAGGGTTGTACCTTACCTCGTGGGAAGAAGGGGCTAAAGGCTCGAAGGGTAAAAGACTAAAGTAGCTGGCAAGAGTTAAAAGCCAATTTTGAAACCTTCGAGATTCTTTGCCCAGGGATCCCAGAGAAAGTAGTGAAAAGCTTCTCAGTAAGAAAAGGGGACCCACATGATAACGTGAACACTCAAGGTATTAGTTAATGAATAGGAGGTCTCATCACGAGCCAACCTTTTATGACCATGGACATGTAGCAGTATGACATTACCACCTATGTGGTCACCAAGCCAAGGTAATGGCTCTTAGTTGCGTAGCCAAGAGAAAGGGGGTCTCATCACGAGCCAGCCTTCTCGTTTCCGTGAACTGATTTGTGGATGAAACTGTCACATCTGGTCACCAAGCCAAGACAGTGGCCCTCAACTATTCCCTTGTAGCATAAGAGCAAAAGATCAAAAGAAAGAAAGATAAGAATAAATGGCCATGAATGGGCTAGGAAACAATTGCATCCATGACAAGGTGCAACTCACCCTCCACAAAAGCACCCACAGGTAAGACTATAAATTTCTCTGTTATCACATGCACTCCATGCCCAAATATTTACCCCATGCCACCTCATACACTTGCATGACTTGGACCAGACTCCACCTGGGAAACATCCCAAACTTAAGGGGGATTAGCCCAATAGGACACCCTGAGATCCTCTCCAAACCTAAACTTGTCAAATTGCATAACGTATTTGAGCATTTGTTTGGGGTTAAGGGGGATTTGATGCACATGTTCGGGTAATTTAATTATTGGATGTGATTTACATGCTATGATCCTTGTGACTTATGAACCCCTAGAGGGAGTACTTGTTGTTTCTCTGGACCTTGCTCGATGGATAGGTACACATGAGGGAATGATTAGCTCGGAGCTTCATGGGGCTCAAAGCCCATAGATGGATGTTGAAACCCCAGTCAGGGGTAAGAAGAGATTGAAGGCTTGCACTAGATGAAGGAAGGACGTTGCCTTTGGAGGCACTGTGGAAGACCTAGACCTAAGGTCTCATGCTTCTCCCACTTGAATGTTGGCCTTGGATGTCACCTCTGCAGCCTTAGACGTCACCTATCAACTGGGCTTGTCACATTGGAGACATTCATGAGGCTATTGGCACATGTGGGCAAAATTTTAGGCCTTTGGAGGCCCAACATTTCATCTCCTTTGCCTAGCGTCCCACACTTGAGGCCCAATGTCACCCTAGAGGGGCATGATGTCACCTTTGGAGGCATGTCTAGATGCTAATTGAATTTATTTTGGTAAAAAATGTAATTTTGTAGTAAACTGGCCTGGTCAGCCTTGTTTTTTGGACCTAAAACAATTAAAGGTCATCATTTTGGTATAAATAAACATAAAGTGACATTCATTTTCATCATAACTCATGACACACAAGTGGTGGTCTGAAATTTTCGCCCTCTTTAAGGGTCACTGGCTGAAATAACTAGTGCGCATCTCTTGGGAGAGCTTTATGGTGGTGTATTTTGGCATTTTTAATGGTGGAATGGTCTTCAACTAGGGTTTGACTTGATTTTTCTTGGTGAAGTAAGTAGAAAATCTGCATTTTTATTCATGCTATGGATGTTTGTGGTAAAATTTACTTGTTTCATGTCTAAGATTATGAAATTGCTTGTTTAAACCCTAGGGGAGAAACAACAAATACTTCTTTCTCCCTATAACTCTTCTACTAGCTTGATCTTGCCAATTATACATATTCTTGGGAGTGATTATTAGAGCCCTAAAGTGCTAGCTCTCTAGTAATCTCATTCAAATCACCAATTAAATTGTCTTTCAAAAAAGCTAAGGAAGGAAGCTACGCTAGGGCTTAGAAGTGCCTACTCTCTAGCAAAACCTCCCTTAAGGGTCAAATGCTTGAGGCCTTGAAGTGCCAACACCTCTTGCATTTACTTTTTACCTTAGTTAAGCATTATCATTATTTTATTTCCCAAGTGATATTGTTACTATTATTGACTCCATAAACCCCTAAAAGGCACTAATTTCTATGCTCTTGTGGATGAATGAGATAAAATCAAACTTCCAAACTATCTTCTTGAAACTCTCACTAGCACTAACAACCATACTGCTGCTGCTATAATTGCTGCTACAGCCTTTATTTAGCAACCCTAATCATCATACTAATCCTTAAAACTAACCCAGAAATTTTCACTAGCCTAGGTGCTATCATCCCAAGGCTCTAGTCTTCCTTTTGCTATTGTTCTAAATGCAAAATTCTGAAGTTGTTGAAGGCTGTTGCTGCTGTTGTAATTACTGTTACAGCCATCATTGCAGCCCCTTAACAGCCCTTAAACTGTCCATAAAACCACCCAACATTTGTGTTAGGCAAGTTACTATCAATATATGCTAATTTTTTTGTCTAAATTGCCTAAACTAAATATTTTTCTGAAGTGTTTTTGCTGCTATTATCATTATTTATTTTGCTGCTGTTACACGTGTTTTGACAGGCTATTGAAGTCACTTATTGACTTATTTTAAATCTTGAAATTGTGAGTGACAAGGTACTATCAAATTTGCAAAGTCTTTATACCCTTTTTGTCATTTACAACTTGCAAGTTTTGGATATGTTGTTGCTGCTATAAACTCTTTCTTTTGTCTACACATAAGAGTGTTTTAGTAGCATATTTATATATTGAAGTCACTAATTTGAAACATTGATATCATTGGTTATTGCTAACGTTTGCTGTTTCATTGGTAAAGGGCAGGTACCATTTATTTCCATTTCCTTTTTCCCCTTTGAACTTTACCAAGCGATTTCTTTCCTTGAGTGACCTAGATAGAGGGGTGGATTTTACCTAGTCTTTTTACCCTTCATCAACCAACTAGGTCCTGGGATCTCTCCCCTGGATTGAGTATCTTGTCCTTCTAAATAGAAAGAGGTATCCTATTGGGGTGACAATGATAGGACTACCTTCGTGTTACGTCAATCTAGGCTTACTTGCCTTTAGGCTTTGGGCAAGTATAGATTGTGCGATAGCAATACCCAAATCTCAACAATACTTAACACTTTCCATCTATGTTTCTTTCGTTGTCGTACCTTCTGGAAATGACTGTTACATGTAAACCAAAAAGGCTTGTGCCTTCATCCTCCTATGAGAAGAAGAGCTAGAATGTCGAGGTTGATGTAGCTGGTAAAAATAATAAAAAAAGCATGATATAAAAGAAAGAAGAAATAATGGGATGACAAATGACTAAATCAAAAGTCAAAGGTCAGCTTGAGCTCTACCCCCTTACTATGAGGCGATCACCCCTAGTCCTAATGCACTGAATGCATATCGAATTAAAAGGACTTAATCACAGTAAGAAAAATAACAAAAGCATTAAACCTGAAAAGGGGACTTGCAAAGCAATAAAAGATTATCAAAATGCAAGAAGCGGTTTGGAATACACACATTGCTGAGGAAAGGGTATCTCAAGCACCAAGTGCTCCCTCTACAAAGGTGCTCATGGAGATGAACCAACACATGTCCTTGCATGTCAATTACACCATGACCATGAAGTAAACCCCATGCCACCTCATTCACTTATACTTACACTTTGAAGGGTTTCTTGGAAACTACTCCTCTACCTGGGTACTGGCACACCTAATAGGATCTTGTGATGGTCCTCCCATACTTCAACTTGGCAAATTGCATAAAGTCTTGAGCTAGTGTGAAGTTTGAAGAAGATACCTAATTTGAATTGCTTACGTGGCTCTTGTATTAAGTAGTGCCCTACTTTGTATGATTCTAATGACTGTTGTATCTTTTAATGCTTGATTTACATTATTCTGTGGGTTGAATAATGGTCAACATATGGGTTATGAAGAGATTTAACATGCTATGTTTGGAATTAAGGATTCTTGGTTGATGTAACTATTTAATGATTAATAAGATAGATAATTTTATTAATATCCAATGAATACAATAAGTAGGTTAATGGGACAAAAAACTACATCAGGTATCACTGCACAGTGGGAGTGCAAAAGCAGCTCCTATTTCTACTATAACAAAAGCACAAATCGAGCTAAGTAAAAAGCTATAAGAAGAAGTACCAAATAAGTGCAAAAACAAAAACTATGACAAGAAGAAAGGATGTCAATGTGTGTTGGAACTAAAGGCTGAGGTTGGATGAGGGGTGAGAGAAGAAGACTCCTCAACCAAGTCATCATTGATCAATTATCGTGAAAGAACTGTTGCACTGCCTAAGAATGCCATTTGTAGAGTACCTTGGCCCAAGGGGACCTCACTGGGTAATCCTGGGAGGAGCTTTTAAGTGAGGAGGTCCAAGGAGGTCCATCACTCCTAACATCCAAGGCTGGGGGGGAAGAATCTCTGAATGGAGGATTGGTTGGTTGGGAAAACCTGGAGAGCGGTACAATGCACAGAGAAAGTCTGATTCTGGGACCTCCTAGAGCTGATCTGTCTGCGGGTCTATTGGTGTGTGTCATGGGGTCTGGACTTGGAGCTCTTGAGAAGTCTCATGGAAGTTGGTTGACCCATTAGGGAGGGAGGTCGAGAGGAAACCCGTGGTTTCACAGATCTGATATCTGGAATGCTATGGGCCTCTTGTCATATCCCCTCCCCTTTGACCCCATCGGGGAAGGGACGTAGTGGCTTAAGGGGGCTCCCCATAAGCCATAGCCCCCATTAAAGGGGAGCCGTGGGGATTTAATGGGCACAAGGAGGGCAGCGGTTGGCTTGAATGTGCTCATTGGGCAAAAGAAAGGGGTAAAGGGACCGTAATTTAAGGGGGTAAGATGCCATGGGGTAAGGGAAAGGGTAAAGACCCTCACTTTAAGGACAAATCACCCAAAAGGAGGAATCAAGCAAGGAAGTAATACTATATAAGCAAGGGAGGATCATTTGGAAAGACACAAGATTGAATTTTGGGATATACTCTTCTGTCTTTGGGAGGCGCTAGCCTCAGTTCTGTAGAGGGTTGTTTAACCTTTGATTCCCACTGAGTTTCGGTTGGCTAGTCCTCACCCTAGCTCAGTTCTGTCCACCTTGCATCAGGAAAAATTCGGAGGACCGAATTCAATACTGTGGAGGTTGGCTGCTACTTTGTGACTGGTGGTGGGCTAGTAAGGTGTTTTAAGGGGGGGCGAAGGTGCCTAGAGCTGCCGCCAGGACTGTTCCAGTCCTTCAAGGAGGTATCGAACCCTACATCAGCCACAATATTGCAGGTTGAGGGTCTGTTGGAGCTGAGAGAGCTGACAGCGGACTGCAAGGAAGGACCAATTCAGGCTGGGGACCGTTAAGCCCAGGTTTATCTGATTATTTCTGTTGTAGAGGCTAGGGTTTTCTGTTGAGAGAACTACTGCTAAATTTGAGGCCTGTCAGCCTTTGTGTTGCCATATGGCTGGACCAGAAATTGTTGTTTGAAGCACTTAAACTCTGATCTGGTTATTAGTAATTCCTGTGTTGAGACAGCAACCTCTAGAGGGATTTACTGCTGGTTTTGAATACAATTTGCTGATGGTTTTTGATACTATTTACTGCTGGTTTTGGATATAAATTGACGGTGGTTTTGGATACCATTTACTGCTGGGTTTGGAAACTATTTACTGCTGATTGTGGATACTGTTTACTTCTGGTTTCTGGGCAGTATTTACTGTTGGTATTCTTATGCTACAGACAGGATTTGGTATTGATTCTATTCATGTGTTGAGGTTTTATATATGTGCCCTGTTGTTGGTAGAGAGACTGCACCATTTAGCTGTTTCAAGTCGACCTAATTCCCTTATTTATCAGCCTAGGAAACCCTAGGTATTTTACACCTCTGCTTGTTGTTTTCTGGCCCATGCGGATCGGACAACACGAAAGAAAGAGTTGATCCTCTTGATAGGCTTTCACTGGGCAGGTCCACTCAGGGATTGCGATCTATGTCTGAAAATCTCCCTCATGGAAAGAGCTAGACATCTCTGGTTTGGGGCAACGGAAGAATGTGGTGAGGGAGCCACCTGAATCCCAATGAAGGTGGTAAATTGTCCCTCTGATCTCATGATAGATGGGGCATCTGAAGATGAGATGCTCCTCCAACTTGGTCTCCTGTAAGTGTCATAGTTGCTAAATCCTATCACTGAAGTTCTTTATTGCTAAGCTTGACTTGGTATTTCCTGAGCCTTCCATCACATTGCTGTAACTTTAGCTAGTCACTTATCATCCACAGCTAGTTCAATTTTGTAATACAGCAAATCAAAAAATACAAGTCTAAATCTAGCTGCCTTGCTAAATTCTCTCCTGCGAAAGTTGTTTCTTTCTTTACCATAGGGTGTTTGAGCCTGCTTCAGGTAACTGTCAACTCGTGAAGAAGAGAATATATCTCTTTTCCTTTCCTTGAGGCTGTTAGTTCCCTTTTCTTTTGTTCTCTGGGTAATTCTGAAACTGCATGCGTAGAATAAATACAATGTTAAGGCTTCCTGTAGACTCAGTTGACAAAACTTCATTTGCTTAAAGCCCAAACTTCAAAGCTTTTATTTTTATAATCATTAACTAAGAAGTGATCAAGTAGTCTTGGGTTTTGGAATTGAAATATTGACTGTAACTGTGTTTTCCGACTTTGATTTCAGGTAATTTACATACTTGAACAAGCAAGACATAGATGGAGATAAACAGAGTGAAGTTCACCCAGCCTAAATCTGTTGGTGGGCTTTCACATCCAACCCCTCATCTGTATGTTGC
The DNA here is from genome assembly GCA_009831015.1 of Picea engelmannii. Classification (NCBI taxonomy): domain Eukaryota; kingdom Viridiplantae; phylum Streptophyta; class Pinopsida; order Pinales; family Pinaceae; genus Picea; species Picea engelmannii. Next base: position 824,891 of record ML777159.1, read on the forward strand.
CAATTGTGGACCAGCTGTAGGCCTATCCCTTGAAAGAATTGCAGCAGCTTTTGGCACTTTCGGTACTGTAACAGGCGTGCAAGTAGCTGACGAAAGCGGTACTCGTGTGGTTGTTACATTTCGTGGAATAGCTCCAGCTCAGGCTGCAAAAGAAGCTTGGGATGGGACTCCCTGCAGTTACCTAGATGCACGTGTTTTACACATGCAATATTCGGTATCGCAGGCACCTTGCCAGGTATGTTTTCCTTTCTTCCTTTTCTGTCCGTTTTTGGTTTATAAACGTGTGCTTTTATTTTTGTTTATTTGTGAATGTAGCCAAAAAATAGTTTTTCTTGAAATTTTTAGTTGCTTGAAGCAGCACAAGATACTGCAACATATGCATAGCAATTTAGCACCATTACAAAAGATTTGAACATTTTCATCGGCGTTTATTCTAAATACTGCCATCTTGCAATTCTTGTGGACAAGTTATTAAAAGATGAGAAAGATAAAGAAATATTGGCACCCATTTATGTCAAATAATGAAATATCCCGAATTCAATAATATATAAATTTAGCAGCAAAATCGATAAACATAGAAATAACCAACAAATTTCTTCATTAAATCCATAAACGGTGAAGTACAAATGAGAGATCTGTAGGATCTTCTCCAATATCAGCTAGGCCAGATGGTTTCACTGGCGAAACCGAGTAAACTAGGGTTTTGAAACCCTCATGCTCACAAGAGCCCAATACAATATTTTCATAAACTCAATCATAGATACCAAAAGGCTCTCCTCTCCTCCTCTTATAACCCTTCGTTGGGTCTCTTTAGTGTAACTACTTTTCCCCCCTTTATTTTATTAAGTGACTAATTTCCACTTTATTTTTATTTAAGTGCCTTTATAAGGTCACTTTCATACAATAACACTAAATGCCTCTTAAGGGGAAAATTGGGAACATTACAAATAATAGGACCACTAACTGGTAAGTACATGCATGGACAAGACAACAGCAGAGGAATGCCTACTGTTAGAGCCCAAGAATTTGAATCATTAGTTGCATCCTTGCATATAGATGTTTATAGCTACATGTGGAAGAAATTTCCCACATGTGAGGATGGGGATCCACAAGTAGGCATTCATCCGCAAGTACAAGCAAGTTTTGGCTTAGCTGAGAGATTGATTAAATATGGTTTAATTGTAAATCAAAATCTATAACATTTCAACAAAAAGAACTGCGGTAAATTACTGCAAAGATGAGGCTATAGAATTTTAGCCCCAAGTTTGTTTTATAGTTTATTGTCTTTGATGACAGGTGGTCGGTTATGAAGTATTGTTATTACAATGTGATGATGTACTTTATAAAATGGGCCATGAGTTATGTTGCAAGGTTATTAGATGTCCTAATTAGGAAATCCTGGTTAGGAAATATGTAGTAAACAGAATTCCTGTTTATTACGATTGACAGAAGATTTCTGCAAATATATAAGAATATGTATTGAATGATAGATAATTGATAAGATGGTGATTACAGTGAGCCTTTTGATGATATACTTATATTCACTGACTGGTCACGAGTTGAAGGGGTATGTGCCCTTTGACTTTTTATTAGCCTAATTATATTATTATTATTATAAAATATCTATTAATATGTTTATGACATTGCCACCCCCTTAAGGAATGCTTTGTCCTCAAAGCATAGTGAATATGATTCTCTCTAGCTGAGCATGTTTCCATGGTGGCATCAGGTTTGTCTGGTTTTAGGGGTTTGACTTCGTTCTTGCTTTGAGTGTTGGCAAGGTTCATTTGTATTGTTTGCATCATATCCTGAAGTTTTTTGACCTGGTTGTTTAACATGAAACCTTTATTTTTCTTGGTAACGTATTTCCCTTGCTTCCGCTGTTGTGTGTTTGACTATGTTTCTTGCCCTTATTTTATTGGTTGTAATTCACCTTTCTTGAGAGCGCAACGATGTAATTTGTAATGTTGACCTTACTAGTTAAAGTCCATGAACTATTCTTCAAGGTTTGTGGTAAGTGCCCAATTATATCAACCATTTTGCACCTAGCACCATATCTATCTCATTGAGTGGTAGAGCATAAAATCCTGTTTGTAGTTGCAATTCTTGTATTTGAATTGAGATTTTGTGACATTGTCCTACTCCCTTAACCTTTTGTCCATCAGCTATTGTAACTGTGAGGTCCTTGGTGGGATACACAAAAAGGTTTAGTTGTTTAGCGACATTGATGTCTATACAGTGATGAGCACTGTTGAAATCTATCGGTATTGTTATGTTTCTATTTTTTACGATTCCTTTGAGCTTTAGCGTCTTGGATTGCGATTTATTTGACTTGGTTACAGGTGGATTTGTAGACTCTCTTTTTTCTTTTCTTCGAACATGGGTCTTCTTAGCCTTCCTAAGATGAGGCGGAATATATTTTGTAGTCGGTTGTTGTATTTGGTCCTTTTGAGTAATAGTTCCTGTTTGAAGCACGTCTTCTTCATTTCTATTTTGTTGGCTGCATGAGATTGCAGCTTGTTATCACTCTGTAAATTGTTTGGGCTGAGGAAGCAAATCACAGAGGTAACCTTCAAACCAACTTTAGGTTTGGAATCTAACATTTCCAAACCAGAGAGGGCTCTCTCACTGTGTATAGGTTCAGTGGCCAGATCTGAAATGGAAACAAGGTTTTAAGATGTGGTTGATGGCAGAGGTGAAAAAGAATCCATCGGGCATGGAGTCAAATTCACTGCAAAGGGAACTATCAGTGACTGGTAGTAGAGCTATCAAGGAAACAAAGACAAGGTAGATGATGTTTTATTAGTCAATAAGATTGTAGCAGCATGGTGGTAGAAAAGGGAATTCAACAGCCCATTACACTAAGAGCATCTAACTGAGGACTAATTCTTAATGCAACTTTAGAGGAAATTTATGGAATGTTTAATTGCTATGAATCAGAGCATCAAACATGGATGAATTCTTAGCATGTACTTTCCAATCAAACATTGAAGAACACACATTTAAATGAAAACTAAGATAAGAGTTACATACACATTGAAAAAGACATACTTCAAAAACACCATCACAAGAATCTCTGGTAAGAGTAACTCTGGGCTTCTGACTGATATTCCATTATAATTGAGAAAGATTACAAAATGCTTAAAAGAAATCTCCTCTACACTTCTAAGTTCTGCCAACCCCTTAGTCAATCAAAATTACAAATATATATAGAAAAGACTCTTCCCCAAGCTGAGGAGGTCGAGCTCAACTACTTCCCAAAGTTGGATCTGGTTACAAAATTATAGCAACACGTTGAACTACTTGCTAGGAAATAGGAATCAATTTTCTGGAAAATAGGGGTCAAAGATAACATCATATCTCTTGAATCATGATAGCTGTTACAAAACTGAGAGAGGTTTTTGTATATGAACCCGTTCTTGAGAAAAACCTCTTTCAGTTTTCTATAATTCCTCTCTAATGTCTCGGGATCTGCACCCAAAGATAATGACTAAAACAAGAAATCATTAAATGTTTAAATATGAAAAATAGGCTGTAAAGATCCATTCAAATCTTCCAAACTGTGACACCTGTGAAGAAACTGAGAGAGGTTTTTGTGAATGGGCTTGTTCTTGACAAAAGCCTCTTTCAGTTTTCAAATATTCATTTCCAGCGTCTCAGGATCCATGCCCAAAGATAATGACTAAAACAAGAAATCATTAAATGTTTAAATCTGAAAAATATGCTGTAAAGATCCATTCGAATCTTCCAAACCATGACACCTGTGAAGAAACTTAGAGACGTTTTTGTGAATGGACTCTTGCTTGACAAAAGCCTCTTTCAGTTTTAAAAGATTCCTTTCCATGTGGTCAGAAACTGAGTTTGAAGTTGACTGCAAAAACAATAATTTCCAGAACTTGCACAACGAACTTGCGGAGCGAGTTTCCTTTTGACATTTTCTTCTATTGTTTGGCTTTGATTGATGGCTGAAGGTCACTGATTGATAGTTTGAAAATTGACACTTGAGATGATGATAGGTATCCCTAGGACCATTTCATTACCCTTTCAAACACCATTTTCTTCAACATCCTAATATATGTCAAATACTCGATTCAGACTTTGACCCTTGAGCAAATTATAGGACACTAACACAACTAATGATATTTTTGGCAGTGCTTCATTATCAATCACTGGTATTTCGATATTAAATCTATTGGGTTGACTTGTTCTACCCTGACCTCTTTCATGAATTGTGGTTGATGAGTTCAAATTTTCGGGTAGATTTTCGTAAGTTTTGGGTTTGATTGTTTACTCATTTTGTTTTTTAGTTAGTTGATCAACTCCTTCTCTATGCTCATTAGTCATTCTTGATACCTTGTCCTTGTCGGGCTTTGAATTGTACTCGTTATTAGTTTTGTTTGTTGGGTTTGAAATTTCTACTTCATTTTTGTCCACTATTTTCGGATAGTGTAGTGATTTGTCTTCACATAGATGTCCTGGATTCCATCTCCTATCACATATGCGACAACTATTTCCCTTGTTTATTAATTCTATCCATTGTTTTTGGGAATCTTCGAATGACTTGTCAAATCTACCCCCCATTTGCTATTAATTTATCTATTTTTTTTCCTAACTCTTTTGGACTTCTCAATCTAGTCCATAATTTGTGTGGCTCTATTGGTTTCATCTTCATAACAATGACCCTTTGCTTGTAACTTGCTATTATTAACCATTTTGGTGTTGGCTTATTGTGGGGCCCACTTTAATTCACTTTATAAATGGTATATAAAGTTTAATTTACAAAAAAAATTGCTTTATGAAGAGTGAGCTGATTTTATATATAATAATAATAATAATAATAATCTATTTTTAAGGTCATGGCCAAGCCAAACACCAAATTGGTGTATGAGACCCCCTCCGCCCAACGATTTGACTGGTAAAGTCTACGGAGGTATACATACCCTACCCCCCTCTGGATTTGAACTTGTGACCTCTTAGGAGGAAACACATGTTCTTAACCATTAGGCCCACTCAGGCTAAAAAAGTGGTGATGTCTATATGCCAAGACCAAAAACGTTTAAGAGACATGATCTTATGGAGAAGTAACATTGGCAAAGAAAAAACGTATGGATTGAAGTGCACAAGGATAAAAAAGTGGTGATGTCTGTATGTACTATGGCGTAAAAGGTACGGAGTGTTGGAGCTAAGAGTAAAAAATTAATGTATGAAAATATAAGTGGAATGTATTAATTACAATGATGGCGGAAGTGCAATGATTAGCACAAAAGGATGGCGACAATTTGCATGACAATTTGACGACTTTACAGATAGGCTTGAACAACAAAATTTTGATGGTTGTGTATGGTGGACTGTACAACAGATTCCTCTGTACAGATGACAAGAGTACGGTATATTTTTGACAGATATATGGAGTTGGACTGTATGGATCAATTGAGGGTTATGCAGAATTAACCCATAGTTGGCCAAGTCAGTGGCCCTGATACCAAATGTAGTAAATAGAATTCCTATTTATTATGATTGACAAAAGATTTCTGCAATTATATAAGATTATATATTGAATGATAGATAATTGATAAGACGATTATTACAATGAACCTCTTGAGGGTATACTTATATGCATTGACTGGTCACAAGGTGAAGGGGTATGTGCCCTTTGAATCCTTTCATTACCCTAATTATATTATTATTTTTTTCCATTGTGGTTCATGGCGCGAAACTCGCTATGTCCATAGTAAAATCTGGAGAACATAGGAGGGTCAAGTATTTTGAGAATATTTGGCTCACAAAGAGTAGCATGTCGCATAGATGAGGCTCAAACTTGGGTGGGGAGGAGAAAAATCCCCACCCCAACCAATTAAGCTACAACCACAACCACTCGACTAATTATATTATTATTGTTATTATTAAAATATCTATTATTATGTTTATGACAAAGTACTAATTAAAATTGCCTATCTATGAAGCCCTTATTAATTAATGGTTGTTTCCCAACCATCTTGTATGTGATTCTGTGTGTATAAAGAGGTCCCTTTCTCGATTTGAGCAATTCGGAGGCATTATTGTATTATTGTGTCACCTTCATTCTCTTGTTTATATGTATATATCCCATGAACTATGGGTGTTGTTTGCAAAGTAGAAAGTGATCTATTGTCTATGATGACAACTGGTTGGTTATGAATTATTATTATTATAATGTGATGTACTTTATAATGGTTGTTTCCCAACCATCTTGTATGTGATTCTGTGTATAAAGAGGTTCCTTTCTGTGTGTACGTGATTATGAATTATTATTATTATTATAATGTGATGTACTTTATTATTAATGGTTGTTTCCCAACCATCTTGTATGTGATTCTGTGTGTATAAAGAGGTCCCTTTCTTGATTTGAGCAATTTTCATGAGTGGAGGCATTATTGTATTATTGTGTCACCTTCGTTCTCTTGTTTATATGTATATATCCCATGAACTATGGGTGTCTTTTGCAAAGTAGAAACTGATCTATTGTCTATGATGACAATTGGTTGGTTATGAATTATTATTATTATTATAATGTGATGTACTTTATAAAATGGGTAGTAAGTTATGTTGCAAGGTTATTAGATGTCCTAATTAGGAAATCTTAGTTAGGAAATACTAATTAGAATTGCCTAGTTATGAAGCCCTGACTAGTTAATGGTTGTTTTCCAACTGTCTTGTATGTGATCCTATGTGTATAAAGCATTGTTTTAAAACTCAGACTCGAACTTCGAATCGACCTTGGGTCAACTTGGACTTAGACTCTAACTTGGCCATGACTTAGACCGGTTTGAATTTAATAACTCGGTTTACTAAAAATACAAAAAATATTTAAATCTTAATGAAAAAAATATATTTTAAAGATTCGAAACCATTAGAGACAAAATATGCAAAGTCTTCTCATGTATATACCATATAAGGGTGAATATACCAAAATGGTACTGAGTGCAATACATATTAGAAGAAAAATACATAATTAATGAGGTTCTAAATGGCCTCTAGAGTCCAAAAAACATGCTACAAGCTACTGACCTACTACAAATTATTGATCAATCATCAAATTGTAAAACAGTTATTGCATAAACTCATAGATAAACCAACAGACATAATAAATTTCAGAACTGATTAACTAGCTGGAAAATACACATTTTATGCTATAATCACTAACAATGAATATTTAGAATAGCCACACAAAAGGGATCAGCACAAATGTTCTGGAAACCCCTCTCCTCTGGGGAAAACCTTATTATATTTGTTTCTCTGCTCTGAATACATACAGTTATACTGGCTAAGTAGGCTGTACCACCTGTACAGCTCTGTACGATCACTAGTTCTCTCGCTGGGTGGCTGTACAACTCTACGACACCCTCTGGCTCCCTTTCTGAATTACTGGACTGTAGCAGACTCACTTTGCTGCTGTAGCCTATAATACACCTGTACGATACCCTCTTAGTTGTTTTACTTCGTCCGTACCAGTCATATGGACTTCTAGCTCCTTGGTACGATTTCTGGGTGGGTCTAATTTCTCTGGCAGCTTGTATCTCCACTCTCTTTATGATACTCTACACTTTGAAGGGTCTTTGGTCCCTTGCTCGGCCCCTTCCTTCTTGAAGTGACTCGACTTGGTCTCCTCTTAACCGTACTCGGCCCCTTCTTGACTGGTTTGACTCAACCTGTCACTCAATCTCTCATGAAGCGCCCCTCCTTCTCAGCTGGTCGACTTCCTCTTAGAGATAATGAGAAATGAGGCCTTCTTGGTGTATTATAACCCTAGCCTTTCTCTCATTCAATCCCGACCCTTAGATCTTCTCCTCAAGATCTAGATCTGACGGTGGGGACTTAATCAAGCATTGATGCAACTTAAGTCACATCCAACTCAAGTCACATCTCAAGTTGACTTAAGTGATCCCCACCAACATTAAGTTGTCTAGACATTAATGGGGGCCCCCTTTCACACTACTAGACACTCCTAGTGTGAAGGTACCTGCTCGAGCAACAACCTCTAACACAAACTCATCACCATTGTTAGAAATGGGATCCTCAACATGAGTTGCTCGATAAATAGAGATGTGAGGCAAATAGATTGTTAAAGTAAATATTAGCTTATAATGGTCAATTAGATATTAGACTTAGGAAGCTAGGCATTAATAAAGTCAATTTGACATTAGTATATTTTATGCTTTTATGTCGTATTTCACTTTATTGTATTTATTGGTCTGTCCCACATTCATGAAGTGGATTGACTCGATTTGCTTGTAATCCTATATAAGAAAGTTTTTGCTTTCTCATTATGAGATACAATACGGAGAACTCTCTCGAGTTATCTCGGTTTCTATATGTGCTTGATTTCTGTAATATGGTATTAGAGCTCAGCTAGAGCCATCGAGTCTATGAGAGCATGAAGATCTTGGCACTGCTGTCAACAGAGTGTTGAGAATTATAGTTCGGACAAGAATTAATTCGAGATATTTTCAAAAAATAATTCTATTTTCGAAAAGTGATTCTATTTTCGAAAAGTAACTTCTATTTTGTAATTCACTTTAGTTAAAAAGTGAAAGTCTTATTTTTAAGAGTTGAGTCTAAAAAGTGTATTCCATGCATGCATGACTTAGACTAGGAGTAATCTCAAAAATAGATTAGGTTTTTGGTCTTAGCTAATGAAGAGAAACGAGGTCCTATGAGGCTGCCAAAACAGGTCTGCCCTTGACCTGATTTTTGGCTCTAAGTTTTATCTTCAAGACTGTCCTTTGCTGCTGTTTTAGAACAACAAATAGTCAAGTACTTTCTGCTCACAGTTTTGATGGTTAAGTGTCCTTGCAAGTGTTTTATTATCCCAATGTTAGCACATGCAATAAACTCAAACAAATAACACTACCTCCTAGATCTTTACAACTTTAAATGCTGATTTACACTTCTAAGCATGCATGAAATTGACACATGTTTTTGGTCAACATGACCTTGGAACCCCCCCCCCCATGGGGAAAACCAGTTTGGAGTAGATGTATATAGAAGGCCTCAAAGAAAAATGTACAACACAGAAAACATAAACAAGTGAACCTGTTACAATAACAACCCTTCTCGGATGCCTTGGAGTTCCTTGAAGACGTCCCTGCTAGCCTCTTGAAGCAAGGCGCCCTTTGCCTTGGTGCATACTTCTTCCTTAGCTTGCCTTTGACCCTTTTCCTTGTGCCTTTGCTTTGACCTTGCCTTTGCTTGATCTTTGAACCTTTCCTTGCCTTTGCCTTGCTCTTGTAGAAGCTCCCTCTTCTCAAGAGTTTCTCCCACAAGTGATGGTGTGCCCTTCTCCTCAAGTGCGCCCCATCCTCTAGCAAAACTCAATAAGGTGGTGTGTTCTCCCTTGCCAAGCGCTCTCCATATCCCATGAAGTGCGCTTCCTCTCAACAAGAATGAACCCACCAAAGAAAGCGCTCTCCCTTAGCTTGATGCGCCTTCCCTCCTACAATGCGCCCCTCTCCAAGATGCATGCACCCTCACTCACCTTTGCTCCCTCTACACCTCTAGAGTAAGCCTCTCCTAGATGAATGAGCCTCCCATAAGAAAGAGGAACTCTCCTCCACTAGATGTGCGCCCTCCTCACAAGAATGTACCCCTCCTCTAGCATATACGCCCCTCCTCCTCAAGAATGCGCTCTCACAAAGATGATGGCCAAGCCTCCATGAAAGACCTCTCCATGCAAGCTCAACCCAAGCTAAAGCTCCTCATCCACTCTTGACCTCATGCGCCCTCTCCTCCTCAAGATGTGTGCCCAAGAGCTCTTCTCCTTCTCCTCTCCTTCCAAGTGAAGAATGAATCTCATATTTGTCCTATTCTCTCCTTTAGCCTCTCTTTGGCCAAACCCTAAAAGATCAATGGCCTAGATCCAATCTAGTCAAGTCTAATCAATGGGTGAGATCTAATCCAAAAATCTCACTTAGGAAACCCACTTTCTTTAGTTTGCTTAATGTCCTTTAGCTCACCCACAAAGTGAATTAAATGTCACTTTAATGACTTAAGTGACATATTTCACTTTTGACTTAAATCTCCTAAGTCAAAGTGAAATTAGAATCATAAAGTAAAGTAATGAGGGTAATAGTCTCCCCCTTTGTGTTTAGAAACTCACAAACACAAGGGGACCACTTTCCAAGGTA
>ML777159.1:868721-879820 GCA_009831015.1 Picea engelmannii
TTAAAGTTCACTTTACCACTTATAAAGTGACTTTATGAAAAAGACCCACTTTTAAGTTGTGGACCACATTCCTAGGTAAAAGATTAAAAACCCATAGGAACCACTTGTCCAAGGTACAAATCTTCATTAAAATTCAACAGGGCAGGGCATCTAACTATCTCTGTAAACCCTTAGGTGAAGATGTGTGTGGATGGAAGCAGTAGAGCAACTGCTGCAAGGACCTTCTATACATGTGATTGTAAAAATAATGAAGGTCACATGAGTGAAAGACAAAGTAATGGAAGTACAAAAAGCAAATAGTGATGTGACTGGATTTAAAGAAATGGTAAGCAATGGCATTATAGATATTAAAACTACATGATGTGAAAAGAGAGTGATTTCTTTCTCAGAGATGTTTTAGTTGATGAAGACATCATGTTTAATGTGCCTGGAACATTAAATGATGAAAAATGACTTGAAAACAATGTTAAACATGAAGAAGATAGCATGCCAAATGAATAAAATCATCTTTTGATGGCAACACACAACATGGAAGATGGCATAGACATTGATGACAATGGATAAATCAGCATATGAATTGTCGACAGCATGCAAAGTTGGACAAACCAGTTTGAAAAATGGTATCGGCAGTCCACAAAACATTGGAAAAATCAGTATGTTGAACATGAATTAATTTAAGATTGTAAACAGTTTGAAGAAGTGTTTTGGTAGCAAAATAGACGTCCTTTGGATGGAGGATGGCATGCCCCATGAGAACGTCCCCCTCACGGGGATGTCCTACCCCATGAGAATGGGCTCCTCATGAGGACTGCCTGATTTATTAGGATGGTTTCACCATGGACACTCCCCAAAAATACTGGAAATTGCATGAAACCGGTCAGTTGTATAAAATTATATCCAATAAATGGATGAAAATCAACAAAATCAGCAGATGAGATATGCCATGCTCGTGTGATGAGGATAGTTTATACATCACAAAACAGTCTTATGATGAAGATAATTCATATAATTAAGGAGACTTATGTGCTGAAGGTGATGCTAATTTCCTAAATGTTCAAAAACATACCTAAGAATGGAGAATTCATGAAATTTGAGGTAACTTAAATGGTGAAGACACAATGGATGCTGAATACATATACCAATGTTCATGAAGACTTTATGTGACATGTCCAACAAGGAAATCATGACATGCCTGATATGAAGGACATTAGACATATTAGTGAATGTGAAGACAGTAAATACAAGACTGTTTGTTAATAGGTGGGAGAAGGATCTCCTAGGCAATACTTTTTAATATTTTTGTTACCAAGTCAAAGTTATTTTAGTTTTACCTTCTTCTCAAAAGGGTTTTTGAAATTTTATATGCATATTGAAAATCTTATAGGAAATTACTTTGCATGGTTTACTGAAATTGTTGTGCCATCTCTGAAATGCATAGTGCAAACTGCAAAGTGAGTGCAAAACACCTGTTTTGTGATAAAGTTTGCAAAACTCAACGACTTCACCTCAAATCTGAAACATGCCAGCTTTAGCAAACTTTGTGCTTGATTGTAAACTGGATGGTTTAAACTATAAAATCTGGCAGTTTAGGACCAAGGTAGAACTAACTAATCAAGATTTATGGAAACTTGTGAATGGTTAAAGAACTGAACTTGAAACTAAAAGAGCTAAAAATGTGTACTGAAAGAAAAATCAGGATTCCCTAACAATCTTATGTAGTTGTAGCTCACATAAGTGAGCTGGAAAGTGCCCAGGAAGTGTGGAGCAAATTGACTATTCAATATGAGAAAAGTAATGCTATCAGGAAGAACGCCCTTGTGTTTCAATTTTACACGTGAGCTGGAAAGTGCCCAGGAAGTGTGGAGCAAATTGACTATTCTATATGAGAAAAGTAATGCTAGCAGGAAGAACGCCCTTGTGTTTCAATTTTACACAACTAAAATGGATGAAGAAGATAATTTTTTAGCCTGCCTTACAAAAATAAAGATTTCAAGAATCAAATTGTTGCTTTAGACAAAGACTGTATCAATGATAGCTTGATGGATTGGATTGTAAGCCAACATTTGCCAATACCATATCAGGATATGTTATCCATTGTAGAAAACTGGTGACCGAGCAATTCCATCCTTTGACACTTTAAGTTAACTGGTACGCTATTCAAAGAGGAATATAAACTTGGAAGGTTTGTTGAAATCGGATCCTCCTCTTATTCTCAAGCCTTACTTACAAAAGTAAAAAACAAAACTTTCAGAGAGGCCAATCTCCCAAACATGACAACAACCCTGATCTGAGAAACAGACAACAATCAAAATGGCTCTAGTCCAAAATTTGATAGATGGACTAGATAATGTTACTTGCAATCTCAGGAAAAAGTTTAATGAAAACTGCAACTATTGTGAGATGTTTGGGCATAAAGAAATAAGCTGTCACAAGGAAAAGAACAATGAGATTAATAGGACCTATGCTAATAGTGTATCTGTGACTGCCCTAGTTGCTACAAATAAGAATCAAGATTTGTAAATTTTAGTCTTCAGTGTAACGAGGCACACGTATTATGTCAAGGATCACTTTGACACACTTAAAAATAACTCACATGAAAATATTTAAACAACTAATGATATTTCAGAAGTGAAAGGTTTGTTTACACAACTAATGATAGTCCTCTATAAGTGAAAGGTTATGGTCAAATCAAGATTGAGGATGGAGTTGTAAATGTCGGGCACAACAAAGAATAATTTATAAATGATGCTAACATAAGTGTTGATCATTCCAGTGCCAAACGAACTAGGAGGCACTGGACAAACTTTTCTTTTTGACTAAAATTATGGAACATTCAGATCGTCAAACCTCTAGAGAAGCAAAAGACAAATCATAATGTGTAAATGCTACGAATGAGGAAATCCGTGCCTTAGTAGATACTAGAAATGAAACTTGGGAATTAGCTCCATCTCCTTCAAACAAAAATGTGATTGGATGCAAAAGGGTGTTCAAAACCAAAATGTGATTGGAGGGTAAAACTGAGAACTTCAAAACCAGGTTTGTAGCTAAAGTTTTGTCATAGAAGGCATTGACTATTCTCAAAAACTTATCCCTGTTTCAAAAATCACAACTATTAGAATTGTATGGATCGATGTTAAAAGCACATTTCTCAATGGTGATCTCTTTCAAGAGATTTACATGGAGCAACCTCCAGGATTTATAGAACGTGGTAAATAAAATTATGTATGCAAACTCAAGAAATCCTTGTATGGTCTTAAACAAGTTCCTAGAGCTTGGTACACAAAAATCAATAATTATTTACATTCTATTGGCTTTATGGGATGTCACTCTGGTTTTGACTTATATATCAGAAGTTGTGGAAAATATATTATAATTATTGTTCCTTCTGTGGATGCTTTATTCATTACTAACAACAATAATAGCATGATCGATGAAAACCAAATGCAGATGAAAAGCACCTTTGATTTCATTGGTTTGGGCTTTTTTGCATTTCTTTCAAGGTATGCAAGTATGGCAAGAGAGAATCTTTGTATTTCAATCCAAATATGCCATAGATATTGTTAAGAAATTTCAAATGCTTTTCTGTAAAATTGTTGCCACTCCTTTGGAAACTAAAATTGGAATTGAGTGCACACGCCCCCATTGAAAAAGTTGATAATACTCTGTATAGGAAGCTTGTTGGTAGTCTTCTGTGTTGAGTTTATGGTAAGCTGATGCATTTTTATTTTTCTTACTATTTAGCATAAACTGAACCATAACTACTGCAGCAAACCAAGATCACAAGAAGAATAACCATGCACAAGAACACAAGAAGTATCCTGGGAAACCCTTCTCAACAAGCGAAGAAAACCCAACCAATCCTTTGCTATATTCTCAAGAGAAAGACCTCCCACACCATCACCAAACCTAGCACACAAGAGGGTGCCGTAATTCTCATAATTTCAGACCACAACTTCTGAAATCATGAGATGACACAATGATAAGTGTGTTTCCTCAATGGGGATTCACCTTTATTTATATAAGACTTGTCACATCAAATGAGGTGTCTATTGTCACAATAGGGCCAACTTCAATAACTCAAAATATAATTAATAATTACCATATTAATTATCTTTTATAATAATTATCTATTAATAATCTTTTACATTAAGGTGGGGCCGACCTGTACCCTTTACATAACAATTAGGGTTACAGGTAAGTCTAACTCTTGAACAATATAGCAAGGGATCTCATACACCCACTAGTGCTCAGCCACTAGGGGCACATCCATAGGGATGTCCATATCTCTATCTCACGACATCTCACAGGAGAACCACACTCACTAGTGCTCAACCACTAGGATCACGTTCACCTGTGCTCATCCACAGGCACATCCAACTCAACAGATCTTCTTTTCCACTGCATTACACAGGAGAGTCATCTAGAGTTCATCATCTCAACTCTCTGCTCAGAGGAGGCTAATACATCGTCTTTATCTATGTCTCATAACGATGCACCCAACTCATGGGAATTCACAGGTTCACCTTGTGCTCAACCACAGGCATGTCCAACTCAACAGATCTCCTTTTTCACTGCGTTACATAGGAGAATCATCTGGAGTTCTTCTCAACTCTCTGTAAGGAGGAGGCCATCTCTACGTTCCAGCTCTGTCTCAGATAGGAACCACACACCCATCTCAGGGGTTCTCTCTTAGGTCTGTGTCCTGGAGGATGTCTCACGCAGCTGTAATCATCAACACTCCTTCTCAGCTAGGGAGACATTTTCCCTCAGGCCAAATCTTGCACGAAAGTACTCGAACTTTGTCTTGGCTGTAGTCATCAACACTCCCTCTTAGCTAGGGAGGTAATCTTCACCAAGCCAGTTTCTCACGGAAGTACTCGAACTTCGTATTGGCAAGCGATTTGGTGAAGATATTTGCAATATGCTCATGTGTAGGAATGTACTGCACGTGTACTACTTTCCTCTGCAACATGTCTCTAATATAAAGATATTTTATCTCAATGTGTTTTGATCTATCATGAAACACATGGAGTCCCCGAGGTGTAGAACAGTTGGTGACAGAATGTGATGTTAAGGCACTCCGTGATGTTAAAGTCACCGGTTCGAAACCTGTGGGGAAAAAAAATCCAGCCATGTTAAGGGTTGGTGTGGGTTAGGCCAGGTGCGATCCCCATGTGATTTTGACAGCTGAGATGCCCCCGAGTCGCGGTTTCTTAGCCACAGGTTAGTCCCACATGTCACGGACAAACTAACAAACAAAAAAAAATTCATGAAACACAGGGTTCTCAGAGAGCTTCACACAGCTCTGGTTATCACAAATAATAATAGGATCCATCTCATGATCAAATAGATCTGTCAAAAGCTTGCAAAGCCACATTCACAGACTGCCACACTCAATGCTATATGTTCTGCTTCTGTGGTACTCAAGGCCACAAGGTTTTGTTTCCTGCTGCACCAGGAAACCATGGCAAACTCCAAGGTAAAACAACAACCAGATGTTCTCTTCCGGTCCACTGTACTCTTTTCTCAATCTGTATCGGCATATCCCTGTAAACTCAAGTTCACACTAGAGGCATATCTCAGGCCATATCCAATTGTGCCTTGTATATATCTCAATACATGCTTTACTGCTATCTAGTGAGTCTGTCTCGGCTGACTCATGAATTGACTAAGCACATTCGCTGCATAACATATATCAGGTCTGGTGTTAACCAGATACATCAATGATCCAATCAACTGTCGGTACACATGTGGATCAATCTCGTCTGAATCATCATTTATTTTTAGTCAAATCCATTACCATCGGTGTAGACATAGATTTGCATTCTGTCATACTGAATTTCTTTAATATCCCCATTGTATATTTTCCTTGACTTAGGAAAAGTCTCATTGGTCCTTTGTCATACTTCTTGTCCCAAGAAGTAGTGCATCATACCCATATCCTTTATCTCGAAATCAAAAGTCGAGGCTTGCTTGTATCCAACAACACGACTTCCTGAATAAGTCATCAAAATCAGGCTCTCGTCACCAACAATGTAATAGTATAGGTTTGGATCAGCAACGCTCTTGCTGAAACCCAAACTCATCAAGAATCCATCTATCTGATGTAGTTTCCAACTCATGGATGGTAGTACAGATGGAAGTGCATCAGGCTACTAGATCAGTATGTCTCATCATAGTTCACTCCCTCTGCTTGTGAGAATCCTCTGACTACAAGTCTCATTTTGTATTTCTCGACACTTCCATCAACTGCATGTCTTTTTGCCTCTTGCAGAGTTTGTCAAGCCCAGACATGCCTTTTATGGCCTACTGCAAAGTCCCTGGGAATATCAACTGAAACAACTGGATCAACTGTATCAATGACTATCTCCCTTTGGATTGCTGAAGAGGAAGAAGGTACTGTCTCTCTTTCTCAATTAGTTTGATTCCTTCTGAGTCAAGTGACTCCCTCTGAAGTCTGAAGGATAAACATCTTCCTTTGTTGTTAACCTGCCTGGAACAAGGAAACAAGCGAAAGGAAAACAAGACAAGAATATCTCCTAGAGGAGATTCATGAGTACATCTCTAGAATCATAGTTCACTCCCTTTGCTTGTGAGAATCCTTTGACTACAAGTCTCGTTTTGTATTTCTCGACACTTCCATCAGCTGCATGTCTTTCTGCCTTTTGCAGAGTTTGTCAAGCCTAGACATGCCTTTTATGGCCTACTGCAAAGTCCCTAGGAATATCAACTGAAACAACTGGATCAACTGTATCAATGGCTATCTCCCTCTGGATTGTTGAAGAGGAAGAAGTTACTGTCTCAATTAGTTTGACTCCTTCTAAGTCAAGTGACTCCCTATGAAATCTGAAGGATAAACATCTTCCTTTGTTGTTAACCTGCCTGGAACAAGGAAACAAACGAAAGGAAAACAAGACAAGAATATCTCCCAGAGGAGATTCATGAGTACATCTCTAGAATCAAAACAATTTAAGAATTGTTGTCACAGCTACAATACCTGCATGTAATGCAACAACCTTAGAAATGTAGGTTAGAGGCATGCTAATTAAAACAATCAAACCTGGAGTCTTCACTTCCAGTGTGTTGTTCTTCTGAATGCACTGAGATCCCTTTGGGTCCATGATTGCACCAAGGGTTCCTTCCTCCTGCAAGTACCCTTATGATAATGATGCGAATAATATATATACAAGTGCATACCAGAGAGTGTACACCAATGGAGATTCTGCTTGTTTGTCAATGTCACGATGAGCAATGCCATTCCTTGCTTGTTTGCCATAAACTAGAAGACAATTTATGTTTTTCTGTAGCTTCTTGTGGCCACCTGCCACTGCTACATTCTATAATCAGACTTGTTTGCCCCTGTGGCCACCTAGTACCATACATATATCTAACGAGGTTTGCATCAACATTGTAGCTTTAGGTCTGCACAAACTATGACCTTAAACTGATCAAAATACAACCATTATACTCTGCTTTTTGCTGAGTTAAATTTTCTGCCAAGATAGATCTGAAATCTTCCACTTGAACTGCTCTGAAACTTGTGTTAGAACCCTTGTTTAGAAACCTCTGATAATTGCTTCAAAGACAGTCCTGAAACATGTTTAGGATGCTACAAAGACTTACAGTAAATGTTACCCCTGTAGCTCACCAAAAGTTGCTCCTGTACCAGATCTGAAAAAAAGCTTTAAACTCAGCATAGGTTTGTTCCAAAACAGTCTTTAATCTTGGCCATGTTCTTCCTCAGACTTGCATTAGAACAGCCCTTCAACTTGTCCTTCATCACAGCCTCAGAGATTTGATCTTTTAAGTTTGCTTCAACACTGTTATAAAGTCACTTCAGACCTGTGATAATACTGCTGCCAATTAGCAGCTCGGATCTGTACCTTGCTTGCTACCTCAGACCTCAAATTTAGGCCGAATTCTGCCTCAGTTGTTCGCTGCCACAGGTCTGCAATTTTAGGGCGAACAATACCTCAGATTCTGGGCTGCGGCAACCTTAGATTTCACCTCAGAAAGGTCCGACCCTTCTTCATTACGATTCTGCTGTTAGAATTCTTACTCACACATGTCATGTTGATCTGATAAAGGAATCTGACAGTTGGGGGCTCGTTTAGATAGTCCTTGTCACAGAATAATTTTAGCTGGTATATAGATATGATCTCCATCATCCATTCCATAGCTGACAGTTCCATCATCAAAGCCTTTCTCTCTTCTTTCTAGCTCTTCCAGCAAACGAAAGTTTCTTGGAATAACAACAGTGGAGTGGTTGGCCATCGGAGCTGATCCGATCTGAAACGTGTGAAGTGATGAAGACCCTCAATTCTTAGCTCGTCCCCTTGCTCTCCTTTGCTCTGGGTTCCTTTACCTTAATTGCCAACTATTTCTAGCATGCGGCTGGACTGTAAGTCCTTCAAGCCTCACGGTCTAGCTTTAGGTGCCACAGTTTTCTCTAGGATGAGATCCGCCCTCCAATGAGCCACACACACAAAAAATATCAGTCACGGTTCTGTATATTAATTCAGATTGGCCTCCCAACAGTGGCATGCGGACTCCTCCAGTAATCCTCCAAGGGTGTCCTCAATTTTCAAACTTTCACGGCCTGTTTGTAGACTGAAATTAATCCTATATTTGACTGTGCAATGATCTTCTTCAAGTCTGCTCTGATACCATGTCGAGTTTATGGTAAGCTGATGCATTTTTATTTTTCTTACTATTTAGCATAAACTGAACCATAACTACTGCAGCAAACCAAGATCACAAGAAGAATAACCATGCACAAGAACACAAGAAGTATCCTGGGAAACCCTTCTCAACAAGGGAAGAAAACCCAGCCAATCCTTTTCTATATTCTCAAGAGAAAGGCCTCCCACACCATCACCAAACCTAGCACACAAGAAGGTGCTGTAATTCTCATAATTTCAGACCACAACTTCTGAAATCATGAGATGACACATTGATAAGTGTGTTTCCTCAATGGGGATTCACCTTTATTTATATAAGACATGCCACATCAAATGATGTGTCTATTGGCACAATAGGGCCGACCTCAATAACTCAAAATATAAATAATAATTACCATATTAATTATCTATTAATTATCTTTTACATTAAGGTGGGGCGGACCTGTACCCTTTACATAACAATTAGGGTTACAGGTAAGTCTGATTCTTGAACAATATAGCAAGGGATCTCATACACCCACTAGTGCTCAACCACTAGGGGCACATCCATAGGGATGTCAATATCTCTATCTCACGGCGTCTCACAGGAGAACCACACTCACTAGTGCTCAACCATTAGGATCACGTTCACCTGTGCTCATCCACAGGCATGTCCAACTCAACAGATCTTCTTTCCCACTGCATTACACAGGAGAGTCATCTGGAGTTCATCATCTCAACTCTCTGCTCAGAGGAGGCTAATACATCATCTTCATCTCTGTCTCATAACGATGCACCCAACTCATGGGAATTCACACGTTCACCTTGTGCTCAGCCACAGGCACGTCCAACTCAACAGATCTCCTTTCTCACTGCGTTACATAGGAGAATCATCTGGAGTTCTTCTCGACTCTCTGTAAGGAGGAGACTATCTCTACGTTCCAGCTCTGTCTCAGATAGGAACCACACACCCATCTCTCTCAGGTCTGTGTCCTGGAGGATGTCTCACGCAACTTTAATCATCAACATTTTGCACCTTACAATTACTAGCCCTGATATTGCATTCACTGTGGGATTGATATGAAGATTTACGTCTAATCCACATGTTGAGCATTGGAATGGTGCAAAACACATTCTTAGATATGTTAATGACAAAGTTTAGTCTTGATAAAAAATAAGTTGTGATTTCAAGCTTTTTTCTTTTACTAACTTTGATTGGGTTGGTGACTATGATGATAGGAAATTATTGACTATGTCACATTGGATCTGTTGCTATGAAATGAACAAAGGTTCGTTTACTGAGAAACATCCAACATAAGAAGGACAAATAATTAAAACCCATGTTGGACAAGTAACGGTCATGTCCTTTAGTTAGGTCATGTCCCTTAGTTAGGTTATGTCTTTTAGTTTTATTATGTTATTTATTTTTGTTATATCGATATTATTATTCACATTTATTTATATATTTATGTTTATTACATGCTATCTTATGGAGCAACAAAAAAAAAGTTGCCATTGCATTATCCTCCATAGAGGTTGAATGTAAGAGATCTACTCTTGCTGTGCAAGAAATTGTTTGGCTAAGAAGAATACTTGAAGAATTACATATTCCTTAGGATGGTGCCTGTTACCGCCTTATACACACCTGGGAGACGTGGAAGAAATCTTCAATCCACTCGGTGTGTCCTTGGGGGCAAGTGAGAGTTAAGGTGCTGTCACCTAATCCTCAACTCCTCCATCTAGGCCAACTCCTAGCGAAGCCAAGGGGGGAAGTCCCTAACAAATATACTATGGCTTGATCTAAGCTAAGTACAAAAATGAAATCTAGGAGTTTATTATTCTTTTTAAACCATCAACCATAAACTGATAAAACGTGAAGTAAACATTCACCACGATATATAATCAAATAAGCATGTACTTACATCAAAAGGATACTGAGAAACAATTGTTAGATGCAAATTTCATTCAAATTAAATAGATAACCAAACGTGAAATGAAGCCTGTGGCTTTGATGAGTGTGAAAATTGAGACCAGTGCCTTAAAGTGAATCGTGGGCAGTGTAGTTCGAGTGTTTTATTCGGATAAATTAATGTTTAGTTAATGAAATGGTTTGGGCCTCCTTGGAGGTTAACTCTTTGTTTGAAAACTTGCAGAGAGCTGTATCGAAACCTAATGGTCTCACCAGTAAAACTCACTGAAAGTGCTGGATGTCCAAAACAGGTGGAAAGCCAGGTCCCGAGAGGGCCCACCTTACTTCTCAAGTCACTTCAAGGCGTTTTCCCGCGCATCAAGTTAACTACTTTGGGGGTTGTCCTAATTAAACTATCAATCACTGACCAACACAGTGTGTATGAACTTACTTCCAGCAGATCGAGACTAGCTCGCAACTGGAAGGGTTAGGAACCGCACTGTGAGCTGAGGGGAATTTGTTTATTTTAT
>ML777159.1:880363-891315 GCA_009831015.1 Picea engelmannii
TTGAGACTTTAAATGAATCTAAGCTAGGCTCTTTTAGAGTTTTCTGTTTGCTGTCCTAAAACAGCAAGCTAAAACTCCTAAATAGCTAGATCTACAAATGCAAACTTAGAACAACTTTCTACCTTGAAAATTTTAAATAATTTCAAGGAAAAAAGCCACAAAACTACTTAGATCTATCCTTTGAATAAGAAAGAATTTGAACCGGATCTAAGACTCATGCATGCAACATTAGATAATAAGATTAACCTTTAAAATCAATCCTAGCTAACATGCAAAATAGATAACCAACGATTTTCTTTAAAAAAAAAAGAGAGGAGGAGAGAGCAAGCTTATGCTTGGAATATCTTTGGGCTATGGGGTCCTTCTTTGGTGAAGCGAAGAGGGATTTTCTTCAAACGTCTTGAAGAAGTAGAAGCATCAATCTAGATCTTCCTAATCTCCAAATAGAGCATCAATTACTTCACAATCCTTGCACAATAAAGGGTTAGAAAAATGGTGCCACCTACAAGCAAGACTCCAATAAACAATTAGTTAAGCAAAACAAAATTGCAAATTGCAAACCCTACCAATAGATAAACAAAAGGATTACTAATCAAGCAAGCTTAGTATTCCTATCCAAGTAAGTAACAATACTTCTACAAGGCCAATTTTAAACCAAAATATAATAGCATAAATCATGAAACAATATCACCTCATTTACAAGCATCAACACATTTGGACAATCCACCAATCTTGACCTCCAAAGTCTTCCTTTTATTCCAATATGAAAGAGTATTACAATAGAATGATACAATAAACAATTCTTCTCAAGCTCCAACTATCTAACAATAGGAGAGAAAGCTTTGCTTTATACAAGTTTGGGTGAAGATCTCCCAATGAAGAGGGCGCATGCCAAGTGTGAGGGGCGCACCCTTTGATTGAGAACAAGTGTAAGAAGGAAGGGGGCGAGTTGTTTCATTCCCCACTTGACAAGTATGAAGGGGCTGCCACATTGCAGCTTTTGGTGAGGGAGAGGGCGAGTCATAGATTTGGGGGGCGATCTCCCTTGGAGAATGCGCCACCTCAAGGGAGAGGTGCGCACCTCCTCTTGAACATATGTTGTAAACCAATCATCCATGCCATGAACCATGCCTTTGATCCATACTACATCCTCCTTGGAGCGCCACCTTGCCTATTGGGCTTTTATTCCATCTCAAACATGTCCCCACATGTTCCCTTAATTTGTGCCCTTGTTGATTTTTATTGATTTTATTTGACTTTTTTGGGTTTTTGAGAGTAAAATTAATTTTAAGTGATTAAAATCACTAATTTTACTCAAACAAGTGGGTACCTAGGTAATATGAGTTCTCTAGGTCCAAAAATGAGCATCCCCATGGCCTATTTAGTCCCCTAGTACCACTTTTTTAATGTATCTTTATTTTTTAATTAAAAATTGCTGAATTCTGACAATTTTTTAATTAACTGAAAAAATATAAAAAATCCTAGGGGGGACTTAATACATTTCCATAAGACTCTAGGAGGATGTTTAGCACGGTAATATACATTAGACATTAGGCTTAGATCTATGCTCAAGCCTAACCATGGGCATATACTCCAGCTTTGGAGGAATTGAGTGAAAAAACTCATAAATTATAAATTTATTGGAAACGGCAAAATATAATTAGTAAGTGAAAAAACACTCCAGAGTATAACTCACGCTTAGGACTTAAGGTGGCTAAGACCTTTTGCAAGTTCATCATGCAAACACCTCTTATTACAATTTTTTATGGAAATGTAAAGAAAAAAGGTGGTCTTTACGACCGGTTGAACTTCTGAACTTTGAATTTTGAACAAATGATGTTCAAACTTTGGCGGCTCGCTGGAAGTCCATCTTAGTGCAACTTTGATGGATAACAGTGCCACTACATTATTTTGTGACAATCAAAACACCATTGCGTTGACAAACAATCTAGTCCATCATGAAGGAACAAAGCACATTGAAGTTCAACATCACTTTGTTTGAGAGAAAGTCCATGATGGCCAAATCATTTTTCAATATTGCAACACTGAAGATCAAGCATTTGGTATATTTACTAAAGCTCCATGCGAAACAAAGTTTGTCATCAAGGGGGGATCAGTGATTGTGATGTCAATTCCTCTCTCTCTCCCTAAAAGATCTTTCACTATCTTTTGAATATTGTAGCCCATGGGGCATTGATTTTGTAAGCCCTAGAGGCATGTAAACCCATGAGGTATGACAATTGTGGGACCATAGTGAATCATTTGTTTCCATGCTGTTGTATGACCTATAGAGGGATCGACAATCCATGCAATGTTTTATTGTGACATGACATTGTAAGACATTGAGAGATATTGTAAGAATATGTAAGTATGGTAAGCCCAAGCATTATGGCATAAATCCTCCCCATATGGTGAAATCCATAAGAAGTTGGATGTGACTATGGGCATACTAAATGGCACGGATCCTCTGCTTGTGGCCAAAGTCACAAGTTTGATGTGATCATGTTCATGATTAGGCACTCCCATCCTAGTTGTGAAGAGAATTGTCTTGTTTGTTGTTTTGGCACTCCCATCTTTGTGGTGATGAGAGTTGGCCATATTCTTGGCTCCCCCACCTTTGTGGGGGATTGGACATTGTTTTCTTGGCACTCCCACCCTTGTGGTAATGAGAGATAGCCATTGAATCATGGCACTACCTCCTTGTTGAAACATGTATTCGTATGGCATATTTACTTTTGGAGGATGATGGCACTTCCACCTTCATGAGTTTGGAAGTTAACCCATTCTTAGCTACTATTAAATCTCATTTAACCTTAAGAGGGGATGTTGGAATATTAATGTTAAATGAGCATAACGCATGAGTTGAATTTCTAGGCTAGAACAACTCATGTCTAATTTAATGTTGACTTTGAGTTTAGATCAACGACTCACACTTCAACAAAGAGCCTATACGAAGGGAGAGGAAAACCATTATGATCACTTGATCATGAGACTATTGTTGTTAAGAGAAGTGAACATAACAAGCATTTTGAAGCAATACAAAAGAGGAGAGGAGGTTTGAGAATGGTTTTTTCCGTTAGGTTTTTCCACTATAAGCTTGTGTTTTTTGTTATTGTGTGATTAGTTTTATTATTTAGTTTTATCTCATTCATTTAATTTATTTGAGTTGTTTAACAATAAATAGTTAGAATAAGTAATAAATAAGTTAACATGACAATTAGAGACTTAATTAAGATAACCTCGTTTCATGTTGTGTCTCTCATGAGACTCTTCCAATTCTCCTATGGGATGTGAAATGCATTTGAATCATATTAATCACTTTTTAAATAATGAATTGAAGCGACCATTCTCTCTCATATGCAACTGTGTATTTTTGTCAATGATTTCTATGTGTGTAAATTTGATACAGCAAATCGTGAGTTGCAGTCGTGGTTACATTTTTTTTCAATTGCATAATGATGACCACTAGTAGCGATTTGGTCGGCACGAGCCAAGAGGGACTAACTTCGGGTTATACTTGTACTGTGACTGTAAGTAGCGGTCAGGTGAGGGAAAGCAATGATAGTGCCAAGGAAACTAGTGGTTTGCATAACATAGGAAAATTCTAATTTTTTATGCAAAATTCAAGATTGAATAGATTACTAACAAATATTTTTGTCATGTGCAGGAGCCAGAGGAGGAGGAACAACCGCAATGGTTTCCAGAGGAAATTGGTACAATGGCCAATCGTGAAAGGACCTACACATGGATGCAAGAGATGGCAGCTGGGCTGCCGGCTGCTGAGAGGGATACCTTGAGGAGATGTGGCTTGTATAGGGCCAGTCAGACACGACTTTGCAGGTTCGATCAGGCCCTATGTAGGGAGGTGATTGGGTACTGGGACGATGTGTCCCATATGTTCAGGTTTCCACGTGTTCATATGACGATCACGTTGGAGGACATTTATAGGCTTCTAGGAGTTCCTATTACAGGGGCGACACCGACATACACTGTGCCAGATGACTATGATGTTGCATGGGCTGAGTTGACAGAGCAGGACCCGATGGATAGGTTGGCGCCTGGGAATAGGCAAGGGGTTAACTTGAGACGACATGGCCTTCTAGGTTGTGGAAACTTGAAGAAGGTTGTGATGGCGGTCATGGAGTCGAGGTTGATACAGAGCCAAACGACAGGATTACTACCCGTGGAGACTTACATGTTGGTTCGTGGTTGTTTGAGGGGAGAGACATATGATTGGGGTGGGTATGTACTTGCTCGAGTATACGAACAGTTGTCGAGGGTTCGTCGGAATCGAGGGGGTGGACTAACATGCACATCACTCCTACAAGCATGGGTGTGGGAACATTTCCCACCATTGAGGAGCAGTATCCCTACACAGATACGAGGGCATCAGGCACGACTCCTACGATGGGACTCGGCGGATCCGCGTCGAGCAGCTATAGGGAGGCGAGAGACTACTTATATGATGGACATCCAGGCTAATGACATAGTATGGGAGCCATATCAGGGCATTGAGTGGCGAGAGGATGAGCAGATGTGTCCATGGTTTGATAGGACAGAGGTTAGGGGGCGATTGCGCAATCGTGATAACCAGGTTATGGTGCACTCAGCAGCGCATCAGAGGCGAATTGAGGAGAGTGAAGTGGTGTCTCATCACTTGAGGCGAGAGCAGGCTGTACCCCAAGGGGGTGAGCAGGATGTGCCCCAAGGGGGCGAGCATGATATGCCCCAAGGGGGGAAGCAGGATGAACCCCATGGGAATGAGCAGGATGCACCCCATGTCAGTGAGCAGGATGTGCCCCAAGGGGGCGAGCAGGGAGAGGAGGTACCCCGTACAGGGCATGGACAAGAGGCAGCCTCACATGATCTGACAGGTGAGAAAAAATGTCTAAGTTTTTTACAAAGTAATTAGAAATTTTTCCCTTTATCAAAGCAAACGACTAACTTTGTCATATATGTGTGTGTAGGTGTGCAGCGATACACAACTGACGACATCGGGACCTTCATTGAGTGGATGACAGCTGGCCTATGGCCAGATGAGGTACCAGTACGAGTGGCGCCGGTGCCACCATTTCGAGAGGATGCACGAGTATTTACACGTGTCCAAAGGGCTGTGGAGACTATTCGGGAGCAGCGACAGGAGATTGCTCACTTGCGTGGGGAGATTGCGGGCTTGACTCGTAGGCGATATCGGGACCAGTGGCATCGCGAGAGCGAAGCTATGACTAGGCCGAGGGCAACAACAGATAGAGCCTCTAGTGTGGGAGGCGTGATGGAGGGAGAGATTGGGGCAGGGCCTTCTCATTAGTCATAGTGATGTCTTAGAATCTCTTAATGTATTTTGTAGGGCATTTTTCAGTCACAAACCATAGTTTTTAATTGGGTTAATCCCTGTTGTATGTATTATGACTATTTATCACTTTATGAAAATGTATGATTTTTCATTTATAACATGTGTACCAAATGGATGTTTTATTCTCTTTCATTTCTTTTGTGTTTATTCATTAACTTAACGAATAAACACAAATAAAAGATACATATAGAAAAGATTCAAAAAGCAATTGCAACCTAAAGTCACATGTTATGAATGAATACGATAGTGTAGAACAAAAATGTGCATTCTAGAAACCAATGCTTAATGCTTTATATGAATCCTATCAAACTTGACCAACTTATAATTGCTAAAATCAGTACTTGCAAAATTGTGAAAAATTCTAAATAATAAGAAAGCAAAGTGAGTGCTTGACCACATGACCACAATGCAATGCAACATAGGTTGGGGCTTGTGTAGTTCAGGGTTACGAGTCACGACAAACTATAGACAGAGGTTGGGAGACCCCCAAAAGCTTAACCACAGTTGTGAATGTTTCACAGGTTGTGTGTCCCAAGCAGGAGAGTAAAGGACTCAATCACTTTGAACATACATGGCAGGGGTAAACAAAGGAATTGGACACCAAGTCCACAACATGAACACCCTGTATGAGGCCCTTGATCTCGAAAGCTAAGTGCTGGTGAGCAAGAAGTCTTAACTCAGAGTAATGTGATGAGAATAAGATGGAACCATTGAGACATTCCATCAAAACCAGGGAGCATATCCTTGCCAATGAATGTTCATGAGATGAGCAATCCTAGTTTCTAGTGGATGGTAAGGCTTTTGTCATCAACAGCTGTTGGAAGACCCCTAGAAACATAATTGAACCTTGGCAAGGCTGCACAATGGCATGGTTCAAAAGGTGGAGTGGAGAAGACAAAATCACTCAAGTGTCAAGTCACTATTGGAGGCAGAGGACACACAAGTCAGAAGCATGGTAAGACCACTATAGAGATTGACCATTCAAAGCGATGTTTCTTGTCCACAAAGTATTAAAGGATCTATTAGAAAGTGTTACTTTGGATATTTGTAGGAGGTTGGGGCATCCTCGGAAGTGCTATCAAGAGCTTCTTCACCTTTCCAGGAAAGCAACAAGAGTAAGGCAATTGTGCGAACAGATAAAAAATATGAGTAGGGTGTAGGTGGGGAGATCTGAGCAAGTAGGATCAACTTGGAGTACAATAGCTGCCTCTCGGTATCCCCTCTGCATGTTAATTTCTATAGTGAAAAATTAGTTTTATCATTTTGGGATTTCTGCTGAGCAAATGCTGTTGGAATTTTATTTGTCATTTTGTTGAGAGTGAACATTCAAAGTTGGGATTGTTTAGGGATAAGTATGGCCTTCTTCTAGACATATTTATGCCACTTCTCTGTCATAGCATTTTACTTAGGTTAAAAGCTTCTGTTGATGTATAAGCCATTTTTCTTTGGCACTGTAAGTGAATAGATTAGCAATGCGCATACTAGGGAGTGGACTCTAAAGATGCAAAGCACTCTGTTTATTGTCCATCATTTTGCGATGAAAATCCTTTTAATTATAGGTGGGCAAAACATCAAGGACTAAGTTGAAATGTTGAAAGTATCTAGTTTATGAAGGTAAACCATAATGATATTTTCTGAATGGATAGTTGCGATGTACAAACCTACTTTATACTATTATCAACTGTTATCAATTTCTTTAAATCATAATACAAAAATAATGTTCTGTCCCTTGTTTTTGGTTTGTCTTAGATGGAGTTGAAGTTTATATATGATTGACAGTAAGATACACAGCTTCTGTTATTTTTAAGGGTTATTTAGAATTTTAGAGTGCAAGTGTACAAGGAAATGAGAGTAAATATTTGTTTGGCTTGTTTAGTGCCTAAATATGTTTATCTTGTCTTGTTTGGTACTCTAGACGTCCATCTTATGTGAACCTGGTAAGAAATAGATATATGGATGTTGTGAACTTCTACTCCTGACCAAGAACTTCCCTTGCTTTGTAAACTTGAGTGCCTTCTCTGCATGTCCTGTGTGAAAAGCATATCATTTTCTAAAGTTGCGGATGGCTGTATTTCCTGAGTACTAGAGAATTTCATGGAATCTAGTGAGTCTTATTGCTATGGTAGTAGTCCAAAGACTGAATTAGGGATAGGAAAGCTAAACGATGTGACTTGATGCTAGGTTGAAGATACATTACCAGTGTTCAGAGTGTCTGCAGAGATGGGCATTCCGGGGATTTTTTTAATTCATGACTTTGTCAGTGAACAAGAAGAACATGTAAGTTGAGGATATCCACAGAGTTGTGTATGTTACGCTCATATTTTCAATATTCATTACAGGAATGGGTGGCTATTTACAGTATCAATCTCTGAATGTTAATTTTCATGGAAAGGCTGCTTTGTTTGAAACTCTGCCTAGATTCAGCGGGATGCGCTTTGACACATAATTCTCAAAGTCCCTACTACTGTCTATAGTCAATATGGACTCTGATTAATTTGTTTAGGAACTTCTCGCAGCAGTGGATGAAAGGCCCTGGCAGGGGCTCATGAAAAGAAGAGTTCAACACTATGGTTATGAGTTCATGTATAAAGTAAGATATTGACCTTTGACTTCTTGCACTACTTATTATCTTCTTAAATTGTGATTTTTGTTTTTCTGTGGAAGTGCATATGTATTTTATCCAATGATACAAATAAGTCCACAATGTGGATAGCTTTTGTGTCGATATTCTTACTGCTTGCAGTTAATTCATTATGTTGCATAGCTGAAGGGTTTGTCTTTTTCAGAGGATTCCATAGAGGATTCCATAAGTTCATCACTAGTGAGATTCGAACCCTGGAGGTCATCATTCTATCAGAGCTTCATTCATTGTGATAGAGTTCATATTTTCTATTTTGATTTCATTCCATGAACAAAAGTGACCTATTTAGAAGGATATTTAGGTACAATTCTTCAAAGCTGGTCTGCAAATACCAAATAGTCATTCTACAAAATTCTGAGTTAAACTTAAACATCCTCAGCCATAATTTAGATTGGTTGACATCTTTGTATTTGCAATTTTTTTAATCCTCATTTGAAAAATGAAAAATAAATGAATACCATTTAAGTATGTACCTATTGGATTTGTCTGAATGATAATTTCTCACACATTAGCAAAAGCTGTTAGAAATTGAATTTAAAATTACTAATAAATACTTAACTTTCAATCCATATTCAGTTATAATATTTTTGAAATGACTGCCATTTAGTAGGATCTATCAAGAATGAGCAAATGCCAAAAAGCGAGGGGCATTTTCAATGTTCAAATGTACTTTAAAATGGAATATCCTCAGCATTAGTCTTCTGTGGCATTTTTTTTCATTGCCAGAGTAGTAATCATGTGATCTTTTTCTAACAGGAAACATGCACAAAATCAAGGTCCAGTATGGAATGGTGCTATGAACAGTGACCAAATATATAAAAGAGTTGAAATCAAACCAGAAAAGACAATTCCCAAATAAAGGTGCAACCACTTGCAGTTAGCACTCTGTCCTTGCAAGGAAAGAAAATGAAATTGAAGAAATACATAGGATGTGGATTAAATAAGGTAAACCGACATTGTGTAAAGCATAGGTTATGTGCCTTTTTGCTAAGCTTCCTTATCCAAGGGGCATTTATGCTGTCGACATTCATCAAGGACTTGCACCTGGCCTCATCTGCTTGCCTTATATTAACCAAAGTTATCAGAACCGGAATGGAATTTCCAAAATCATGAACTGAACCAGACGTCCAGAACTGACCAGAAAACTGGGTCGAAGAACCAGTCGACTAAAAAATACATAAAATATTCAAATTGTAATAAAAAAATTGTATATTCATGTACATCAATATAAATCCATATCATTAGACTCCAAAAATGCAAAATTTGCTCATGTATATAGCATGTAATGGTGAATATAACAAAATGGCATCAAGATATAAGTTCTACAATATGCATAATTAAAGTTCTGGTAGAAAATACATAAACATTGAAGCTCTAAATGGCCTCTAGAGTCTTGTTACGGCCTGGAAAAACCCTTGGATAGAATGTAATCGAAGGTGTCCAGATAACCACTATCATACTATGGGGTGTGTCATGTCATTTAATCACGCTCCCTCTCAATTCTGGATTGATTGTTTGGTTCTTGCCAATCTGAGGGGGATCTCCCTGAAAGGTTTGAAGCTGTAACTTTAAATCCTTTGGAGAAGGTGCCTCAAACCTGCAGTATACTGCTGTTTTATTCAAATTTGCAGTTAATTTCTTAAAACCAGCGAAGTCAAAGTGTGGATTTATGATAAAAATTGTTAAATCAGCTCAAAATACAATAAATTCACTATAGTAGTCCCAGCGAAGTCAAAGTGTGGATTTATGATAACAATTGTTAAATGATAAAGCAGCTCAAAATACAATAAATTCACTATAGTATTACTCTGTTTCTGCAAGAATAAATGCAAAACAACAAGCTTTTATGGTTTGAAAGTGGCATATTTTTGTTTTAAAGTCGATGAATAATGATGAATTTTCAATGTATAGCTGGTCCTATCAAATCCCGTGCCTTGTCTTGGGAAATGGAGTCAAGAAATGAGAAAACCAATGAGGTGAATTACACTAGATTCGAACTTTGAAACCATGAAAGCAATCAAGGGCTGAAATTTTATACATGCAAACATTAGTCCATCTCCAAAGGATTTAATTTCTATTATCATGAGTGGAGGTGCAATTACAATGTCTTGTCCACAACAAATAAACTCAAAAACGCTCCAAAAAAAACAAGAGGAGTTACAAACATGCTCTTGCACAATTGCATCCAATCACCACTGGAGGCCGCTGCTCTGCAAATAGCGAATAGATCTCTGCGAATCCTGTGTACATGTGTTTCCTCCAGGTCAAAAAGTAAAGGCCGAAGAAGGTAGGATAGTGAATGTAAAAGAAGAGTGAATGAAGATGCCAAAGCTTGGAAATGATGGAATTGTCTTCCAACCTTTGAAACTCCACTAAATAGACTTCATCCCCTTGAGCGATGTTGAGATTTGGGTACCTTGGAAAGTAGTCCCCATGTGCTTATGAGTCTCTAAGCACAAAGGGGGAAGACTATTACCCTTGTACTTTACTTTATGATTCTAATTTCACTTTGACTTAGGAGTTTTAAGTCAAAAGTGAAATATGTCACTTAAGTCATAAAGTGACAATTAATTCACAATGTCGGTGAATTAATAGACATAAAGCAACTAAGGAAAGTGGGTTTCCTAAGTGAGATTATTGGAGTTGATCTCACCCATTGATTAGACTTGGCTAGATCTAATCTAGGCCATTGATCTTTTAGGGTTGGCATGAGGAGGCTAAAGAGAGGGTACAAATATTTTTGAAACTTATTCTTCACTTGAGAGTTTTGGAGAAGAGAAGAGGGGCGCATTTCTTGAGGAGAAGGAGGGCACAGTTCATGAGGGTTTGAGAGAAACCCTTGAGAGCTTGAGGAGAGGCTCTTGGTTGCTTGGAGCTTGCATGGAGAGTATTTCCATGGAGTCTTAGCCTTCACTTCTGAGAGGGAGCATGCATATGGAGGAGGGGTGCATCTTGAGG
>ML777159.1:936151-981964 GCA_009831015.1 Picea engelmannii
CTTCATTTGCTCATCAGAGGAGGACTTGTCAGATTGAGATGAGATCTGATGCATAGGGAGAGGAGAGCTTGGGTGCTTGCTTCTGTGGAGAGAGACATTCAGTTTCTGGCTCAGTTTATTTATGGTGATCATTTCTGCTAGGAGGAGGGCGCACATGTTGAGAGGACTGGCAACTACCTGGTAGCAGATCTGCTTGGAGGATTCGAGCTCTGAAAGTTTCAGTGGAGAGGCAGCACAGGAGAGGACATTCCTGTGGAGGGATTTCTTCATTGGGTTCTAGATGAGCTAGGGTGCTTCAGTTTAGTATAGAGGGCAACAAAGGGAGAAGCCGCACCACAGTTTGGGCACTTCTTTCTCCGGTTCTTGTGGCAAGGCACGTGAGGAGCTTGCTATGTATACAGGTTCCATTGTATTTCATTACTTGTTTTATCTCTTGCTTTAATCATCATTATATAGAGAGATATCCCAAACTGGTTTTCCCCGGGGGGGTTTTTATCCAGGGTCATGTTGACCAAAAATACCTGTGTACAAAAATGCATGTGTTAGTCTCTTAGATCTGCTTTATTTCAGCTGTAAAGATCTTTAGGTGTGTTGTATTTATATTACTATGCATGTGCTAACTTCTGGTTACTAAAACTACATGCTAGAGCACCTAAAATTGGAAGTGCAACCGTAACAAATCAACAAGAAGTTCTTGGACTGTTGGCTGTCCTAAAACAACAACAAACACTTTACATAACAGTTGAAACTTAGAGCCTAACTGTGTTTAAAGACAGACCCAGTAGGCATGCTTGATAGGACCTGAAAATCTACAGAATCAAAGATCTTGTGACGAACATACCGACTAAGCAACAAGGCATCAAACTTTTCAAAGGGATCAAAATTCTCAAAAGGAAATTTCCAAGTATATACTTGTAACATCCAAGGATATGGTTGCATCCAAGGACTCTTTAAAGCATTTTGATAAAGACGATTATTATTGGCGGCCAAAGTTTTATTACCATTGCTCCATGAAAAAATAGTCCTATATGTCATACGCATAGTTCACTGCAAGTACTAAAAAAAGAGTTTTTCTTGATTGTTAATCTCAAGTCTAATTTCAATCTTCTTGTTGGGGAGGATGATACAACGCGTGATATTGGAGGTTCAATTGAATGCCTAAATCAAGCAAATAGAATGCCCTTTCTTCAATAGCTAGTTTGGGAAGATGTATAAAATGTTGATCTCTCATAATGGACACTTATTCGATCAAAATCTCATCAATGAAGCACTTGTTATTATTGAAGTCACTGTGTTTTTTTACCTAGCTAGGTGTCATTTGGGCCAGACATCTGATGCCACGTCATATGTAGAAACAGAAATCACGCTAATGATAAGGATCTCTCGGCTCATATTGTGGACTTGTTGGCCGCTACAGTTAACTCTGATAACAAGCATATTTTAATATAGAGAGGGAAAATATCGTGGCTCCCGCAATGAGCCCCGATGGGATCTTTGTAAACTCATTGGCATTGGAAGTAAATGAACTAAGAGCCCCTCTAAATACGAAATGGTTGAACAGTGAACACTTTCTTATTTCTTTGGTAACTAGTCGACAGGGTGCATTCTCCCTTTGGTTTTGAACGATACATAGCTTCTGTGTATAAATATACTCCAGAACTATTACCCTCTCAAGACAAACATGGTTGCTGCCAACATACAAGCAATGGCCCTCAATTGGAGCCTGGAGGGTATTACGAGTCAGCAACAATAGGAGAGTGATGGATGCCGGTGGTAGATGTAATGTCACCAAGAAAAGGGTCAATGGAAAAAAACCTCTGGCTCAGGGCTCTCGCCTTATTACAATGAGTCCTGGGGCAAAATTACTTAGACAGGCGATTGCAAATAAGGGTATCTCTGCTGCCAATAATCAAACTCAAGCATCAGTTGATATTGTCTAACTATGTATTGTATTTCAAAATTCCGGGAGTCATTACTATGAGGATCCCCATTCTATTCATTTTTTAGGACCTCGGCATGGAAAATACAAAAAATGGTTTTTAGAATGGGTGCAACAAAGTTAAAAAAGGCAGCAACCTGATAAACTTCAAACCAGTGAATTTTTACATGTTAAATGGTGGAACAGTCACATGGTTTGAAGGAAATGATCAAATCAATGATTCATGCAAATGGTGAAATACATTTTGTGAGCACCAGAGTCAAGGCCTTGGATATATATGTTAAAAATAATTAAAAAGTACCTAGGCAAGTGTTTCTCATCACCTAGGCGCCTAGGGGTGGGAAAATGTCTAATGTGGACCCTAGTCATTTAATTCATGTGATATGAATTAAAAGTGACTTTATGACTTAGGAAAAGTGGGTGAGTGAAGTGAGTTAATCTCCACCATTCATCTTGTCCAATCTAAACCCTTGGATTAAGAAACCCTTCAACTTCCCTCATTGAGTCGGTTAGGGTAAGAAGGCGTCCCCCATTTCATTTCTCCATGAGCATTTGGAGAATGTTGAGAGAGAGAGGTCGAGCTTTTGAGAAGGAGGGAAAACTTACTGCTCGAGGCACGAATTTCTAGGCAAGAGTACAACACAGAAATCGAGGCAGAAAGTACAGCCAGAAAAGGGCCATACAGTACGGATTTTTTGTGAGGCCTTACAGTAAAAAAGGGCACAAAAATCGAGGAGGCCGTACTGCAGATTTGGCACATATTTCAAGGCTGTCGTACAACAATTTTGACACAGAAATCGAGACAACATGGATTGGCACGAATTTTTGAGCAAATTCCGTACAATTTGTACAACAAGAGGGCACGAAATTCGAGGGCCGTACAACACTGTTTTCTGGGCACGAATTTCAAGACAGTTTGGCATTGTTTTCAAGGAAGATTGTTGGGCACATTCTTGAGATAAGTTTGTGTGACTTGCTAATAATTTGACTGCTGTAAATATCATTTTCTCAGAGCTCTGAAAATAGTAAAAAGCCCCTCTCTCACTGGTTTTCCCCTTGTGGGTTTTTCCAGGGTCAATGTTAGACAAAAAATCTCCTTGTCTTTAATTTCTGGGTTAGTGTGCTGTTGATAGAATTATTTATTTCTGCATTTAATGCTGTTCAGAATCCTCATGTTTCACTTTTGAGAATTGTTTATGTGCTTAGAAATTGATGCTATTATAAAACTAGGTTTTTGGGCATTAAACAATGATTAGTCTCAATGAGACTTGAAACTGGGTGAGGTCTAAATTTTTTACATGGTATCAGAGCCGAGTTGAAGAGGAATGCAGAATTAAATCAGCCATACAGAGAGCAGGACAAAAGTTACTTCACCAGACATAATTTTGGAATTTGTTATTTCAGCTGAGAAGGGTCAATGGCTACAGGTTTAAGAGTTGAGGACAGACTTGATGGGGCAATAAATTTTGGTGCTTGGAAGGAGAGAATGATTTTGCTTCTGTAGGAGAGTGAGTTATGGGACATCGTTGAGAACTCTACAACAAACCCAATAACAGTACCTACAGATGCTACACTTCTGGCAACATATACCAAGAAGAGTATCAAGGCTAAAAGAATCATCCTTGATGCCATCAAGGACCATTTGATTCCTCATGTGACAGGGAGGACAAATGCCTATGAGATGTGGGAGTCCTTGACGAAGTTGTATCAAAGTACAAATGAGAACCGAAAGATGGTTTTGAGAGAGAAACTAAAGAGCATTAGAATGATCAAGGCGAAAATGTGGTCACATATCTTACCAGGCTGACACAGGTAAGAGATGAACTTGGTGCTTGTTGACCACCTATTCAACTAGGGGGTCAACTCTATGTACCATGAAGATATGCATCATCATATGTTACCAAGTCAGAGACTATTTGGTTCTGCAGGGCAATTTTTGCCTCCAACACACATTTTTGTAAATGGAATTTCCGCTCCCCTGCGTGGGATAATAATGTAATAGGTCTGCATGGATCATAGTTAGGTCAGTTACCTTAGGATTTCTTCATTAGGAGAGTTCCTTCACTGAGTGTTTTTTTTCCTCAGGTTATTAATTTGGCCTAACCAACCTTATCAATTTCCCTTGAGTTTTTCACTCCCATTAAATAATTTCTCAGAAGTGGTGAAAGGCGTCCTAATGGATTCATACTCTGGTAGCTAGTGTTTAGGAATGATGTAAATGACCATGTAAGACATCTCAGAAAGTTTCGCGGAATTCCGTCGAGTCTAGATAGGTTTTTTTTAATTAATTAAAATTTCCTAAGGTTGGAAATTTAATTAATTAATTAATTAATTAATTTTTGATAAATATTGTAAAAACTATGTCCTTGGGCTTTTGATAGGGGTATTTGTGTTCAAAAGAAATGGAATGAGACCTCCTACACCCTTGGACCAAGTTTCAGCTTAGTCGGACAAATTTTGCTAGGTGTTTGTCCACAAGGAGTCTTAGTCAGGAAAAAAACAATTTTAATTGCTAAGCCATGACAAAGGAAAAATGTCAATTTTGTAATTTTGGAATAAATGGAGTAAAGTGAAGGTGGATAATGATGAGAGAGATATATCCTAACTTACCCAACCCCTTTCCCAACCTTTACATAACCCCTGGACCCACCTCTCACTTGAAAGCTCATGCCCCCATGGGGATTTGCACCCCCTCTCTTGGAAAAAGTGGAAACTTGCTTTAAGGCAAGTCGTGGGCCCCTCCCTCATGAGGTGCACCCTTCTTATCCTCCCCACGTCCCACTTGGAGTGTGTCCCACCCACTCTAACACACTCCCACTTTCCATTCCTAGCAAAACCTAAAAGCTTGCGCCCTCCCTCCTTGAGATCTCATATTGGCTTGGGTTTTGACACTTGGCAAAGATCCAAGTGGGGTCACTTGGCCTCTCAAGGTATAAATAGAACCTCTCCCTCACTCATTTCTCACCATTCTTTTGAGTATTGTTATGCTACCATTTTATTACCATCTCTCTCTCTCTCTCATTCTTTATCTTGCTTCCATTTTATTTATTCTTGGAGAGCTTGGAGCAATTTTGTTGCGACAACCTCTCCCTTTGGTAATAGAGAAAAGCTTTGGAGGAATCGTGGAGTACGAGATTTTGTCTTGACGTTCCATTCTATTATGAGGTGATCTTGTTCCTTCTTTGAATGTTTTCTGTGAAATATTGAATATTTGCTTGGGTAAATTTTCTTTACTTAGCTAGGTTTAGCAATAGTGTAGTTGCTGGCCTATATGTTTTGTATTTACTAATGATATAAACTTGGTTGTGTTATTGGTGCATGCAATACATTATCTATTCTTTATCTCACGTTTTGTTCAAGGTTTGCAGGTTATCTCAAGGAGCTTTGTTGGGATAGATTCGAGCAAGAATCTACCCTCACAGCTTATTAAAAACTTCATAAGCTTTTCCATTTCTGTTTCTATCACTATATTATTCAGATTTTGGTTGCTAACTCTCTTAGATAGGTCATTTAAATACATTATTTTTCTGGTTTTTATATGCAGAAAATTTCTGTTGCAAAACAAAAGTTTTCTTAACGTTTGTGGGTGTTGCAGCGTTTCCAACAAACAATAGCTTGCTGGTTTTTGCAGGTTCTCGCCAGGTCAAGGGTACATGCTGCTCGTTTTCAGTCACAACACATTTCCAAAGGCCCCCTTTTGATGTGGTAACAAAATCCCTTCTTTCTCCATCTTTCTAAAGCATCGTAAGCAAGCCCAAAGGGGGTCCCCAAGTGGCTTGCCTTCTTGTTTTGATTTTCAGTTTTAGTTTAGTTCTTTTCCTTTTTCCTTTTTATTTTTCTAACCCCCATAGTATAACTAGCTTAGTTGTGGATGTCTAATATGCATGCTCATGGTTAAACTTATCTAGTATTAGATCTCACACATAACTAAATGCTAGTTTAAGCCCGTGGAGGCATAGGATACAATCTTTCATTTTCGTTATTTCTTTACTTGCAAGCTCTCGTTCCTCAAGCATTTATCTTTCACATTTAC
Organism: Picea engelmannii; assembly: GCA_009831015.1. NCBI lineage: Eukaryota > Viridiplantae > Streptophyta > Pinopsida > Pinales > Pinaceae > Picea > Picea engelmannii. Next base: position 942,124 of record ML777159.1, read on the forward strand.
AAGCAAACATGGGTATCTTAATGGTGTAAAATAATCCTTTCATTTCCGCAAGTTATTTCAAGTTTTGTTTATGCTTTACATGCAATAATCTTACAATCTAAGAGCTTCATTTTCCATTGCTTTAATATTTCGGTTTTGGGCCCTTTTGACACTTTTAGAACACATGAAACTCATAGTAATATACTCAAACACCTAAAAACACCCAGTCCATAGGTTTAATAACCAACTAGACTTAATAGGACACCTTTACCGACCCATCTTCGCCATTTAAAACGGGGACTAGAGGAAGCAACATAAAGGTGATAGGCCGGGGATGGTCTCGTGGCGCGGAGCGTCCTTTTCTGGGAGTACTATTTTTCTTGGGCTGACTTGTGGAGCTAGGGTAGGCCTCTATTGGCCCTTGACCAAGTTTTGGAGATCCTTGGCCATGTTTGACCTATTTTGGGACTTCGATAGGCTGGTCGAAGGCGGAGCGCAAGTCGAAGCGGAGATCGCGGGATCTCGACCCCTTTTTAGGGCATTTTTGGGATTAGGTTTATGTAACGGGTATGGGGATGTCGGCCCATGGGTTAACCCATGTGTAGGCCCTTTTGTAATGTATAAATAAGTAACTTGGCGATGTAAGTAGTGGTGAATGATCGGATGTTTTGTGTGGTTGATGCTAGGTGCTAAGTATTGTGCTAAGTGCAAGTAATTGTAAGAGGCTCTGTGCTTAGTGTATGGTCATTTCTAGTGCTTTGTGCATAGACTGTGCGAGGAGACTTTGTGCTGTAACTCGGGGAAGGAGGATCTGGCGAGGTGCGCGCAGATCTCCTGTCCTCTGCAGAGTAGGATTTTAATGCTCTGTGCCTGTAAGAAGCTTGACAAAAGATAATAAAGAAGAGAAGAGTTGGTGGATGTAGCCCCACGCTGGGGTGAACCACGTATATCCTGTTTTATGGTTGCTTTGTGCATTATGGTTGTTATATTGTTTGTGATTTATGCTTAGTGTAATAATGTATGTTTAGATGAATATGATAGCTTAGTGCCTAATGATGTGAATAAGATGCTAGATCTGCTCTGTTTCCTTATGCTAAGTGCTTAGATGTGTTAGATCTGGTTGAATACTGCGTTGCTTTATAATTAGGGTTTTATCTACGAAGTAAATACTGGTTGAATACTAACGAATGGTAACTGCCAAGTGCTTTGTTAGAGTATTGTAATCACAGATCTGTGTCCCAGCTAGGTTGCAAACATCTGAGTCCTGCAACCACCTTTGCGTCTACCTCGGGTGAGACTTCATCTGCTTCTCAGGTGTTGCTGAAAGGGCCGGTTGTTAGGGTTTTGTTGGTGCGCTGTTGAAGCGTTGAACCCAGGGTCTGCCCCTGTGCCAACAGTTTCGGTTCCATACTTCTTGAGCACCCACCAATTACTTGGTAAAAACGGGGGGAGTATTGGGTTGACACTTAGTTAGGATTGAAGCATCATTTAATAACTTTTAATCAATCCTTAATTTACAACTTTTGGGCAATCAATTTAATATACTGTTGGCAATCTACATTTACACTTGCAAGCACTTTCTCACTGTTACATTTACATGTAAGTTATCTTTATGAGTTGTGGATTAATTATCTAAGTGGTTATATCTATGCTTTGGGACACTTTCCTTTTCAAGCATTTCCCATTTAAATTGTTGTTCCTATTTTGGTGTGATCCCTCAAGAAGTTGCGCATCCTCTTGGAAGCATTATCTTGTTGGGTCTTGAGTGATTTTTGTGTACCATTGATAGCAGTCCAATAGAGTAAGTGCATCGTTTTGAGGAGACTCTCTGTTGTGAGCATGCTTGGCTGGTTATGTTGATGGATGCATCTTCTTGAATATCTTTAATTTCCTGCACATACAAGTGATTGTTAGTTGGTGCCTTGTATCATTGCATTTCTGTATCTTGTATCTTTTGTATCTTTGTTTAGCAATACTTTGTTGTAATCTTTAGATATTCTTTATTATATCTTTGTAACTAGTTGTATCTAGTCTACTTGTAATCTTTGTAAACTTTGTAACCTTGTGTAAACAACTTCCCTTAAACTTAGTTGACCCCTTGCCCAATCTTAGGCACTAGTCTTAGTTGTCCTAGGAAAAGGCTTGCTTGACATTCTAACTGTTGCACTTGCATTGTTGCCTTTGCATCATAGGCTAGATTTTCCCCCAACCTTTCTAACTAATTAAAACCAACTCCTAGAATTTAAACGTTAATCTCATCTAGTAACTAGGGTCTACCCCCCTTGGCTTCCCTAGGAGTAAGCCTAGATGGAAGAGGTTCAAGTCAAAGTGACAGCGTGGGCTTTTAACCTAGGCCTTGTGCCTCCAAGGACACACTAAGTGAGCAGGACTTAGCTCACGTTTGCAAGTGTGTATAAGGACGACAACAGTGCTGTTGGGGAGGCCATTGTTTACAGTGAACTTGTGAGGACAACATTGAATGGGGTGACCAAACAATGGGTTGTTTTTGTTGAGGGCATTGTGGCAAGGGAGAATCTTCCCAAGTGGGAACGTCTTTGGGATGAATTTGTTCACGAGGAAACACAAAGAGGGTATGTGCATGGCAGTTCATCTACTGGTAATGATGAGGAGAATGTGGCTCTTGCTGCTAACAACAAGAAGAAGTTCAAAAAGGGTCCTAAGGAAGGGAACACGCCGAAGGGTGAAGGCAAGAAGGACATGAGCAAAGTCAAGTGCTTTGCATGTCACATGTTTGGGCACTATGCGGGGCAGTTTCCTAAGAAGAAGAGGAAACATATTGCAGCTTCAGCAGAGGTGGAAGTGTTTTCCACCAAGTTCGACAAGGAGTTTTCCTTAGTGGTGTGTCTTTCCACTAGAGCCACACATTCCAGTGTTTGGTATATTGATAGTGGTGCCTCCTGCCATATGACAGGTGTTCGTGAGCATTTGACAGATCTTACACAGATTGGTGATCTTGAGGTAGTGCTTGGAGATGACTGGGTGGTCAAGGTAGTTGGTAGTGGGACAGTATCATTTAAGAGGGAGTCTCAACCTCCAATGCTGTTGAGAGATGTCCTATATGTTCCTGGCTTGAAGAAGAACTTGATTTCAGTTTCTACTATTGAGGAGAGGGGGTATGAGGTGTTGTTTCGTGATGGACAGGTGCTCCTATTTCCCAAGGGGTCCAGCATCACTTCGACCAAAGTGATTGGGACTCAACATGAGAAGCTGTACAAGCTCATGTTTTAGCCAGCTAGTGCATTGTATCATACTACCGTCAACAGTGATCTTTGTGAGCTATGGCATTGGAGGATGGCCCATTTACATCATGGAGCTCTGAGGATACTGAGGGAGATTGCGACTGGAGTGCCAGAGTTCAGTACAGAGAACCAGGAGTTGTGCAAGGGGTGTGCCTTGGGAAAGTACACCGAGACTTCTTTTCCAAGCAGTGACAACAGAGAAACAGGTATACTTGATCTGATTCATTCTGATGTATGTGGTCCTATGTTTTCTATATCATTGAGTGGTTGTTTGTACTATGTCATATTTATTGATGACTTCTCTCAGAAGTCTTGGATTTTCTTCATGAAGACCAAAGGACAGGTCTTCAATCGGTTCCAAGAGTTCAAAGCTCTTGTGGAGAACCAGACTGGGAGGAAAATCAGAGTACTGAGGACAGATAATGGGGGTGAGTATACCTCCAAGGAGTTTAATGACTTCTGTGCAAGAGAGGGCATCAAGAGGGAGTTGACTGTTCCTTAGAACCCATAGCAGAATGGGGTTGCCGAGAGGAAGAACAAAGCCATAGTTGGGGCTACGAAAGCCATGTTGCATGATCAGGAGTTGCCACTCTTTCTTTGGGTTGAGGCGTTACACTGCAGTTTATATGCAGAACAAGAGTCCACACAGAGCATTGGGGGATAAGACTCCCGAGGAGGCTTTCTCTAGGAAGAAGGTTGAGGTTGGGAACTTTAGGATTTTTGGGTGCCTTACATATTCACATGTCCCTTCTGAGAAGAGGACAAAGCTAGAGCCCACAACAGAAAAGGGGATTTTTGTTGGGTATAGCCAGACTTCAAAGGCTTTCCGCATATACATCCCTTCCTTGAGGAAGACAGTTGTGAGAAGGGATGTGAGATTCGAGGAGGATAGAGCCTTTAGGAAGTCACGAGGGACTGAGAAGGGTGAGCAGTTATCACCTTAGATTCAGGTGAGTCCACAACAGACTTCAGTGATATAGAGTTCAGGTCCACCAGTTTTGGTGACGACTGATTCACAGATGTCAGGATCACAGGCTACTGATCCTCAGATTTCAGGATCATGTGCTCCAGATTCTACTTCAGGTTCACAGTCTTCAGGTGATGGGATTGAGCAGGAGGAGTTCCCTCCACGGGACACTACTTCAGAAAGGAGGAAGCCCAAGTGGCTTCAGGACACTCTGAAGGAGGCACAAGGTTCTGTGGGGAATCCCATGAAGGCTGTGAGGGAGAGTAAACCTCCTGAGAGATTTTGCAGCTATCTTGCGATGGTGAGCAACATCTGGGAGTCTGAGCCTTCCACTTTTTTGGAGGTTGTCGGTAGACAGGTTTGGAGAGATGCCACGATGGAAGAGTACAATTCCATCATGAAGAATGATGTTTGGGAAGTTGTTCCTAGACTTGAGGGGAAGTCAGTGGTGACTTCTAGGTGGCTTTATAAACTCATATATACTGCAGATGGCAACATTGAGAAGTACAAAGCTCGTTTTGTGGCTCGGGGGTTCTCACAGGTTGAGGGAGTTGATTATGATGAGACCTTCGCTCTAGTTGCTAGATATACCTCGATCAGGGCAGTGATCTCTATTGCAGCAGAGATGGGTTGGAAGATCCATCAGATGGATGTGAAGACCACATTTCTGAATGGTCTCATAGAGGAGGAGGTGTACATTGAGGAGCCATTGGGCTTTGAGGTGCATGGGAGAGAGTCTCATGTGTGCAGACTGAATAAGGCATTGTATGGGCTGAAACAAGTTCATAGAGCTTGGTATTCTGGGATTGATGCCTACTTGCAACAATTGGGCTTTGAGAAGAGTGAGGCGGATCCCAACCTGTACTTCATTGTGGTTGGAGAGGATCCTCTCATACTCTTGCTATATGTTGATGATCTTTTCATTACAGGGACTGAGAGACTCATTACTAGCTGCAAGGAGAGCCTTGCTTCAGAGTTTGAGATAAAGATATTGGACTGATGCATTATTTTTTGGGGTTGGAGGTTTGGTAGGAGCCTGGAGACATCTTTCTGGGATAGGGGAAGTATGCTTTTGACATTCCGAGGAGATTCCAGATGGAGGATTGTAGGCCCATGTCCACACCCATGATTATCAATGAGAAGAAGCTCAATGCTTAATCCCACATTATATCGTCAGTTGATCGATTCGTTGATGTATTTGGTCAACACCAGACCAGATATTTGTTTTGTTGTCAACACTCTTAGTCAGTTTATGGTAGAGCCTAGGAGAGTGCATTGGGTGGCAATAAAACATGTGCTCAGGTATCTTTGTGGTACAGTGGATTATGGCCTGGACGATTTGAGAGGGGATGGAGTTTGATTGGTGGGCTATACTGATTCAGATTGGGCAAGATGTGTCAGTGACAAAAAAAGTACTTCACGTTGCTGTTTCGGATTGGGCTCAGCAGTGGTGTCTTGGTTCAGTCGAAAGCAGAAGTCAATGGCTTTGAGTTCTGCAGAGGCTGAGTATATGGCTGCCAGTCAGGCCAATTGTGAGGCCATTTGGCTTCGCAAGTTGTTGGTGGGATTATTTGGTGTGCAGTTGAGACCGACTGTGATTTACTGTGACAATCAGAGTTGTATCAAACTCTCTGAGAATCCAGTTTTTCATGACAGGTCTAAGCACATTGAGATTCAATATCACTTCATCCGAGATTATGTTCAGAGAGGAGTAGTTGAGCTACAATATATATCCACAGATGAGCAGGTTGCGGACATACTCACAAAAGCTTTGGGGAAAGGGAAGTGTGCACCTTTCAGAGATAAACTTGGGGTGGTGACTAACACCTTCCTCTGTAAGAGGGAGTGTTAAAAATAATTAAAAGGTACCTAGGGAAGTGTTTCTCATCACCTAGGTGCCTAGGGGTGGGAAAATGTCTAATGTGGACCCTAGTCATTTAATTGATGTGATATGAATTAAAAGTGACTATATGACTTAGGGAAAGTGGGTGAGTGAAGTGAGTTAATCTCCACCATTCATCTTGTCCAATCTAAACCCTTGGATTAAGAAATCCTTCAACTTCCCTCATTGAGTTGGTTAGGGTAAGGAGGCACCCCCCATTTTATTTCTCCATGAGCATTTGGAGAATGTTGAGAGAGAGAGGTCGAGCTTTTGAGAAGGAGGGAAAACTTACTGCTTGAGGCACGAATTTCTAAGCAAGAGTACAGCACAGAATTCGAGGCAGAAAGTACAGCCAGCAAAAAGGGCACAGAAATCAAGGAGGCCATACTGCAGATTTCTGTGGCAGAGTTGGCATGTATTTCAAGGCTGTCATACAACAGTTTTGACACAGAAATCGAGACAGCAGGGATTGGCACGAATTTCTGAGTAAATTCCGTACAGTTCGTACAGCAAGAGGGAATGAAATTCGAGGGCTGTACAACACTTTTTTCTGGGCACGAATTTCAAGAAAGTTTGGCACTGTTTTCAAGGAAGATTGTTGGGCACATTCTTGAGATAAGTATGTGTGATTTGCTAATAATTTGACTTCTGTAAATATCATTTTCTCAGAGCTCTGAAAATAATAAAAAGCCCCTCACTGGTTTTCCCCTTGTGGGTTTTTCCAGGGTCAATGTTAGACCAAAAATCTCTCTGGGTTAGTGTGCTGCGGATAGAATTATTTATTTCTGCATTTAATGCTGTTCAGAGTCCTCATGTTTCATTTCTGAGAATTGTTTATGTGCTTAGAAATTGCTGCTGTTATAAAACTGGGTTTTTGGGCATTAAACAATGATTAGTCTCAGTGAGACTTGAAACTGGGTGGGGTCTGAAAATTTTACAATATATATATATATATATATATTTGGTTCTTGCCTTTTTTAAATCAGTGGGCTGTTGGAGTGGAGAGCCCATGAGAACAACTATTATCCACACCAATACCAATGCACGTGGATATCTTTGCCTATCAAAGTGTCACCAAAAAAACAGTTTCGATTACTCTGTACAGGTGATGATTACTCACTGCGTGGCTTCGGCAAGGTCAGTGGATGAGCACTATATCCAGTAGAGGCAAATTGAATCCAAATCTGGATAGAAAAATCGTGCAGGCCAGGTTTCTTTTCATCATTCCATCCAGCTCTGGGAATGAAGTATCGTTGGCTCATTGGAAAAGATTTATGAAACCATCTCCTTGTCGCACTCATGGGACGATCATGGGCCAAGACCTCCTGGTTGACCTGAGCAAGCATGACTCTTGCTAAACTTTGATAGCTCAAATAGCTTATACCGATGTCATCGATGTTGGAGAAACTTCATATAGCATGGTTCTAGCTGATAGCATTGATGGTGGTGACGATCTTAGTCTCATTATGACAACCATGAATGGCAACATATTCTTCTTTACAACTCATGCTCCACATCATCCATTGAAGACCTGGAAATCACAAATGCAAGCTGTCGTAATCGTGAAATAATTTTTGTTTTTCTACCTTCTAAAATTTTGTGAGATAAGGAAGGGGGCAATTTCCGGTTACAATTCAAATTGTAGACCAACATCAAGTTTCTTCCGGATCACAGAGGCCTTGTAATGTTACGGTATCACTTCTAGTTCCTAGAAATCACTAAGGTTCAAAAGGAAAATCACAACATCAAATATATGATCAGTCTTGCCAACATCTGTGCGGACAAAAGGGACAATAATTGTAGAAATAGAATAGTTCTGTCACAAGAACTTTCAAGTAATACGGACGTTGATCAACACGTGGATAAGAGACACTTAATGACTTTTCATAATGGATATTAATGAGGCTTCACAACATATTTTATTTCGTGACTTTAAAAGAAAATAGAGGTGGTTCAGCCAACTCGTTTCAGCCATGAAATGACCATAACTGTTAACTACTCAAACCACCTATCCAACATTATAAAAGAAACATTGAATAACCAACAAAAGGAGGAAAAAATTTAGAGGAGGTATGTTGAGAGCTTAAGTGAGGTTTTCATCTTTCTTTCATTCTTCATACTCCATACATTTTCTGCTCAAAGATTTCATGAAGCTGTTGGCAGATGCATTTTCTGCTCAAAGATTTGATGAAGCTGTTGGCAGCAGGTGTAAAAACCAAACAGACAAATGCTTATCCAAAAACTTAGATTTCAACCTCCATTAGTATTCACCAATAATGCAAGTTAACTCAGCATGCAACTGGAACTATGAGCAGAAACACTAAATGACTAAGATCTGAAACTCCGCCGCGAAAATAAATGAACAGTGAACAATCATTCAAACACATTTGACACAAGAAGAAATTTCTGGGCAATGCCCCTGGAAAAACCCACAAGGAGAAAACCATTTCAGGAAAGATTCTTCTTATTGAGCTTGCAGGAAAAATCTGAGTGTACAACAGAAATATATTTCAGCATTAATTACAGCAGTACTTATCTCATGTACTGTGCCAACAGACCACCTTGAAAACAGTGCCAAATACCACAAAATATCAGACCTCGAAATATGTACCCAGATTTCAACAGTACAGCCTCTTTGGCAGCAAACAATCATCTTGAAATCTGTGCACAACACAGTACTATTTCTGTACAGACTGTACAGATATTCCTTCAGCAAACTGCCTTGGAAATCATGCCAAACTTCAGTTGAATGGCTGCCTCGATTTCTGTGCATAAGCAAGCTGTACGACCAACAATAAATGCTGTACGACCTTCCTGTAGCGGCTGTATGGACTGTCAAAATAATGCTGAACTTCCTTGGGATGCATGCCCACTCTTTCCCTTGAGATGTGTGCCCCTCTATTGCTGTCACTCTTTCCTCTCAGCTCAATCTTCCTTGGACAATGCGCCCCTTCAATTTCCCTCTCTTCCCTCCTTGAAAAATGTCCCCCACTCTCCCTCAAGTGATGCCTTTATGCATTCCTTAATGTGTAACTGCCCAAACCCTAGATCTCAAGGGATGATATTTGATTTTGCTCCACAAGATCAACATACATGACTTAATCTTCAGTTGAGGTCACTTAAATCACTTAAGTGAGCCAAACATCATAATGTCGCTTTTACCCATTAAATATTAAAAGGCTCAACTTGACTTTATAAAGTCACTTAAGCAAGACATTTGCTTGTCACTTCTGTTGATATTATGGTAGTTGCGGGAGGTAATAACCTTCATATGTAACCTTTGACTAGAATAGAATATTCCGGAAGCAAGAGAAACCCTAAATGTATATGTGAGAACCCTAGAAGACTAGTCGGCTCAATAAAATAAATAATATTAAAGTATTACCCTCCAGAAAGAGAAGTTGGCCTAGACTGGTGACAAGAAGGACTATAAATAAGAGGCGCTTGACTCATTTTGTACACACTTCACTCACTCTCTCAGAAAGGTATAGCGCAAGTTTGGAGCTGTAGCTGCAAGAAAGGAAGGTGCATCTTCTGGGATGATTCTTGGTCTCTTTCACTAGCGCTATCTAGCCTAAGATATGCGCCCTACCTTCTAGTATCTCTTGGTGGTATTCTTGGTGACATTCTTGGTGGTATTCTTGGTGATAGCCTAAGAAGTGCAACTGCAACTGCTGCAGTTAAGTATTGTTCTTATTCTGTGATTGTGGAGACTCTCTCTCTTGTGTGCTACCCTTGGAGAAGGTGCGCTCTCCTTGTCTTGTGATGTTGTTGTAGTTGGATGGTGTTTTTTTGGTTCCATCTCGTGCTACTGCTGCAGTTAGGGTTTATCTATTGGTTCTAGTGTGGCTTTTCAGAATCATTCTATCTAGCAAAGGTTAAGGTGCTTGGAGGTGTGGTTGCGTGCCTATGGTTGGGTGACAATAGTGATATTGTCTATGGTAAAACGAGCACATCGAATATTTTAACAGGTTATGGGCCCACACTACCTTCTGAACAGTCTAACCGTTGGAAGGTAGATCGACAGTTCTTTGTCAGGTTCGCTGTAGCACCAGTTGCAACGACAACTAGGGTTTCTGATTTTGCAGCTGCAACAAACCCTAACCTAAATTCTTGGGCACATTTAGTGATGCATTGAACCTAATTTTTGGGTATTCTAGTGCACCCTAGCCTAACGCACCTTCTTATGCCCTCAACCAACAAAATATCAAGGTTGAGTTCTTGGTGAAAGTCAAAGTCAAAGATTGATCGGTCAAAGTCGAAGTCAAAGGTTGACTTTTGGTAAAAAATTGATTTTGTGGTCAAAGTTGAAATTTCAAGGCTTCTAGCTTGTTCTAATCATTGAACCTTTTTGATTCAGTTTCTAACCCCTTCTTGTCAAGATGGTGTCTAGTTTCAGATTAGAAGACAAGATGAACGATGCTACAAATTTTAAAGGTATGCACTTGTATATGCTTTTCAAGTTATATCATCCAACAAAAAATGAGTGTGTTTGCAGGGGATGTACAAGAGACCTTGTCCAAGCAGTGATCTTGAATTCAGTACATTCAGAGGAACAGGCACACCCTTCCTAACAATTGAGGCTCCAGGTTCCAGGTTTGATTGATCAAATTGTTAAGTTTCAATTTGCACATATCAAGTTTGATAGTTGCTACGGTACAAGTAAACACTATAGTTGTGACAACAATCTTTGGAAGGTTCTATTACTGCTAGGTATACTTGGTTGCATGTAAGTACTATTGATATAGATGCTTATTGCACTTGTTTGCAAAATGAACTAACATCTCCTCTAGGAGATATTTCTTGTTTTCCTCTCGGGCAGGTCACCTTGGTAACTCTATGATGACTACCATCCTTGTTACCATAGATATGTTCTTATGAAAATGCTATTGGAAATACTTTTTCTCTTGTTTCGGGTAGGTCATAGGCGATAGCTATGAGAAGGAGCTACAGTGACAGTTGCAAACATGGAGCACATGACTCCATCAAGCGGTGAGGCAGGTGATCTCACCAAGTACCAATTCTAAAGCAAGTGTGTAAAGTTTTGGACATCGTTCACTTAGATGTGTGTGGACCAATGTCAACCTCCTCACTAAGTAGGAAAGTACACCTTAGGTGATTTCAAGACATTCTATAGAGAGGTCGGGATTAAGAGGGAGCTAATTGTCCCACATAATCCCCAACAGAATGGTGTGGCATAAAGAAAGAATCGATCCATTGAAGAATCTGTTAAGGCAATGATGAATGACCAGAATCTATCCATGTTCCTATGGGGAGAAGCAACTATGACAATTGTATATGTTCAAAATAGAAGTCCTCATCATATATTGAAGAACATGACTCCAGAAGAAGCCTTCTCCGGAAAGAAGCCAAGTGTGGAAAACTAAAGGATCTTTAGTTGTCCTGTCTATATCCATGTTCCCAAGGACGAAAGGAAGAAGTTGGAACCTTTAGGAAAGAAGGGCATATTCGTTGGATATAGTAAAACATCAAAAGCTTACAGAATCTATGTCCCAGGTCAATAGAAGGTTGAAATCAATAGAGATATGATTTTTGATCAAAAGATTGCTTTAAGGAAATCCATAGAAGATTCCATGGATTCCAACGATGAATAAGAACATGAAGATCCCAAGGAAGAAACTACATGTTCTCAGAACATCCCAATGAAGAAGCAAAAAGACATAAAGCTCCTAGTGACACCTTCAGGGAAAGCAAGAGGCCCAACATATTCTCTAGTTATGCGGCACTCATGACAAGTCTTGTCAATGCAGAACCTTCCACCTTTGAAGAAGCAATCAAGTAGAAAGAATGGAAGGAAGCTATGATGGAAGAATATCAGTCCATCATGAAAAATGATGTATGGAAAATTGTGCCTAGATCTGAAGGAAAGTTTGTAGTCACTTTAAAATAGGTTTACAAGATAAAGCATGCAGTAGATGGGAGTATCGATAAATACAAGGCAAGATTCATGGCTAGAGGGTTCTCCCAACAAGAGGGAGAGGACTATGATGAGACGTTTGCTCCAATTGCCAGATACACCTCTATTAGAGCCATCATATCTCTTGCAACATCCATGGGTTAGAGTTTACATCAGATGGATGTAAAGATTGTTTTTCTCAATGGAGTAATTGAGGAAGAAGTATACATAGAGCAACCTCAAGGTTTTGAGGTACACCTGAGAGAAACCCATGTATGCAGATTAAAGGCCTTGTATGGACTCAAGCAAGCTCCAAGAGCTTGGTATGCACAAATTGACAGTTACTTGACGAGACTTGGATTTCTCAAGAGCTATGCTGATCCAAACCTTTATTACAAGGTTGTGAAAGATGCACCTGTGATCCTACTGCTATATGTTGATGATTTGTTTATGACAGGTGTAGAGTTTCTCATTATTCAGTGTAAGAGGGAGCTAGCCTCTGAATTCGATATGAAGGATCTTGGTCTCATGCATTATTATTTGGGACTAGAAGTATGGCAAAAGCGTGGTGAAATCTTCCAAGGGCAAGGGAAGTATGTTGTAAAGATCCTTCAGAAGTTTGGGATGATGGATTGCAAATCCATGGCAACTCCCATGGTGACAGATCTGAAGAAGCTGAGACTCTGATTCTGATCTAGTAGACTTGTCCCTGTACCGATAGTTGTTGAATTTTGGTAGCTTGGAGGTACTTCTGCATTGGCAACGCTCAACATGCAGGAGTGACGAAGCAAATTTTCTCCTAGTGATTTTATAATATTTTTTTATAAAGTGATTTTATAAAGTTGGGTCTTTTAATTATTTTTAATGTAAAAGTGACTTTATGATGTTATGGGTCACTTTAATGACTTAAGTGACCTCAACGAATGATTAAGTCGTGACCGTTGATCTCAAGGGAAAGTGAAGAGTCACTCAAGGGAGATCAAGGGTTAGGAGAGTTACAATTTCGAAATTAATAAAAGGCAGCTCATTAGGAGAAGGATGGCGCACTTTTGAGGAGAGGTTGAGGGAAGGTGAAGGGGCACGCATTTCAAGAGGGTTTCTTTGTTTGGAGGGAACGAGTTTCAGCAGCCAAAACTTGGCATGCATGATTGACACGCACTTCTAGACAGTTTCAACATTAGTGGAGACCGTACAGTATGGATTGGAGGAGGCCGTAGAACATTTTTATGCTGGCTTTGCAGCTATAGCTAGCACATAAATTTCTGCTCTGTATTGGTACGGATTTCTAGGTGTTTTACTGCTGCTGATAAATCCGTACAGTGAGGTATGGATCTGTACTTTTTCTGGGCAGGAAAACCAAGTTTATTTTTGCTGTTAGTGACTGTACAGTCCGTACAGTTTGTACTGGAACTCAATGGTTGATTTCAGACTGTGTTGTTAAGGAAATGTAAGCTGTTTTTGCTCAGATAGGGTGACTGTACATAGTTTTAATGCTGAATATAGACTGCTGATGTACTCATAATTTTTCCTTAAGCTGAATAAAGAAAGCATTCTTTTTCCTCAAATCTGTCCATTTTTCTGTGTTTTTTCTTCAAGTGTTTATGCTCAGATTTTTGTGCCAAATGAGGGTTATTGTCTGTTGTTCATAAATTATTTCTGCTGCTATTTTATTTCAGAACTTGTCTATGAGTATTTCTGTCCATAAAGAACAATTGTATGGCTGTTGTATCTTTATAGGAGGCTAAAATCTAATTTATTCTAAGTGGTATATTGAAATAAGATGTATTTCAACAACAATTGATTGGCTCATTGATGTATTTGGTTAATACTCGACCAAACATTTCCTTTGTTGTGAACACGTTGAGCCAGTCTAGGTGGAACCTAGACATGAGCATTGGATAGCTGCAAAGCACATTTTGAGATATCTTCGTGGGACGCTAAATTATGGTTTGAGACATGCCTTAAACAGTGACATACAATTGCATGGATTTACTTATTTAGATTGGGCGGGGAGTGCAGATGACAGAAATAGTACTTCTGGTATATGTTTAAGTTTGGGCTCTGCTATGATATCATGGGCCAGTAGGAAACACAAGTCTGTCGCTCTCAACACCGTAGAAGCAGAGTATATTGTAGCTTGTGATGCTTGTACGGAAGCAGTGTGGCTCCGTAAGCTGATTTCTAGACTATTTGATCATGTGGTAGATTTGACTGCGATATATTGTGATAATCAGAGTTGTGTGAAGCTTTCAAAGAACCCTGTGTTCCATGACAGATTGAAGCACATTGAGATCAAGTACTATTTTATCTGTGATAAAGTCTAAAAGGGAGAAGTGATTCTCCAATACATCTCCACCAATGAGCAGACAACTGATATTTTGACAAAGCCTTTGTCCAAGATAAAGTTGCATACTTGAGGGACAAGATGAGACTTGTGGAGATACCCTCCCTTGGTTGAAAAGGAGGAGATGAATTCCTCGGTTGGGAGGGAGTGCTAATATATGGCTAATCAGTGTGCTGGTGGATAGACATTCTCCAGTTGGAGAATGGTCCAGGTAGAACAAATTGCTGATGGACTGACATTCTCCTTGTGGAGAATGGTCCAGGTTGACAGATTGCTGATGTACCATGGACAACTATTCTCTTGGGGCATTGCTCGGACATGTAGAATGGTCCAGGACAACTATTCTCTTGAGGCTTTGCCCAGACAGGTAGAATTATCCATCTCATTGAGTTCACAGTAGTGACCAGAGTGGGGAGATTGGTATAGGACAAACATTTTCCTTGAGTTCACAGTAGCGGCCAAAGGGGGGAAAATGGTCCAGGACAATCATTCTTCTAAGACACATGTTCGTATTAGAAGAATGGTCCCTATAGCCCATGCCATGGCTTTCAACATCTGGGAGGATTGACATTCTTCTAGGACGTATGTCCGGATTAGAAGAATGATCCTTGTAGCCCATGGCGTGGCTTTCAACATCTGTTGGGACAATCATTCTTCTTGTGTCACACGCAATGACCAGGATAGGAAGAATAGTCCCTATATCACTTTGTTGAGTGAGTGACTTATGCGAGACACTCTGTTGAGTGCGCCAAGTCTAGCAGATGATTTATTTAGCATCATGCCCGATTACTTAGATGGAGTATGGCCTTGAGAGATGATGCAAATGATGATATGATTTGATGCCGGGAGACTGTTGTACTGCATGGTCATAACTATGTGCTACTATGGTGGATGTGTTCCACTGGTAGTGATTGTGTGTCACTAGATAGTAGCTGTGCGCTACTAGGAGTGGTTGTGTATCACTGGATAGTAGTTGTATACTACTATGGATCGACATAGTTGTGATCTATTGGATGGCATTGTAGTAATTGTGTGCTACTACCTGATTTCCATGGAGATGACTAGTAGTATTGAAAGTGTTTCCTAGGCTGGTGTGCCAACCTGTAGTGTTGGAGGTGATAGTGATGGTGATGCTCGTGACTTGATCCGCGTGATCACGAGAGAGCCTGTGTGGCTATGATGATGCTACCTGTAGAATGGTCTGCAAGACTATGTGAGCCTTTCCCATACCATGTGAAATGGATGGATGTGTTTGAGACCAATATAGTTAATACCTCCCTAGCTAGGAGGGAGTGTTGATATTATGGTAGTTGCGTGAGGTATTAACCTCCATATGTAACCTTTGACTAGAATAGAATATTCTGGAAGCAAGAGAAACCCTAAACGTATATGTAAGAACCCTAGAAGACTAGCCGGCTCAATAAAACAAATAATATTAAAGTATTACCCTCCAAAAAGAGAAGTCGACCTAGACAGGTGACAAGAAGGACTATAAATAGGAGGCGCTTGAGCTCATTTTGTACACAATTCACTCTCTCTCATAAAGGTACAATACAAGTTTGGAGCTGCAGCTGCAAGAAAGGAAGGTGCATCTTCTGGGATGATTCTTGGTCTCTCTCTCTAGCGCTATCTAGCCTAAGATATACGCCCTACCTTCTAGTATCTCTTGGTGGTATTCTTGGTGACATTCTTAGTGGTATTTTGATATTGGTGGTATTCTTGGTGGTAGCCTAAGAAGTGCAACTACAACTGCTGCAGTTGAGTATTGCTTTCTGTGATTTTGGAGACTCTCTCTCTTGTGCACTATCCTTGGAGAAGGTGCGCTCTCATTGTCTTGTGTTGTTGCTGTAGTTGGATGGTGTTTTTTTGGTTTCATCTCGTGCTACTGTTGTATTTAGGGTTTATCTATTGGTTCTAGTATGGCTTTCCAGAATCATTCTATCTAGCAAAGGTTAAGGTGCTCGGGGGTGGCTGCATGCCTATGGTTGGGTGACAATAGTGATATTGTCTATGGTAAAACGAGCACATCGAATATTTTAACAACTTCTACATGCTGGGCACTGCCAATGCAGAAGTACCTTCGAGCTACAAAATCTAACAACATGGACGTCTTGCAAAGTTGCGGAAGGGACGAAGTGAGGATGAGTTTTGCTGGTGTCTATGAAGTGAATGGTTTGCTTATTAAGTTTGCTATACTTTAAGTCTGATCTTTTTAGTACTAATCAGTTTTCGATATGGAGATTTCCGCCTTGTGCCTCACCACCATTGCTCTATTCCATGTCCGACTTATCTTTCTTCTTTTTCTTTCCGTTCTTGGCTACTTAATGTATGATGTAACATTCCATCTTGAGTAGTTAAAGATAATAACTCTGGTCCAAGTCTTCGTAGAGGCTTGAAAGCAATCAAAGAATCTCAGAAGATGTATGGGAATACAAACTTCATTAAAGGTCAAACTACAAAAAATACAAAACTTTTTTTCAACATATTTTTTTCTTTAAACAATGTTTATATGTATATAATCTTTCTTTTATTTCATTTTATTAGTTTAACTTTGTTTCTTAACTGTTTAATGTTCACATATTTTAAAAAGAAACAAAAAGTTCATTTCATACATTTGTTATTTTTTAGGGTTTGCTTTTGCAAATATTAATTAATTAGTTTTTACGTTGTTCTTTTAAGTTTTTACACTTGTATTTTATTTTTTACTAACTTTTGTTTCAATTAAATTTCATATAAAAGCCTCGTTTCACTTTCTTTTATTTATTATATTTTACTTCTATATGTAATTTGATTAGTTTATTTTTTGTTAGTTTTAAACACTTGTACTTCATTAATTTTGCATAAGAATTTTTTTTTATATTTCATACAAAATTTAAACATAAAAATTATAAGTCATAAAATATACAAAAAATTTATAATTGCAAAAAAAAATGCAATAAAGATTTCATTCTTTTAAATTTAGGGTTTTCTTTTAACTTAGAGTTTAGTTAGTTTAATTTTCCTTCAAGTTTTGCACTTACATTTTTCATACTAACTTTGTTTAATTTACATTTCACTTACAAAAACAAAATACAAAAATGTTATAAGTTGCAAAATACGATAAAAATTAAATATTGCAAAATCATAAAAATAGATATTCATGCTTAGACTCTTAGGTTTGGGGGTCTAATGTGTTTTTATTTCCCGGGCTTAAAACCTAGGGTAACATTCCCACCTCTTCCCGCCTAGCCTCACGGGAGGTTGAGATGTTGGTTTCGAAACACTCTTGTTTCGGCATCAACAGATTCCTCTCTAGAGCTGTAAGGGATAGAGTCACCATGAATCTTAGAGAGAATTGTGGATCCTTTCTTTGCTAATGGGTCCTTTTTCCTCTAGTCTATATTCCAAAGCTCTTGCCTGCAAGATTCACCATTCATGCTGCTATTCTGCTCACAGCCTGCAAACTTCCCAAGATTTGCCTTGCATGTGAGGGAGATCTCTTAGCCATTGACGAATCTGCTAGTCATAAACCTTCTGATGTACATGATCAATGTCAAGCGCTCTCTTGATGGTCCTGGCATAGGAGTCTTGCCTGTTCGTAAACCCACATCTCTCACCTTTATTGATTGGCGTGGGTTTGGCAATGATATGGTTGTTAGGGCTTTAAGCTAGGCATGGATTGAGGATCCTAACCCTTTTCGACCTCCAGCTGCTTACTATAGTCTATATCATCATGGCTTTTGAAAATATCTCCTTCCCCTAGTGGGTCAAAGAAGTAATCTACCACGTCCCCTTCTTTGGCCTTGCGAAAAATTTCAGAGTCGTATTCATCCTCCTCCCTGCTCCTATATTTATATAATTTATATAGATTAGGTATGTTACACATTTTTGTCTAGAGTGTAATAGGCCAAATGTCACACTTTCTGTAAGGAGTTCTATCATCAAAAAATAATATGGGCTTTCACAAACAAGTGGGATGCTTCTTTTCAAAGCAGTGAATCCATTTGGAGAAATATCTAAAAGGTGGTAATATCAAGAATTAATTCCTAATGAATTATTCTTTGTTATTAAAACTAGCCAGGTATTTCAATTTAACATTCATGCATTATTGTTAGCAAGCGATGGACATCCTCCATGCAACCTAAAAAGAGGAGGGATAGCTGGAAATGAAATTAAACATCTAAACCATCTGGTTTGACTTTTACTATTATTATCTTGAAATCTATTCTTCCTGTTTTGACCTTTTCTTTTAATTGGTTTGTGATCTAGATATAGGAGCAGCCAATCTTTAACTCTCTCTATGAAGTCCTTATGTGATATTGCTTTTCCTAAATATATTTTTTTGTTGAACTAGTGCAGGTAAATGAATATCCTGCCGGAGTTGGTTTGTCTCCACATATAGATACACATTCCGCATTTCAGGGGTGCATCCTTTCTCTTTCATTAGCTGGTCCTTGTGTAATGGAGTTTAGAAGGTACACAAATGAAGCTTGGTCTTCTCAAAAAATGGACATTGGTTTTGCCCGTGGATGGCTAAATAATGATATCAGTGGTATGATGGGTACTGCTGGCAAACAGCAGCAAGGTTCCAAACAGAGGCCTCAATTTGAGAGGAAGGCCATTTTTCTTCCTTCAAGGTCTCTTCTTGTATTGTCTGAGGAGGCACGCTATGCATGGCACCATTATATCCCTCATCACAAGGTATGATGCATTTTTGCAACATTTAAGTAATTGAAATTTGAAAGTTTGTCCGATGCACTCTAGGTTCAAATGATGATCTGATTAATTACAAACCTACATATGGATAAACAATAAAGGTGACTGGTTGGTGCCTACCAAACTAACATTCTTAGGAGAGATAAATGTATCTTGGCTTTACTAAATCTGTACTAGTAATTATTGCAATTCTGAAAACCACCATAGGTAACACAACATTGGGGCACCCAACTACACAAAGTATCAGATTCCATACATATATCTACATAAGCCATTTTGGTGAATACCATAAAGCAACAAGACCAAAGTCCAAGCCAAAACCCAAGACCCACTGAGTTCATAATCACAACTATACAACACTAATCCATAGCATTATGTTTGGCATTGTCATTGGAAGGAGAACATCATCTAATCATAATGCCTGTATTATCTTGAATTGCATAAGCATGGGCTTGGTTTGCTTCAGAACCAGATTCCTCTTGGCCTTGATGCTTTCTTAAATGAAAGATGCTTATCGCCATAAGTTTATGGGATTTTTAGAGGTTTGTCCATTGGAGCTTCTGCCCTTGCCACGCAATCTGGAATGGGATATGGTATTTGGATCTGGTGTTGTGCTTCCTGTTACCGCTCAAATTCTCACTAGATGGAAAAGTCATAACCACAAACGTGAGAGTCTAGAGGCAGCTACTAGGCAAGCCATACACTGTCACATCAGTGGCCTTGCTTCTCGCTTTAGACTAAGGAGAAGGGGCTCCTAGCCTAGGGGGGTGTCCCTAAAGGTTCAATCTAGCCAAATCGTTATAGTGTGGGAGTGAAATACTAGCTTAGATTGATGAGTTATCCAAACAAGTCAATTTGCAATCTTATGTGATCAAGAGTTGTGAAGCAAATGTAAATTTGTTTTTAAGATACAAGAATGAAATGCTCAATATGTGACTTGCTTAGAGAGATATTTCAACTTTACAACACATCATAAAATTGCGTTTACATCAAGGAGAATAGTATGCCATAGAGCAATTAAACCATCCAATAATATTCCATGAAGCATACAAATGTAAAGTCCTTAATGCATTATTGAATTATGTGTAAGTTGAACCATTAAGTGTATTTGCAAATGAGTAATAGATGCCACAGTATTGTTCCAACAGTAGATGAAAAATGTGAGATTTAGAGATCAAAACAATGTAACCATGAAAGAGTGCTGCAATAACTCAAGAGCATGAACTAAGAGTATCCAAAAGCTGTAGATAAATCCAGAATGCAGAATTGAACTTATGATATATTCAGTAATGTTAAACAGTGTTCCAAGACAGCATTGGCATCAATGTGAGATGTTGTACATACAAATTATGTTCCGTAGAGAAATAACCAGCACATTCTAATGATCAATCATATGAAGGATATGACAACATGAATAGACTCTAGAGTGCTTAAGTGCTTAATATGTGGGTTAATTCCTTGCGTTATACTACTTGTATGAAAGCTGTTATATCAGTGCTCAAAGAAACAAAATGTACCCACCAAATAGTACAAGAATTAATCCCTTAAGAGTTGTGTGATGTTGCAAGTGGGTGTATTCCTTAGGATTGTGATTACTTGTATGAAATTACTCCAAATTAACACCATCCATGTGAGATTAAAGATGTGGAGATTTTCCTTAATGAAATTACTTGTGATTTGTGCCATGAAATTCATTCAAATAACCATAGTATCCATTTTCCACAATTAAAATATGATGTGTGTTATGAGAGCAAGCTAAAAATGAAATAGTAAAGCCATGACCTGCTCTTAGAAGTACCAAATCTGTTTAGAACAGCAATCAAAGCAATTTACAGATTTGGTTTTAAGACCCTTAAATGCAGAAAATAAATCAGTCAGCAATGTACTTAGAGAAAGAGCATTACGAATTGAAATGATTAGGCTAGTGATGCGTCGATTTAGCTTTTTTGGTGTGTTAGACCATAGATCCACTTCAGATTTTGATTTATATGTGTTAGATCTACTCCAATCCCATAACTTAGTGATATATCCCAGAAAGAAAAGTTCACAAGATGGACCAAATCATCAAGTCGTTTAGCAAGCTATGGCATCAATTTAGTCATTCATGAAGTCTAATTACTAGATTCAATCTTATCATGTGAAAGAAATCCATTATATCTAGTTAAATTCCTCTTCAATGATGTTATTGTTGTTTAAACCAAGAGAAATATATCAAACCAACTTAGAATGTAACAATGAAAGGAAATGATTTGCATGAAATCCAAGTTTAACTAGTTATATCTAAATTTGTTAGCCTCATAAACTTGATACTTCGCAATATAATCTAAAAATAAATTCAATTCAAACCCTAGATTGCATAAAATAAACAAAAAAAGGAAAAAAATTGATTTTGAAATTTTGTGGTTGGGAAAAGATGGATAAGACCAGTGCTTAACTCCACTTGGGTTGAGGGATCACACTTGGCCTTGCTTGAGGCTATGTCCTTGTGTCGAGTTTGGGGTTACATGCAACACTTAAGTATGCCTTGTAATTCCCTAATGGGAGACACTTGGATATTTCAAGCTTCTATAGGGAGAAGGGTCCTAAATTGAATTCTCTTCTAAGTAGCATAAGGTAGCCTCTATCTCTATCCTAAAGACAAGAACTAGAAATCAAGTATTTGCTAAGTTCAATGTGATAGATCTAGAAATAAACTACTAAAGACTACAAAGCATGAGTTAACAATACCTTGTAATCTCCTCCAATTGTAGCAAGATGCTACTTCTTTGGCCTTATGCTAGCTCTTTCATCCAAGAAATCCACAATAAAACAAATGCTCCAAGTCGCCCTAGACAAATAAATCCTCAAGACAACACCAAGATGAATACAACTTGAGCAAATTTTAGAAAAGAGTTTTTCCTATAATTCTCCAACAAGTTACAAATGAGTGAGAGGCTTCTTTATATAGGAAGAGAGCCTAACAACCTCATGAATAAAACAATGATAGATCTCTAACCTCTTAGCCCAAAAATAATATCTCTCCAACAAATTAGAGAGGATATGGTCAATATACAATAAAATAATAAGGGCTAGTACAAAACAACTCCTCAAGAAGATGGGTTCCCTCCAATCCATGGTCAAATACCACCATAAGCAAGTAAAATCAGTCTAAGAGAGAGTGTGCCCTCCCAAAAGTGAGTTGATCACCATAAATGATCACGTGTGTGATCAACATGTGGCTCATGAACAATTGCCCCCTCCAAGATGTGTGCTAGTCACCCAACTCCATGATGTGAGAAGAATAGTCAAAATGATGAGTGTGCTGCACAATAAGATATCAACAAACTAGCACATGTGGCACAAGAGGAGAGGTGCTCCAATAAATGATGGCACATGTGGCATAAGAAGAGAGGCGCTTCAATGGATGTGTGGTCAAATCAACTCATAACCAATTCAACAACCCCATGAAATGGTTCAAATGAGTGAAACAACCTCTCAACCAACTCCAACCACCATAACTACCTCACAGATGTGGACAAAAAGGTACAACAAGCTCAACAAATCCACTCGTGTGGGAATATTCCTCCAAGAAGACAAGTGTGCCCTCAAGAGGTGATCTAGGTGGCATACATGATGATGCGGAGTCCTTGTCACACTGTCCAATGCATGATCACGTGTCCCAACGTAGTGATACATATTCCAATGAATGTACACATATCCCAATGTAGATACATGGATACCAATGTAGTGTCATGGATCCCAATGAAAATATGATCCAAAGGTAGTATCACAAATCCTGAAGCAAGTACACAAATATTGAGGCATAGTGCATGGATCCCAATGCAAGGCATGTGAATTTTCCAAAAGCCCTAGATGACTGTTGTTCTATGTTTCTCTTAATTAAATAAATCAGATTTTAACTTATTTAATCACATAAATGAATATTTCTAAACATGCAACATTGACACATATAGCTAGAAAATGAACAACGAAAGCAATAAATGAATAACACATTCACAATGATTTTCCCCTTCAAATCAGTCTATCATTCCAATGATCAAATCTTACAAGGTGTTATCACATGCTAATTTTTATTGTGTGAAATCAAGATTTCAGGATCTAGCAGAACGCTAAAACTGGTTTGGAAGCCTGATAAACTAGGGAAAGGACTAAATATGGCAGAGAGAGGCTAAATCTAGCAGGAGCGCTAAGCTGGCGGGGCTCGACGTGTCGCAGATCGTGAGCTCTCAAGATCGATGGTCGAGGATGATTTCGGGGGGAGAAACTGCGCGTAGGTTAATTTTGGAGAGCGTACCCGAAATCTAAACCATGGTTTTTGTTTGGGGCTATGTGGCACCACTAGGTGCATTTCAGGGTGAAAAGCGGGTTGCCCCAAACTGCTTTCTCATGCCCCTGAAAAAGTGGGGAAGTATAAAATGGTGGTTATTTGTTTATTTTATTATTATTTCAAATATTGGACCATTAAAACCTTGGTGCGACCACCATTTTTCAAACTGAAGCTCAACAGTGCACTAACTCGGCACGCCAGTTACGCTTGTTTCCATGGCAGAGTTATATCTGAGACATAGCATTTCCTGACTTGTAATTGAAGGAGATAATCCGACTAGGTAAGGCCAAATGTAGTTTTCCAGGGCCTGACAAATGATGTCCAGAGGTCAATGAAAGACAACTAATCACACGAAGGGTCGAGACAGAGTCAGAGGATGAAGAGAGGGACTAAAATGCTAGAGAAGCCAGAATATGGATTAAGAAACGTTTCTTGCTGATTATTATAATCGGTTTCAGAACCGAAACGTTCCATTTTAATCATTGTAATCGATTTAAAAAACTGAAACGTTTCTTTGTAATCACTGTAATCGGTTGCACACCGAAGGAACTCAAATTGTATAAGTATTAGAGGTTCCAAATATGTTAATGTGGGTAGAAGTGCAAGGGCACAATTTTAGTTGTTCAGAACTCAATTGTAGTTTTCTGAAGCTGAATTGAATACATATGCAAAAGTCTTTGAAGTTTCCATGAAAAGATTCTAATGGTGGTGATCTGAGTTTTGTCTCCTCTCTTTGTATGTATTTCCTGTATTTCTGATTTCATTTTCACTGTTTTCTGTTTAAATTGGATAGTCAAAGCCCCATAATTCATTTTGTGATGCTCTCAGCTGAAGCAATTTAAACTGTATTAAGTTCTTCCTAACTAATTCATAATTCATTTCTTTAATGCTCTGATGTTGTTACATGTTTTCTTTTTCTTCCTACACTCTGCAAATTTAGAAATTATAACTCAGAATTATCGCCTCATTTAGCCTTTATCCTTTGGAGATTTCTACAGACAGGTCAGAGTTTCCATTCACTTTCAGAAGTTTGACTCCATAGCCCTAAGTGTCCCTCCCCTTCCTTGCCAACAAATTTATAAACCCCCCCCCCAAAACAACAAAACCTAGCCATTGATTTTCAAAGAAACACCAAGTGACATGAGAGAACCCTCTCTGAGTTGAGCAGGCTAGTACCCAGCTCTAAAGTTGGTTTGTAGGTTACCTCTGTCGTTTGTTTTATCAGCCAAACAAATTTACAGAGTGCTAACATTCTGGCACCGTTGTCGGGGACGAAACTGAAGATTTTCCCTGGGAGAAGAACGACCTACAGCTTTAGATTTGATTTTTGATGGTGGACAGAGGTGAGACACAAGAAGGTTGTACATTTCCACCCGACGACTCCAATCAAGCTTCAAATGCGATTCAGAGACTCCATTGGAGGACGAGATCCATTGACAGAGGTATGAAAGGGCATCATGGGAGAAAACAAGTACCTAAAGTTGATTTTTTTCCAAAACATAATATTTTTTGTTATTAATTACCTTTTGTCCTTTCCTGAACATGCTAAACAAATTCTTCTTTACTTGCTGCATTCAAATGATGATCATCAGAATCTTGAACTTGTATATCCTCCTCTTAAAGTTGTACATATATTTCCTCATTGTATTACTGATTTTGATCAAAACCTTCCACCTGAGCCATGTGTTGACCATAACCAAGTTGATGAGCATCCTGAAATCAAGGCTGATATCTCACCTCCTGTACTTGATCCAACACCCTCCAAGATTCAACATAGATATAGACCTTTAAAATTACCTCACATCCTTTATAATTTTCCTCCAAAGCACTATAAGTACCTACCTGTGTTTTGACGAGGTAAAAATATAACTCTCAATTATTTAATATCAGATTACGCTCTTTCATTCATTTGTCAAACCAGGGATCATTATGTGCTTACGAGGCACTCTGTGCAATTTACACATAAAAGGGAACTAACATACTATAACTATGATTACGAAAGAAATGAGTCACAATACCTTGATCCTTTCAGTCTTATGGTGGTATCTCTGAAAACTAAGCTCTCTGAAATATCATAAACTTAATCTTTGAATATTCACTTAACTGGGATTTATGAGCACTGTGATTCTGTAGCAACTGTGCATATGTATAAAAAAGAAATGCTAAGGTCTATAAAACTCAAAAATTACTATGCTGCAACAACAAGGGTAACGTACTTAATGATCCCTGTCCTCAGCTCTGTGGATGATGCCAAAGCTTATTATGATGGTAGATTCTTTTACCTAGACTTTGTTATACATACCCAGATTTATCTACACATACCTAGAGTTTAACCATAAAGTGTTACAATAACAATAGATCTGATTTTAGATGCTGGCTGAAATCTATTCACTCTAATAATCTTTAACTGTCATTATTCAGCAAATGTCCAGGGCCATTATGCAACATATAACCATTACTCAACAAACTATAAAATATAAAATTTTAGAAACTAGCAATCTGATCAGCATATATATATATATATATCTAACTATCATACATAAATTTAACCAACAACAAAAGATATAAACAAAAAATGAATAGTACGGACTGTACCTGTGAGTGGGCCCTTGCTCACGGTACTTTCGTATCCACACTTCACTAATTACTAGCAGAAAATGATCATGTACAACAAAAAATATAGATATGTATATCAGAAATTTAGAAGTTCAACACAGTATATGCTCAGCTTAATGTTGATATGTCTCCCATACTAATCGTCTTTGCTCAACCGAGCACACATATATATACAAAAATACTTGGCTAAAAATAGCTCTGTGCAGAGTGCCAATTTCCTATATTCTAGGAAAAACTGTTAAAACAAACAGGTGCCTAATCTATCCACGTATCCACTGGCTGCTATCCTCAAACAACCTTCTTGGATGCGCTGGGTGGACTGTTATGTATGTTCTTGTTTTAGATTTATCATGTGCGATGAAGTAAAGATGCTGAGCATCTTATTTACTGCTCACGGTTATGTGGCCTCCATGTTGATAACCATTAGCCTTGCCACTTGTCTACATGTAAGCTGTCCATTGAAAGCATGCCGTACTGTGTAGGTGCTGATATGTATATGCAAAAATAGAATGTGGCTGTTGTGTTGGAAATATATCTTCTTAAAATACCCTCTTTATATATCTCCATAATTTGCCTTGCATCGATACACATCTTTGTATGAACTTGGAATTTTGCATTCTGTAGCTAGAACTTAAAGCCTTGCATTATGTAGCCATAGTTAATGTTATTGAAAACCACACATATTTAATAATTCAAATGTTTTCTAAAGTTCTTTCTAATTCTAATTTATGAACAAAAATCAAGAGGATTATGTGGCAATAGTAATACCTGTGATAAAGGCGGGACTTTATAAAGATAAGTATGTGGAAAACATAAAAGGAGGGCAAAATGGATGTGTATTTATAGGAGATAGGGAACAAAAAGATTCCAAAATGGGGGTTCATCATCTCCCCCTTGCCGATCTGGTTGCATGTTCTCATGCAACCTATTCTTCCTTTGCTATTCCTGCATGGACTGCCCCCTAGTCATAAACTGGGTGCCCAAACTCACCTGTATTATAATATCCAAGGGTCCTCTCCATCTGTAACCACTGAAGCCTTTCCTCTTCCTCATCCTATGTAGTAGAGGCTTTTTAGAACCTGCTAGGGCACCAAATAATAGGAAAGTGGAACCTTAGTCCTAGCCATCGACTACCATACCTGAGTATGGAGTTAGCATAAAATGAAGCCCGATTGAGTGCCAATTCCGAAATATGTATACCCAATGGGGTTCCGGTCCCTTAGATATTTAGGGAGAACTTCCCAAATATCATGAGAGATTAATAGTGCCTAAATTGAATGTGCTCTAGACACCTGCATGAAGTCTGATATGGCAAATTTCTGGTGCTGACGAATGGTGACTACATCTCCCGGGTCTGCCCTTAACCTCTGTAGATCTTCTTTCATAACATGAGGCAATGGATACTCATCCCTCACATTTAGGCTTGACTCAACGTCCATTCTCCTATAGAATTCTGCGTCTTTTTTCCATTGAGATAGACCAAGGATGTGAGAGGTGAATGCCCTTAACTGAATATCCCCAACGCCAGGGTTAGGATTCCAACGAGCATTGTTAGGGAGAATGAAGTTATAGATGTATAATTCGCATAACAAATTTTGGTCTTTCATGTCTGCAGAGACATAAATACTAACAAAATCCTCTGGCTGCTTTATCTCATGAGTTTGTCCTGTTGCCAATTGTTTTAGTCTGAAGGCTGCCCACCGACCATGTAAGAAGAGAGGATAAGACTTTGGTGGCTCTCTACTGTAAATGCCTTCAAAGGCAATCTCAGTAGACCGCTGTACTAACTTCTTTGTATCCTCTAATTGTTGTTTATATTGCTTGATCTTGACAACCCACTTTTGTTCTTGCCGTAGGTACATGGAGGACCATCTTGCCTTAAGCTTTTCTATGACTTGTCTGTGGGATTCTTTATTGATGATCCCCAAGTCAAAGAGTTCGTCCTTGTTTCTCCACTTGGGAAGGTCGGGTTTCAACTGCATAAAGGCATGAGTGTTGGTGATGATATCATCCAGGAAGGTATTAAAAATCTGTTGAGCTTTTCCTCTGCATGGATTTTGGCACAACTTTCCACTCTTTCTTCTGATATATCTTCCCCCTGTATATCCTCCATTAGGTCTGCTGCATTGTTTGGAATTTTATGATATCTCAATTTTCTTTTGAGCTTCTTATTTTGCAGCAAGAGTCTTCGATTTTGTTTAAGCAAGGCTTGGTAGCTAGGGCTGTAGAACCAGAAAGGCTTTGGTTCAACATGGCTCTTTCCCTTTTTCTTCTTCTTACCATGTCCCTTCTGCCCAGGGATGAAGGGTGAAGTGGCTGGCATATCTTGAGACTTATCTATCATTTTGATCGAAGAAGGGGAAATGTCACATCCTATCCAATTTTGCTCTGTATCTAAAAGTGGGGTTTCTACCCCTTCAGGTTCAGCCTCAATATCTATCATCACATCATCTTGTTCTTTTCCTGTTTCTGAGTTTTCAACGAGCTGTTCATCTGATGCTTCTTGTTCAGACCCTGTATCTTCTGTCTCAACAATGGCTGGGCTTAAGACTTTCCGAGAAATTCTCGTTGATTTCCTGCATCCTGTAGTGATCCTCTCGGACCTCTTCTTAGGTGGTAAAGTTCTCATCTTCAGTTTGGACAATGTCGAGCCCATGAAAGTGTTCTAGGAAATCCGTAGTCTATTCAGTTCTTCATTTATAATCATCATGATGAGACCCCTGTGATATAAAGCAGTTTCGGGGTTTTGTTTTTTTCTCAAAAACTCAGCCATTTTAGATAAACTTCTGTGTAAAAAGTAAGGCATGCTGTGTGGTTTGTCTCCTTTCAAATGTAGCAGGATCCTGATGTGGTAATGGTGGACCAAGTTGTACCTCCCCTCGCAGGTAACAAACTTTTGTAGGTGGAATACTACCTCATCCTAGGGAGAGCTTAGTGCATCCCTGGCTATCCCTCTTCTTAGATTTGGGAGTGGGGATGGTACCTTAAGAAATGGAATCCAACTTTCAGGGGTCACTTCAAAATTTTTATACCAGTTTTCTCCTTGTAGTGGCAACCCTGTAACTCTGCTCAAAGATTCTTCAGACACAGGGATGTCTAACCTTCTCACAGTGGCTTGTCTGCCATCAAAATTCTGGGCAAATTCCATAGTGATATCAAGATCAAATCCTTGGAATTTTTCTAAAAATTGGAGCCATCCAGCCTGCTGAAATATACTCATTACTGCTGGGTTTTTCCTGATACCGTCAATATTATTGGGCTCGTTTCGATTTACTGTCCCTCCCATTTTTCAAAGCAGAACAATCGGTGAAGAAAAATAAAAAATGCTACACAATGATAAATGAATCCTGCTTACCTCCAAACCGCGTTACAACAGCCTTTGTCGTTTGAAATGTTTGTTTAACTTTTGAACAGGCTCCTTATAAGCAACAACTTACTCTACCTTTGGCATTCGTGGATGGACGAGGGATTGACCTTTGAGCGAGGGCCAATGCTAGCCCGACACTGTTCGGAAATGACCCCGGATTTTGCCCTATGCTCGTACCGACATGAATTTCAACTTTCACCTGTGTAGTTGCACACTATGCTCTGGATGTCGAGCTAACTCAACTTTATGTTGCATAACCACTGTAATGTAGCTAACCCGACTCTGCAAATATGCTGGATAATCACCGTAATCTTCACGCTGTAGCTAACCCGACTCTACAAATATGCTGTATAATCACTGTTATATAGCTAACACGATTCTGCTGTATAACTACCGTAATAACCAACCCAACTATGCTGAATAATCACTCTAATAGAGCCAACCCGACTCTGCAAATATGCTGGATAATCACTGTAACAACCAACCCGACTATGCTGAATAATCACTGCAATATAGCCCGACTCTGCTGTATAATCACTGTAATAACCCGACTCTGCAAAGACTATTCTATATTTTCTCTTAGGAAATCCCGATTCTGCTCTTCGTATGGTAGTTAGGGACTAAACAAGAGATAAGTTTGTCGGGATAAAGAACGAATGATCGTGGCTGTGTATTGGCGTGTGTTATGACAGGTGATGTTTCGGGGGTACCCTTTGATGCCAAGCGTTTCGTTTCAAAAAGGATATGGTCTGGGGTGGTTTGAAATCATGATTGTGTTCATACGTAGGGGAATAAATCTCTAGTTGTCGGAATGATTGCCGCTTAATGGCTGTCAGGGGTGATGATTATTTGCTATGTAATGGCCAAAAACTAAAGATGGTCAAAGTATGAACGGTCGGGTATAATAGTCAAGTGTGTAGCTGCCAAGGGATAGTAGATTTGGTGATGTGGTTAGGCAGGGTCATTAGGTGTCATTTATCACTTCATTATGTAGCATTCATTATATAGCATACCAAGATAGGGTTGTATGGGTAGTGGGTAGGCCTTAGATGTAATGCTTAGTGAGATATGGAGTTAATGGTATTATTACTTGCCAATTAATCTCTCAATTTTTAATTCATAAAAGAGAAAAAGAATGAGTTTTTAGAAAAAACCTGAACCAACTAATTGAGAGAGTGCAAGCATTCCATTGTTGCCTTGTTGACTTCTGTTGGTCATGACGTGCCCTTTGTAACCTTGCAGGATCAATGCATTATTTGTAATTTTAACCATATCTTTGTAACTTTAAGAAAATGATATGGCAGAAATAAAATGTAGTTGTTCATAGATTTTTAGTAGTTGTTCTCTTCTTTCCCCTTTTTTTTTTCTTTTTTTAACAAACCTTGTCTGCCGGTGATCCGGTTTTCAAACAAGAGTCCGTTCCGTTGCGCCCCGAGGGGTTTTCACAACTGAATTTTTTTATTTTATATATATATATATATATATATATTTTTTTTTTAACTAGGTGATATTGGCCATAAATTGGTTTTCCAATATCATCAGTGCCGACAGTGCCTAAGGCCAGGTTTTCTTTGCCAGATCTTTATTACTCTCTCTTTTTTTTTTTAACAAACCTTGTCTGCCAGTGACCCGGTTTTCAAACAAGAGTCCATTCCGTTGCGCCCCGAGGGGTTTTCACAACTGAATTTTTTAATTTATATATATATATATATATATATATATATTTTAACAAGGTGATATTGGCCAGAAATTGGTTTTCCAATATCATCAGTGCCGACAGTGCCTGAGGCCAGGTTTTCTCTGCCAGATCTTTATTACTCTTTTTTTTTTTAAATATCAATGTAAAAATAGATTATGGAACAGCGGGCACAGGTGGCGATGCCACTGTGCCCATTATATTGAGATCATTATGTTTTACTACTTCCCGAATGAATTCCTCCTTGGTCTTGGGCTTCTGATATAGCCTTAGTCGATGGCCATTTGCCATGAGTGATGTCCTTGCTTCGTCGATGGTACGGAGCTTAATAGAGCCATTCTCATAGACGGTGTCGACCTCGTATGGTCCGAGCCATCGAGTGTGGAACTTGCCTTTAAAATCTTTATACCGTGAATCAAACAGGAGAGCTCAATCCCCCACTTTAAATTTATTTTCCTTGATAAATTCATCGTGCCATTTAGCTCTCTACTGTTGAACTAGAGCAGTTTGATGTATGGCAGCTTGGCGAATCTCATCAAGCTCATTAATTTGCTCGAGCCTATGTTGTTGGGCTTCTGAGAGATCCAAACCCACTTGTACTGCAATTCTCAATGTTTTGATCTCAAACTCGATGGGGAGAACCACACGCTTTCCATACACTAATTCATAGGGAGTAAACCCCGTGGTGTTCCTCTAGGTGGTTCTATAGGCCCATAGGGCTTCTAGGAGCCTGTCAGTCCAATCTTTATGGTGATGTTGGACTGTTTTAGTCAGAATAGCTTCTAACAGTCAGTTTGTGACTTCTACCTGGCCATTTGCCTGAGGGTGGTACAGAGTTGACATCCGGTGCTTAATCTTGAATTGCTCGGTGATGGACTATATGAGTCGTGAAGTAAACTGGGCTCCTTGATCAGTGACGATCTCCCGGGGAACCCCAAAATGGACGAAGATATCTTCGTATAAGAAGTTAGCCACTGCGTCCTCTGTGGCCTTTGGAAGTGCTTTTGCTTCAACCCATTTGGTCACATAGTCTGTACATACTAGAATGTGCACCTTCTATTTTGATGGTGGGTTAATAGGTCCCACGAAATCCAGGGCCCACTTCTCAAAGGGTTCTATTTGAAGCTGCGGGTGAAGTGGCATCTCATCTGACTTCACGGGTCGTCCCATTCTTTGACACTTGTCGCAACTCCTGACGTACTGCTTGGCGTCCCTAGAGATGGTTGGCTAGTAATACCCTAGGTGCAGTACTTTATTTGCAGTTCTTTTATCCGCGAAGTGACCTTCGCAAGGTTCATCATGGCATGCTTTTAATATGTCGTACATCTTGTCCTCTCGAACACAACGTCGGATAATATGATCGTGTCCGGTACAGAAGAGATATCCTTCGATCCAGGAATATGTTGCGCTCTGCCGGATAACCCTTTGACGCTCTTTTGGGGAGAGATGTTGCGGGAGTCTACCTGCAGCCAAGTAGTTAGCGACATTTGCAAACCAAGGTGTGTTAGTAGATAAAGCAAATAAGTGTTCATTGGGGAAGTTATCTTCCACTGGAATGGTATCTCCTTCGTTGGTGAGTCGAGAGAGAAAGTCAGCGACGACATTTTCCTTCCCTGGTCTATCAATGATTGAAATGTCGAACTCTTGGAGTAAGAGCAACCACCTGGTTACTCTGCCATTGTTGATGGATTTATTCATAAGATAACGAATGGCGGAGTGATCATTATGTACGAAGACCGAATAACCTGTGATGTAATGACGAAATTTGTTAATAGCATACACGATAGCAAGGAATTCTTTTTCGGTTACGGTATAGTTCTTTTCAGCAGGGGTAAGATTTTTACTGATGTAGTAGATAGCATACGGACGTTGTTCCTCTTTTTGTCCGAGAATAGCTCCAATGGCTGTATCTGAAGCATCTGTAGAGATATGAAAGGGTATGGTCCAGTTGGGGCCACGCAAGATAGGTGCAATGGATAACCTTTCTTTTAAGGTTTCAAATGCAGTCTGACATTGATCATTCCAGGAAAATTCCGTAGCTTTTGTGAGTAATGAAAACAGGGGGGATGCTATCTTTGTAAAATTTTCGATGAATCTTCGATAATATCCTGCGTGTCCTAAAAAACTACGGACGTCTTTTTGGGTTGTGGGATCCCTGTAGGTGATATGTGGTGTCCTAGCACAACCCCCTCAGTACAAAGCATATGGCATTTCTCGTGGCTAAGAGAGAGGTTGGTTTCTTGGCACCTGATCAAGACCTTTTCTAAATTTTCTATAGCTTCTTGAAAGGTATCTCTGTACACAGTAAAATCATCCATATAAATTTCCACACAATCGTTGGTCAAATCTGAGAATATCCCTAAGACAACCCTCTGAAATGTAGCAGGAGCGTTGCATAGCCCAAATGGAAGCACTCGGTAAGCATAGGTTCCCCACGGGCATGTAAAAGTGGTCTTCTCTTGATCTGTAGGGGTGATCTGTATCTGATTATATCCACTAAACCCATCAAGAAAAGAGAAGTACTTTTTCGCTGCCAAGGTATCCAAGACTTGATCAATGAATGGTAATGGGAAGTAATCTTTCAAAGTGGCCTTATTCAGCTCCCTGTAGTCAACACAAATACGCCACTTGCCATTCTTCTTCGACACAATAACCAAGGGCGAAACCCATTTGCTATCGGAGATTGGGTAAATGAAATTACGTCAAGGAGCTTCTGGAGCTCCCCCTTGACTATGTCCTTCAGAGCGGGGTTCATCCTCCGCTGAGGTTGTCGAATAGGTCGGGAATCCTCCTTAAGATAGATGTGATGGGTACATAGCTTAGGGTGGATCCCTTTCATGTCAGTATAGTCCCAAGCGAAGGCGGAACTGTGTTTTCTTAGTATTTCTATGAGCTTCTTTTGTTGAGAAGAATCTAGCTTAGCATTGATATTCAAGGTCTTTCCTGAATGGATTTCAACAACTAAGATTTGGTTTCCAGGGGTAGCCTCTATAGGAACCAATTCATCTAGTATTTGTGTTGGTTCAATTGGCGAATAGACTTCTTGGAACTTCTCTCCAAGGATGTGCTCCAAGGTTGGATGACTGGCTATGTGAGGATGTGCTAAATATGTACAGATCAAATCATCTTCAGTAGCTTGTTTAAATGTTGATGCTTGGTCAAGGGTTAACAGAGGCTGTGCGGGTTCTTCATCGCTATCCTCGGCCCAAGGAGAATTCTCTAGGTTAGAGGATGGTTTAGCAGGAGGGTAGAGGGTCATCTTTTTAGTTGAGTTTCCATGGGAGATGGTCATATTACCTGATCTGCAGCCGATATATGCGTTGGCAGTGGCCAACCAGGGTCTCCCCAGAATCAATGGATATCCCCCTAGGTTGGCCTTTGGTTGTAGGACCATAAAGTCAGCTGGATATTCCCACGAGTTTATAGAAACAATTACATCTTCCAGCATCCCCTCAGGTTTTACTGTGGATCTATCTGCTAATTGAAGGACTGTAGGGGTTGGTCGAAGGCCAGGCAATTGAAGTTTCTCCATGGTTTCTTTAGTCATTACATTGATGGCGGCCCCTAGGTCCACTAAAGTGTGTGCAATGGAAATGTTATTGATGTTGACTTTGACTACTGGACTTCTTGGATCCATGTACTTGGCCATAAATACTTTCCCTAGCATTAGATTCGCTAACTTCCCTATGACATGAACAATTTCTGGGTCTTTCTTCTTCCTCCCTGGCTTCTTTAAGCAGAGTTCCCGAACAACTTTAGCATAGATTGGAACATCCTTGATAGCTTGAAACAGGGGAATTTTTACACATACGTTTCAGAGTTCTCCCAAAAGGTCAAATTCCGGTTGTGCAGGGGCCTTTTCTATATTTAGCCTTTCCGGATAAGGTGGTTTTGCGAGTAATTCCTGCTCATCGGAGTTCTTCTGAGGGATATTTTGTTTCTCCTTGGGGGTATTGGCTTCCTGGTTTTCTAACTCGGGGGGGTTCTCCTCATCATCCTGTTCTTGGATGATAGGTGAGGTTTGATCCTGAACCACTCTTCCCGATCGTAGATGTATGTTTTGGAATTCCGTAGGAGAAATGACGTATGCTGGAAAGAAGGGTAGTTCAGCGTTGCAGGCAGGCTGGGCTACTTTATTATTTGGATTTGGTATTGGTTGGGCCGACAATTGTGTAGGTCTTGGAGGAGGTTGGTTGGATGGTAATTGTAGTTGTTGTTGGTGTTGAATTGGAGGGTGTGTTTGGGGAGTGGCCTGTTGAAGATTTGGCACTCTCCAGCCTTGTTGCCAAGGCTGATTCTACATTTGGGGTTGCCGTTGTTGCCAAGGCATGGAAGTATACCAATTTTGCTGTGGATACTAATACCGAGTATAGTATGGAGGAAATTGGGATTGCTCTTGTGTCATGCCTGGTGCCTTGGGTGGCCATGGTCGCTTTTGGGCCATAAAACGGATTTGCTCTGTTTCCCCAGTGGCCCCTTGGTAGACTGCCTTTAGTTCAGGCAGGGAAGGGCAATTTTTAGTATCGTGATTTTGTTCACAGATACCACATATTTCTATGTTATCCAGGGGACACTCCCTCAGAGGGTGTTTTTTTCTACATCTAGAACAAAAGACGGCCAATGCTAGGTCGACTTCTTCTTTCTTTTTCTTTGCTTGGAAGGTATCCAACTGGGAACTAAACGAACTAAGGATATCGGTTTTAAAATTGTCCAACATGTTTCCTATTTCAGTTCTGGTAACTGCTCCTCCTGATGACTTTGTGACCCTAGAGACTAGATCGCGGGGGCCTTTCCCAGACTTAGTAATACCTCGTGAATAGCGTTTACACAGTTCACAGATATCATTATAGGTCCTCTGGGAGATATCCTCGACCCCCATGAGATTTAATGCATCCATACAATCATCCTTGATTCCTCTTAGGAAGATAATACGTAATGTTTCGGGATCAAGTGTGTTTTGCTTGGTCCTCTGTAAGTTGTATTGAAATCTCTCTATGTAATCTTCGAGGGTTTCTTCCTCCTTCTGTGTCATTCTAAAAATTTCTTCTCGTATATCCCTTACCTTGCAGTAATCCTGGTACTTCTGGAGAAATCTTTGTTTCATTTCATCCCAGGTTTTGATAGAATTTCCTCTGAGTCCCATGAACCAACGAAGAGCTACTTCTTTCAAGGTGGCGGGAAACAGTTTAAGTTTATGGGCATCAGAATAATAGTCATAACTTCTGCAAAGGACATCAAATTCGAAGCGGAAGGTATCAGGGTCCTCGCTAGGCAATCCACGAAAATTCGGTAGAGCAGAGGGTGGGATGTTTTTCATTTGAAGTATGCCCTCAGACTCTTTAATAGGAAACTCAAATGTAATTGGTTCTTTCTGCTTTGTTGTTTCCATTTCTTCTTCCATGTTTAAGAGTCTTTCCCCCCATAAGGATTCTTCAGAGGCGACAGAGTTTTCTGGCTCTTTAATGGGGTTACTAAGTTCTTTTGATTCGGATCCTTCAATGGGATGGTCCTAGTTTCTGGGAGATTTAGAAAAAGGTGACTCTATGATTAACCCAATAGTCGAGTCTATTTCAGGAGTCTCTTCCAGATTGTTAGATGCTATTTTTGAGTGACGATGAGTACTTGGGGTTTTTGTAGGGTCTTGTTTTTCTTCACTTTTGCTGGCCTGTTTATTAGTGTGACAGGTGGTCCCTACACCACGTCCATGAGGTTTCTTAGTGCCTCGAGTCATGCATCCTGTGATAATTGGTAAGGACAATATCCTGGGCAAGGAATATCTGTGGGTAGTGGTGAACTCCCTAGAGGTTTCCCTTCAGCCTAGTATTGCTCCTACAATGATCCTAAGGCTAAAGTCCTAATTTCTTGAGTGCCTCCCCGACAACGGCGCCAAAATGACGAGGTAAAAATATAACTCTCAATTATTTAATATCAGATTATGCTCTTTCATTCATTTGTCAACCTACGACTCATTGTGTGCTTACGAGGCACTCTGTGCAATTTACACAGAAAAGAAAACTAGCATACTATAACTATGATTACGAAAGAAATGAGTCACAATACCCTGATCCTTTCAGTCTTATGGTGGTATCTCTGAAAACTAAGCTCTCTGAAATATCATAAACTTAATCTTTGAATATTCACTTAACTGGGATTTATGAGCACTATGACTCTGTAGCAACTGTGCATATGTATAAAAAAGAAATGTTAAGGTCTATAAAACTCAAAAATTACGATGCTGCAACAACAAGCGTAACGTACTTAATGATTCCTGTCCTCAACTCTGTGGATGATGCCAAAGCTTATTACGATGGTAGATTCTTTTACCTAGACTTTGTTATACATACCCAGATTTATCTACACATACCTAGAGTTTAACCATAAGGTGTTAGGATAACAATAGATCTGATTTTAGATGCTGGCTGAAATCTATTCACCCCAATAATCTTTAACTGTCATTATTCAGCAAATGTCCAGGGCCATTATGCAACATATAACCATTACTTAGCAAACTATAAAATATAAAATTTCAGAAACTAGCAATCTGATCAGCATATATATATCTAACTATCATACATAAATTTAACCAACAACAAAAGATATAAACAGAAAAGGAATAGTACGGACTGTACCTGTGAGTGGGCCCTTGCTCACGGTACTTCCGTATCCACACTTCACTAATTACTAGCAGAAAATGATCATGTACAGCAGAAAATATAGATATGTATATCAGAAATTTAGAAGTTCAACACAGTATACTCTCAGCTTAATGTTGATATGTCTCCCATACTAATCGTCTTTGCTCAACCGAGCACACATATATATACAAAAATACTTGGCTAAAAATAGCTCTGTGCAGAGTGCCAATTTCCTATATTCTAGGAAAAACTGTTAAAACAAACAGGTGCCTAATCTATCCACGTATCCACTGGCTGCTATCCTCAAACAACCTTTTTGGATGCGTTGGGTGGACTGTTATGTATGTTCCTGTTTTAGATTTATCATGTGTGATGAAGTAAAGATGTTGAGCATCTTATTTATTGCTCACGGTTATGTAGCCTCCACGTTGATAACCATCAGCCTTGCCACTTGTCTACATGTAAGCTATCCATTGAAAGCATGCCGAACTGTGTGGGTGCTGATATGTATTTGCAAAAATAGAATGTGGCTGTTGTGTTGGAAATATATCTTCTTAAAATACCCTCTTTATATATCTCCATAATTTGTCTTGCATTGATACACATGTTTGTATAAACTTGGAATCTTGCATTTTGTAGCTAGAACCCGGAGCCTTGCATTCTGTAACCATAGTTAATGTTATTGAAAACCACACATATTTAATAATTCAAATGTTTTCTAAAGTTCATTCTAATTCTAATTTATGAACAAAAATCAAGAGGATTATGTGGCAATAGTAATACCTGTGATAAAGGTGGGATTTTATAAAGATAAGTATGTGGAAAACATAAAAGGAGGGCAAAATGCATGTGTATTTATAGGAGATAGGGAACAAAAAGATGCCAAAATGGGGGTTCATCGTGTTTGATGGAGAACCTTTAGCCATCACAGTTGAAAAATACATATAAAATTTTGAACATTTTATAGATTTGTTTGAGATTGATCATGACGATGTTTGTATGAGGGCCTTCTCTCAATCCTTGAAAGGCGATACCAAAGACTGGTTTAAACACTTGCAGCCAGAGACAATTAGCTCATGGGAGGAATTGAAGAATGTCTTTTTGAAATTTTGGGGCAAGAGGAAATTTTTGGATCTACATCTTACAGAGTTCTATGCTTTGAAAAGGCAGAGCAATGAAACTATTTCTACATTCAGTAGAAGGTTTTCCAGTATTTATTACAAGTTGCCCAAAGAAATTCAACCCACTGAAGCTGCTGCCATGCTCCCTTATGCAACAACGTTTCATCCAGATTTGTCTTTCCTTCTGATGGAAAGAAGATGTAAATCCTTACAACAAATGTTTAATGATGCTTAGGAGATTCAACACAATATTCAAGCATGTAAAAAGATTCGAAGTGAGGAGTTGGATGCTAAAGAACATGACAATGAATATGAACAGAAAACAAGTGATTTGAATCTTGAGCATAGGGTTAATAATATCATATGTCCTATTGAAGTTTCAAATGCTAATGATTTTGCAAAAGATCATATTCCACTTATTGAAAAAGAAGGTGCTAATTTAGCTTCCGATCGATCCCATGATAAGCATGGGGTTGATTGTTTTATGTATTCATTTGTAGACAGTAAAAAAAATGAATTTGCAAATCAGCATTTTGAAGAGCAGGTTGATGTCTCAAGTTTGTTTTTGTTAGATGACATTGCAGATGTTGTGGATTTGCCTTTATATGATAAATATGATGATGATTATGATGTTGACTTCCTAGAACAACCAGCTGCATGTTTTCTATCAGAAAATTTTTCTTTTCAACAGTGTAATGAGAACAATCAGTCTACATATCACAGTTACAAAGAAGAATATGAAGAAATTACCGAATCAACTCAAGGAATTTTTTTACCTTTATGCTTTTCTTCGTTTAAATTGTTGAAAGAAAATTTTAGGATCATCACTGAAGCAAATGAATGTGTGTTGATTGTTGAGATTTGGATACCTTGGAAAGTGGTCCCCATGTGCTATGAGTCTCTAAGCACAAAGGGGGAGACTTTTACCCTCATACTTTACTTTATGATTCTAATTTCACTTTGACTTAGGAGTTTTAAGTCAAAAGTGAAATATGTCACTTAAGTCATAAAGTGACAATTAATTCACAATGTGGG
>ML777159.1:984901-1002778 GCA_009831015.1 Picea engelmannii
TGAGGAGCTTGCTATGTATACAGGTTCCATTGTATTGCATTACATGTTGTATCTCTTGCTTTAATCACATTATATAGACAGATATCCCAAACTGGTTTTCCTCGGGGGGGTTTTATCCAGGGTCATGTTGACCAAAAATACCTTTGTCAAATTTATGCATGTGTAGAAGTGTAGAACAGCATTTTAGAGTTTCAAGATCTAGAGGTAGTGTTATGTGTTTTAAGTATTATTGCATGTGCTAACATTGTAACAAGAAAACACTTGCAAGGGCACCTTAAATGAGCACTTAACCTATAAAACATTGAGGAATAAGTGGGATGACTGCTTGCTGTCCTAAAACAGCAAAATAAGACAGCCATACAGTTGAAACTTAGAGCCATCCTAAGGTCAAGGACAGACCTTAGATGGCAGCCTCATAGGACCTCAGAATTTCAACATTGATGCCAAATCACACTGATTTACTGGAACAAATTGACAAGAAATTGCAGCAATCTTCTCATGTGTTTGATGACCCTGTTACTTGTTGTACAAAAGGTTTTATCAATTCAAAATTGTAGCCATTGGTCGAAGATGAATCTAAAAATGTAGATGATGAGGAATTGAAAGATGAAAAACCAGAGCCTGTGCATAATATGCAGGAGGCTAATGATGTCATAAGTTTTCTTGAAGGATGTCATGGAGACGTGTTTGCAAAGAATGATGAGAAACTTGAAGAGCAAGCTGATGTCCTGAATTGTTTTGATATTGGTTCGAATTTGGATCCATGTCATCATGAGCAAGAAACTGATTGTTTTATGTATGCACTTGTAGACAACCATAAATGTGAATTTGCAGATCAGCCTGCAAAAGAACAAGCCACTGCCTCAATTTTCCTGTTTGATGACATTACAAAGATTTTGGTCAAACCCAAGTATGATAAATACAATGATGACTATGAGGTTGACTTTTCAGAACAAGTAGTTTCACTTTCCAAATCTGGAAATGATTGTGTTTAGCAATCCAAAGAAATAAAAAAATGTGCATATGACAGCAGTAAAGAAAATGAAGAAAGTTTTGAATCATGTGAAAGAACTTTGCCATTGTGTTTTGCTTCTTTCAAATTGCTGAAGCAAAATGTTTATAATGTTTCAATTCAGAAATCATCTAGGCGTGATGTTGAATATGAAGAAAGCAATGGACATGCCAATGAAAATTTTCTTCTATTATGTTTTTCTTCCTTTGAATTGTTGAAAGTAAATCTTGAGATAATAGAGGAAGCAGGGAAGTCTGACTGCATTCACAGTGTCTGTTTTACATAAGCAAATTGTTATCAGTGAGGAAGACCAACAACCTTCTCACGCGTTTAATGACTGTTGCAACATTGACAATCATTCTCCAATGAGAGGCCATATGGGCCATCCCGAGGCTAGCCAGGGAGATTTGGAGAATCCACAAGTCTTGTGAGGTATTGACAAAAGCCATGGGGGAACGTACAACCTCTGTGAGTCAAACCAAAAGTCAGGACGAATGAGATGCTATGTGAGATTAATGAAAAAGTCAGGGGGAACGTACAATATCTGTGAGCCTAGTCAGGGGGAACGTGCAACCTCTGTGAGCATAGACAAACTAGTGCAAAAGTCAGGGGGAATATACAACCTCTGTGAGCCTAGTCAAACCTTGTGAGCCATGAGCAAAAGTCAAGGCATCTAGCAAAAGTTAGGTTGAATATAAAATTCCTATGAGCTAGAAACAAACGATATTCCTAATATTGAAAATGATATAAATGTATTGATCTAGTGCGTTGGCACGTGTAACATTATCCACCATGAAGAGAATTTCGAATTGCATTGTAAAGAGTCGAGTTGTAATTGAAGTCTCAAGTCTAGTTCTATTTTCGAACTAAAGTGTAACGCTGAGTTGTAACTGAAGTCTTAAGTCTAGTTCTATTTTTGAACTAAAGTGTAATGTTTAGTTGTAACTGAAGTCTCAAGTCTAGTTCTATTTTCAAACTAAAGTGTAATGCTGAGTTGTAATTGAAGTCTCAAGTCTAGTTCTATTTTCGAACTAAAGCATACTAGTCTCAAGTCTAGTTCTATTTTCGAACTAAAGTGTAATGCTAAGTTGTAACTGAAGTCTCAAGTCTAGTTCTATTTTCGAACTAAAGTATACCAGTCTCAAGTCTAGTTCTAAGTTCGAACTAAAGTATGACGCTGAGTTATGATTAACTCATGCAAACAGGTTACTATTTCGAGTCTCTCCTCTTGTCCTCTTCACCCTATATAAGTAGAGGTCGACCCCTCTCTTCAACACAGTTTTGATATGCAGGTTAAGGGTGAAGCAATAGAGGCACATATCAGTGATAAAGAGGCAACATACCAAAGCAATGTATCAATGTTGTATATCAACAATAGAGGCGGCATATCAGAGGTGTATTTCAACAAGGTCTTTTAGGTCTTTGTTAGGTCAGAGTCATTTTGGCAAGCTCTTTAAGAGCATAACATTCATGGTGGATATTTGTAAGTGACCTTACATTATTAATGCAATAAAGGAATATCGTTTGCTGGGGTTTTTCTCCCTGTACAAGGTTTCCCTAGGGTATATCTGTTGTTGATGTGCATGCTTACTTATCTACATAGTTATTGCTATTCGATTATGATTTGGTATTGTTGAAGTGTATTAAGCTGGAATGAAAATGTTGAAGAAAATAAAAGAATTAATCCGCATAAGAAATCAAGCTCATAATTTAACATGGTATAAGAGCTTAGGGTGTGTTAAACGTGTTGAAGTATTTCAGCAGGTACACACAGATCCAAGCTAGCTTGATTAAGTTTCCAGTGTGAAGTCCACGACATCCTCCATTTCAGTCAGGGTTGAGGATAGGCTCGAAGGAGCTACCGACTTCAATGTGTGGAAGCTCCGGATAACAAATATCTTGCAAGAGCATTATCTTGAGCAGTATGTGACCACATTGGTGGAGGAACCCACGAATAATGCAGGAAGAACGGTCTTTAGGAAGAGTCAAACAAAGGCCAAGTGAATCATCTTTGACTCAGTCGAAGACAGTATAATGCCTGCAATGACTTCGTTGATAATTGCCATGGACTGTATGGATACCTTGGTGAATCTGTATGAGAAACAGGCTCCATGTCAGAAGAGGACACTTAAGCACAAGCTTAAGTATTTAAAGATGGAGAAAGGTGAATCAGTGGCATTATTCTGTTCCAGGATAGCCCAGATCAAAGATCAGCTTTTGGTCACAAGGGTGACAGTGGACGATGATGATTTAGTGCATGCCATTTTTGACGGTTTTCCTTCTTCATGGGATACCTTCTTATCCAGTGTAAGTGGGAGAGAGATTCAACTCACGTTTGAGAGGTTATGGCATGATTGCCTCCAGGAGGAGAGTCACACAACTTCCAGGAGCGAGCCAACGAAAGAAGAGCACTCAGCTTTAGCATCAAGATTCAAGGGAAAGAAGAAAGTCACTTTCCAGAAAGGGCTCTCAGAGGAAGCCAAACACCAAAGGTACATTCAAAGGCAAGAATATTGATACATCTAAGATTAAATGCTTTAGTTGTAATAAGTTGGGTCATTTTTCTAAAGATTGTTCGTTTAGAAAGAAATATCCAAGGAAAGGGAAACATCATGCATCAACTGCTGAGGATGATGAATCTAAAAGAAATCAGAAAAGTCCCTCTAATGAGAATAAAAATAGAAAAGAATATTACTTGGTTTTTGCCTTATCCAGTTCAGTTTTCACGGGGCCGAAAACTTTGTTAGTAGACAGTGGTGCATCAAAGCACATGACAGGGTACAAGGAGATCCTCTCAGATTTCGAGACAAAATCTTTTGCAGAGCATGTTGAGCTTGGGGATGACAAATGTTACAAGATAGAGGGAGTAGGCTCTATCTCTTTCAGATTGGAATTTGGGGCTAGACTTCATGTTGATGAAGTATTATATGTTCTAGGGCTCAAGAAGAATCTACTATCAATTGCAACCCTTGAGGACAAGGGATATTGGGTGATCTTCAAAGACATGAAAGCACTACTATGGGCTAAAGGTAGCCACTTAAGTACAACATAACCCATTGGAACTTGCAGTGGAGGACTGCACGTCATGTCAGGACAGTCAGTTCAGACATTGGCTCATGATGTGACTAGCTCCAGCGAGTTGTGGCATAGAAGACTTGGAGATCTTCATTACAAAGCTCTTCTAGATCTACAAAACATGGTATGTTGCATGCCCTCTATTTCTCTTAGTAAAAATGAAATTTGTAAGGGATGCATACTAGGTAAAAATATAAA
Organism: Picea engelmannii; assembly: GCA_009831015.1. Taxonomy (NCBI): domain Eukaryota; kingdom Viridiplantae; phylum Streptophyta; class Pinopsida; order Pinales; family Pinaceae; genus Picea; species Picea engelmannii. The sequence continues at coordinate 989,187 of ML777159.1, forward strand.
GAAAGCATTTCCTAGTAGTGACAACAGAGCTTAGGGCATCTTAGATTTGGTTCATTTTGATGTATGTGGTCCCATGTCATTTCCCTCTCTTAGTGGTTGTTTATGTCATTTTTATTGATGATTACTCAAGAAAATGTTGGATATATTTTCTTAAAGCTAAAAGTGACACATTTGATAAATTCAAAGAGTATAAAGCCTTTATTGAAAAGCATACAGGGAAACACATCAGAATCCTTAGAACAGACAATGGAGGAGACTTTGAATCTCTCCAATTTGAGGATTTCTGCAAGTCAGCAGGAATCAAGAGACATTTGACCGTGCCATATAACCCTCAACAAAATGGAGTTGCTGAGAGGAAAAACAGGACAATTTGTGAGGCAATGAAAGCAATGATGTTTGACCAAGATCTGCCGAATTCTTTATGGGCAGAAGCTACCTCCACTGCCGTGTATATTCAAAACAGGTGTCCACATGCTATCTTGAAGGACAAGATTCTTGAAGAGGTCTTCTCAGGGATCAAACCTGAAGTAGGGCATCTAAGGATAATTGGGTGTCCTGTGCATATTCATATCCCTAAGGAAAAGAGGACAAAGATGGAACCCTCAGGCAAGAAAGCGGTTTTTGTGGGGTACAGTGAGAACTCCAAGGCTTACAGGATTTATGTACCAGGTCAGAGGCAAATAGAGGTAAGCAAAGATGTGACTTTCCATGAGGAAGTCGCATTGAAGAAATCCAGAGAGCTTCAGCAGGAATCAGAAGCAGTTCAACTAGCTTCACCTTGTTCTGAAAATGAAGAGTCAGATGATGGGAGGGAGAAACCTTGTGAAGGGCCAAGTAATGAGCCCCTAGAACCTGTTGAAGTGTTAGAAAGAACTCTTGAAGAACCTCTAGCCAAAAGGAAGCTAGGGTGGCTTAATGAAATAGTGCAGGAAGTATAAAGGATATTTGCTCCCAAAGGAACTTTCAGGGAAAGGAAGAGGCCTCATATGTTTGGAGGCTATGTTGCACTGATGAGCAACATTAGTGATGCCGAACCTTCTTCATTTGAAGAAGCAGATAAATTACAAGTATGGAAGGATGCCATGCTTGAGGAATATAGGTCTATTATAAAGAACAATGTTTGGGACATTGTGTCGAGGCCAAAAGACAAAACAATGGTTTCTTCCAAATGGATCTGTAAGATCAAACATGCAACTGATGTAAGTGTGGAAAAGTTCAAAGCAAGATTTGTAGCCAGAGGCTTCACTCAGAAAGAAGGAATCGACTACGAAGAGACTTTTGCTCCTGTAGCCAAGTATACCTCCATTCGAACTATTATTGCTTTAGCTCCCGTTCTTGGTTGGAAGCTACATCAGATGGATGTAAAAACAACATTCTTGAATGGAAAGATTGAACAGGAGGTCTTTGTGGAACAACCAGATGCTTTTGTACTGCATAACAAAGGCACTCATGTATGCAAGCTAAGGAAGGCCTTGTATGGTCTTCAGCAGGCTCCTAGAGTTTGGTATGACAAGATTGATGGCTTTCTTAAAATCCTGGGCTTTCAAAAAAGTGATGCTGATGCAAATCTGTACTTCAAGGTAAGAGGTAACCAACCTATTATACTAATCCTGTATGTTGATGATCTCTTTCTAACAGGAGATGAAGGGCTAATAGCCTGGTGTAAGAGGGAGCTAACCTCATAATTCGAGATGAAAGATTTAGGCTTGATGCATTACTTCCTAGGATTGGAAGTATGGCAAAGACAGGGCGAGATATTTCTGGCACAAGGAAAATACACAGTGGATGTATTAAAGAGGTTTGGTATGATGGATTGTAAATCCATGTCTACTTCGATGCTTACCAACCTGAGGAAGCTGCATGATTCTGATACAAGTTCAGATTTGGTGGATCCCTCCATGTATAGGGAGCTGATTGGATCATTGATGTACATGATCCACACTAGGCTAGATATATGCTATGCAGTGATTGCAATGAGTCAATTCATGGTTGAAGCGAGACAGAGACACTGGGTGGCAACAAAGCACATCTTGAGATATCTTAGAGGGACCATTACTTATGGTCTGAGATATACATCCAGTGGTGGTTTATTTCTGCATGGGTATGCAGATGCTGACTGGGCAGGAAGCCCAGTGAATCAGAAGAGTACTTCCAGATACTACTTTAGTTTAGGATCCGCTATGATCTCTTGGTCAAGCCTGAAGCAGGGATCCATTGCACAGAGTACAACAGAGGCTGAGTACATTGCAGCAAGTGATGCTAGCAAGGAAGCAATATGGCTTAGAAAATTGGTTTTTGGGTTGTTGGGTGACAAGCTCGAGACGACGGTGGTTCACTATGATAATCAAAGTTGCATAAAATTGACAGAGAACCTGGTATTTCACGACAGGTCAAAACATATTGACATGAGGTACCACTACATCCGAGACTTGGTCCAGAGAAAAACTGTAAAGTTACAGTACATAGCCATGAACGAGCAGGTAGCTGATATCCTGACCAAGCCTCTGACCTCGAGATAGTTTGTGCARCTGAGACACAAGCTTGGTGTGGCTAAGAATGACTCCCTTGCTGAGAGGGAGTGTTAAATTTGGCAACATCGACAGTCATTCTCCAATGAGAGGCCATATGGGCCACCCTGAGGCTAGCCAGGGAGATTTGGAGAATCAACCAGTCTTGTGAGGTATTGACAAAAGCCAGGGGGAACGTACAACCTCTTTGAACATAGACAGTCTAGTGCAAAAGTCAGGGGGAACGTACAACCTCTGTGAGCATAGATGGACTAGTGCAAAAGTCAGGGGGAACATAAAACCTCTGTGAGCCTAGTCAAACCTTGTGAGCCATGAGCAAAAGTCAAGGCATCTAGCAAAATTTAGGTTGAATATAAAATTCCTATGAGCTAGAAACAAACGATATTCCTAATATTGCAAATGATATAAATGTATTGATCTAGTGCGTTGGCACGTGTAACATTATCCACCATGAAGAGAATTTCGAATTGCCTTGTAAAGAGTCGAGTTGTAACTGAAGTCTCAAGTCTAGTTTTATGTTCGAACTAAAGTGTAATGTTGAGTTGTAACTGAAGTCTTAAGTCTAGTTCTATTTTCGAACTAAAGTGTAATGTTGAGTTGTAACTGAAGTCTCAAGTCTAGTTCTATTTTCGAACTAAAGTGTAATGCTGAGTTGTAACTGAAGTCTCAAGTCTAGTTCTATTTTCGAACTAAAGCATACCAGTCTCAAGTCTAGTTCTATTTTCGAACTAAAGTGTAATGCTGAGTTGTAACTAAAGTCTCAAGTCTAGTTCTATTTTTGAACTAAAGTATACCAGTCTCAAGTCTAGTTCTAAGTTCGAACTAAAGTATGAAGCTGAGTTATGATTAACTCATGCAAACAGGTTACTATTTCGAGTCTCTCCTCTTGTCCTCTTCAGCCTATATAAGTAGAGGTCGACCCCTCTCTTTAACACAATTTTGATATGCAGGTTAAGGGTGAAGCAATAGAGGCACATATCAGTGATAAAGAGGCAGCATACCAAAGAAACATATCAGTGCTGTATATCAACAATAGAGGCAACATATTAGAGGTGTATTACAGCAAGGTCTTTTAGGTCTTTGTCAGGTCAGAGTCATCTTGGCAAGCTCTTTAAGAGAAGAACATTCATGGTGGATATTTGTAAGTGATCTTACATTATTAATGCAATAAAGGAATATCGTTCGCTGGGGTTTTTCTCCCTGTATAGGGTTTCCCCAGGGTATATGTGTTGTTGATGTGCATGCTTACTTATCTACATAGTTATTGCTATTCGATTATGATTTGGTATTGTTGAAGTGTATTAAGATGGAATCAAAGTGTTGAAGAAAATAAAAGAATTAATCTGTATAAGAAATCAAGCTCATAATTTAACAAGTTTTGTCTCGTCTCTTTGTATGTATTTCCTGTATTTCCTGTATTTTTGATTTCATTTTCACTGTCTTTTGTTTAAATTGGATAGTCAAAGGCCCATAATTCATCTTTTGATGCTCTCGGCTGAAGCAATTTAAACTGTGCTAAGTTCTTCCTAACTAATTCATAATTTATTTCTTTAATGCTTTGATGCAGTTACATGTTTTCTTTTTCTTCCTACACTGCAAATTTACAAATTATAACTCAGAATTATTGCCGCATTTAGTCTTTATCCTCTGGAGATTTCTACAGACAGGTCAGTGTTTCCGTTCACTTTCAGAAGTTTGACTCCATAGCCCTAAGTGTCCCTCCCCTTCCTTGCCAACAAGTTTATAAAAAACCCCCCGAAACAACAAAACCTAGCCATTGATTGTCAAAGAAACACCAAGTGACACGAGAGAGCTCTCTCTGAGCTGAGCAGGCTAGTACCCAGCTCTAAAGTTGGTTTGTAGGTTACCTCTGTCGTTTGTTTTATCAGCCGAACAAATTTACAGAGTGCTAATAGTCTCCGCCTCTCTCAAGTGTTCCCATATGTGTTCCAGCTTCTTCCATCTTGTCCTATTTATGCTTTGAGAGAGATAACTAATCTCCTCAATCCTAGCAATTAATTTTCCAAATCTTAGCAACTAGGCTCCTTAATCCTAGAAACCATCTTATCTCAACAATGAGGTGTATGACTAAGATTAGAACAAATCTAACTCACTAATATTCTAGAATATTTTATTTAGATTTCTAAGACTAGGAGAACATGGGAAATTTGACTTTCACTTTTAATTATTTAAGTGAAATTACAATATGGTATTATTTTCCACTTTTCCTAAGTAGTCACTAAAAAGTCGTCTCAAACTACTTCTCACATGCTCACACCTAACCTGTGCATGAAGCTCCTGCTCGAGCTATATTTCTCAACACTCCCTCTTAGTGAGAAAGGAATTCTGCAACACTTCCCTTTTGCTAAGGGCTTGGTTAGAATATCAACTACCCACTGATCGGTGGGAATACACTGGAGCTTGATTGCTCCCTTCTGAATCTTGTCTCGAATAATTCGTATCTGATCTCTATGTGCTTGGAACTTTCATGAAACACTTGATTCTCAAAGAGTTTGATATAGCTCTAATTATCACAATAAATCAATGTGGGATCCAACTCTTGATCAAATAAACCTGCAAGCAACTTGTGAAGCCAAATGGCCTCATAACTCGTTGTACTCGCTGCAATATACTTTGTCTCTACTGAGCTAAGTGCCACAGAAGTCTGCTTTTTGCTGAACTAGGATATCATCGCCAATCCCAAGCTAAAGCAACACCTTGAGGTGCTCTTCCTATCTACTACACTGCCTTCCCAATCTGATTATGTATAACCCGACAACCTCACTTCACCATCTCCAAGATATCTCAGACCATACTCCACTATGCCCCTCAAATATCGGAGCATACGTTTTGTTGCCACCTAATGCTTTTGCCTCGGCTCCAACATGCACTGACTGTTAGAAAAGTAGGTGTGCTCATTTAACCATAGACAATATAGCAATATTGTCACCTAACCATAGGCCAAAGCCACCCCTGAGCACCTTAACCTTGACAGAGAATATGTTTGGAAGCAAACCCTAGGCCTAATAACCAATCAATGTAGCGTACCTCTCTCCAGAGCTAGCGCACAAGGCAGAAAGTCCAAACCATAACCAAGAGAAAGTCCAAGCCTAAAACCGAAAATACTAGTTGCAGTAGCTACAGCTGCAACTACTCTCCAGACTTGCGCACTTACTAAATTTTTGCAGTGCGCACTAGATTTCTGCAGTTGCAAGCTGTGTGTGTGCAAATAAGCTTTGGCATCCTGTATTTATACTGCTATTCCTTAGCTGTCTGGGCCGACTTCTCTTTCTAGAGGCTAAAAACTCAATATTAATTATTTTCTTGGTTGGCTATTGGTTCTAGGGTTTGCTTCCATAATTATTCTCTCTGTTAAGGTTAAGGTGCTCGGGGGTGGCCTTTGTGCCTATGGTTGGGTGATAATATTGCTATATTGTCTATGGTGAAACGAGCACACCTATTTTTCTAACACCTGACACCATGGCCACTTGTGGGAATACCTCTCGAAGCTACAATAGCTTTAACATTTCATGCATACATGATGCTTAAGTAGTTATAACAAATGTTTCACCAAGTCTCCAAAATGGGGGGATGCAGGTGCGGGGAGACACACAAGGGGGACATGTGGAAGTACCCCCAAATTTTAGGGGTTTTAGGGAAATGGGGGACGGGGGGACGCCACATATATAATATAAAAAGTAAAAAATATAAAATTTTAAAAATAAAAGTAATAATGAAAAAATCTCAACAACAACAATTCAATGTTCATCCCATGCAAATTCATCAGTAAATACTAAAATACTAAATACTGTTAAGGTAGTAAATTGAAAATTGAAATTTGCAAATGATATAAACTACTAAACATGATTCAAAATTCAAATTCAAATTCAGTAATAAAATACATTGATTCATAAATCATAAATGAAAGTTGAAACATAAATGGTAAAATAATAAATATTGATACAATGACTTAAAAATTAAATTCATTATTCATTATTCTAGAATATAATTAATTAGTACTAAACAAAATACTAAATAGTAGATACTAAAGTCTGAAATAATAAATTGGAATTACTCAAACTCAAAAATTTAAAATAGTAAAGAGTGACAAGTCAAGGTCTGAGCTCATCAGTATCTAGAGTCAAGACTCAAAAGTAAAAATTAAAAAAACAATGAACATTGAAATAAATTTTAAAATGACCATCATGGAGTCAATCTGATTGACCGGTTCTCTACATCCAGTATCTAGAGTCAAGACTCAAAAGTTAAAATTAAAAAACCAATGAACATTGAAAATAAATTTTAAAATGACCATCATGGAGTCAATCTGATTGACCGGTCCTCTACATCCATCTCCTGCATGAAGCTGTCAAGACCATCAAAGGGAATGTCATTATCTGTCTCTGGGTCAGAGTCACTCTCATATAAGTTATAAGATGGCATATGATAACTTATAACTTATTAATTGTGTTTAAAGTTTAAATTTTTAAGATTTAATTGTGTTTAATTATTTAGCTTTCAAAATTTAATAAATTAATTGTGTTTTAACTTTTATCTTTTTTTTTTTTTTTAAATATATATATATTTGTTTTTTGATTTTTTAATTTTTGCTTTTTTAAATTTAATTTTTTGTTTTTTAAGCCTCATTAGGCAAAAAACATTCAGGGGGATGCCTAGGAGTCCCCCGTTCGGGGAGACTCGTCCCCCACCTTGGGGAGTCGCATCTTCCCAGAAAGGGGACGTGGAGAAACGCCCCCCCAGGAGTCCTCTCGTCTCAGGGACGTGGGAAATGTGGGGGACGCGACCCCTACCCTGGGGGATGCGTCCCCGTGGAACACTGGTTTTAACTTAGGTTGGCTACTTATGATGACATTAATGTTGTGCAATTATACGTTTTGTCTATAATATGAACTTTATATTTGCTTTTGTGTAGATATGATTACATATTGATTGGATAGTTTAAAAGTTATGCTTCTTACATATCATGTCATTTACTTTTTGTCAATTCTTTCCCTTGTTATTGTTCTTATTTCTTTTAATTTGTTTCTAATAGCTAAGTACCAATAATCAAGAATGACAGTCATAATTAAATTTATTCTTTCCATTGCAACTATTCTCTTTGTATGTGTTTATATGTGTCTTGGTTTTGGTACATGTTTAATAGTTTTGGAGACATGTTTATGACATTGTTCAGGTAGATATAATTAACGGGGAAAGGATTTGTAGGAGTTCGAGAAGGGTATCATTCACATTTCGTAAGGTTAACTCATAATTTCCCATTTTGTATGCTTGGCTTTGATTTTTCAATGAGTATGCCTTTTGTTTCCTAATTCATTAAAAAATTAGGATTCATTATGTTAAACTTGGGTTTTCATTGGTGTTAATAATTAGTCTCATATTTATTAGCCAACAATTCAACTAGATCAATAGTTAGCGTCAAATTGTCATGATGCAATATCAAGTCATGTTCATGTTAATGTTGGAATTATTGGTGTAATCTTAAATCTCTACATGTGGACATGACCCATTCATATGTATCGATGTTCTTGTAGTTATGACTTAAGGACATATCGTTTTTCATTTATTTATACTGGGTTTATGATTAAGGATGACATAAAACTGGAATGTAGGCTCAACAACCCTCTTGGGGTGTGTGCCATTGTTTTGTGGTCCCATAACCCCCTTTTGAAGGTGTTATCGCACACTTTGTAGCTAGGAGAAAGGGTTATAAGATAGACGGCCAAACTGGCATAACAGGAACCTATCCCACCCAATGTCACCACAATGGGGAGGTTCTTTCTCTTTAGGGAGGCGAGGCCCAGGGGAGACGTCCCCGGTGACCTGTGGTTTTAAGGAGGCAGAAAGGGTAAATGAGACAAGGACAAGTTTTCCCCCTCACAAGTCACCACCAAACAGATAATCCTGGCTAAACAACCAATAATAAAGTAAATCCTCAATGAAGAACACCTGCCTGGAACAAAGCAACAACAAACTAATACATGCAAGCTATATTTCAATGGGTTAGCACTTCATAAGACTATCTGATAAATATACATAAGCAATTGGCAATAAATGTTGACGAAGTCAATTTTTATCAATAGCAATGAAAAGATATAACACTTCACCAATAAATATTGGAACGATGTGGCATTCAATGTAACCAATCAACACTTTATTCAATTAATGCCTAAACCACCATTCACTTTCTCTTTAAACAAAACGTTGCTGCACTAAAGATGAAATAACCAATGATGACGTCAGCAACTTAGGGCTAGTAGTTAGTTAGGGTTAGGATTAGTGTAGTTAGGGTTTATAATTCAAAGGGTTTTGAGAGTGTTGTGATCAAATTCACTTCAATGCTGGAGGACTTTAGATAAGTGCCTTAAGGGTAAAATGGTGTCAAAATGAAGGACGTTGGGTTTGAAGGAGGAAGGCTAAGGACTAGAGGGAAGAGTTCTAAAGTGTTGCTATGGCAGGGCCTCAGAATCAAAACCCTAGGGGAGAGAGGCTCACTCCGGTGTTTACGCTAGCAATTACCTCATGGAGCAAGAACCATTTCTGATACAGAACCATTTGGCGAAACAACTAGCGTAAAGGATAAAATCAAGACAAGAGAGTCTAGTGAGGGAGAGTGTTGCTACAACAAGGCTCTATCATCAAACCCTAGAAGAAAAGCGACCCTAAGTGTAGATAACCTAGGCCTGAGACGTCTTGTTCCTCTTGAATTCTAAATGGTACGGCTAGCAAAAGGGAGGAAGAGAAAGGAGTGTAGCTACGACTAGGTTTCTTTTTCTTCTTCAATGGCTGAAAGTTTCTCTATCAGGGGACATGAGACAATGGCCTACTTGTGTGCTTGTCCCCTAGGGTTTTTGTTCAGCAATAATCATAAACAACATGCAAGAAATTAAACTACAACCATTCATTCAAGAAGTTTTGCAGAAAAATACTTACAATTCATCAAGAAATAACCATGCAAACCCTAGTTGTAAAACCTTCCTTCAAGAGAAACACCATAAAATGCCAAAAAGTCTTCCTTCAACAAGTGCGCCTTCCTTAAATCATCCAAATACCCAAGAGAGGGCGCAAATTTCAGTCCTCCTTATGGAGTGAATGAGTTATGATGATAAAATGAGAGTGAAAACCCTCAATATATATTGTATCAATGACCTAATTTTACTTTTAGGTCATAAAAAGGCCGACAAGGCCATAATACCAAAAATCATACTGTTTTACATTAAATGCTAAGCTAAAACCCTAATCAAGCAAAAGGTAAGACGTCACCCCTTTCTAGGGTGACGTTAGCCCCTAATAGGGCAAATGCAGCTTCCTGAAGTGAGATGTTAGCCCTCCTTGGGATCCTTCAAGCTGCCACATGTGCCAACTACCCTGTCCATCTACCAACACGCTCATGATGACATCATAAGCCTCCTGGTGACGTCCTAGGCCATCTAGAGCCAACGTCCCACTGAAAATGGGTCAATCCCCCTAGGTCCAGCTGTGCCGGGGTGCCTCTGGTGGAACGTCCTCTTCTTCTCCGGTGCAAAGTCTTTGATCAACCTCTGCCCTGTCTCTGCCCCCTGATGGGGTCTCAACATCCATCTGGTGGGCTCTTCAGCCCCATGGAGGTCTGAACTGATCATCTCCCCATGTGTACCGGTCCAAATGGTACTTGTCCGTCGGGTATGGTCCTGCACATCAAAGGCTACGCCCTCCATGGGCTCATCAGTCACAAGGATCATAGCAATGTCAATCACATTTCATCATTAATATTATTAAACACATGCATAAAATCCCTAATACATCAGTTAACTGCTCAAAGACATTACCCAAGCTTGCAATACAAGTTTGGGGAAAAGGACAAGGCATCCTATTGGGCTAGTGTCCACATGAAAAGGAAAGTTCCAGGAAAGACCTCATCCAAGCCATGTAAGTGGGTGATGTTGTCAGGGGATGTCCAAGCATGTGGGTGCAGTGAGGGTCAAGGATGCAAAAGGTGTTACCTGTGGGTGCCTTTGTAGAAGGCGAGCTGTACTTGTCATGGACGCATTTTTTCCAAGCCCATTCTTGCCTTTATTCTTTATATTCTTTTATTTGCTTTTTTGTTCAAGAGCTAACTAGGGGACACTACCTTGGCATGGTGACCTGAGCTGACAACATTACCCACAAGTACTTTCGCAAAAATGAGAAGGCTGGCTCGTGATGAGACCCCCTTTCCCTTGGCCATGCAACCAAGAGTCACTGCCCTGGCGTGGTAACCAATTGGTGGCAATGCCATACTGCTAGGTGTCCATGGACCTAATAGGCTGGCTCGTGGTGAGACCCCCTATCCTCTGTTTAGGTCTTGTTTTATTACTTTTCCGGGTCCCTCTTGTTTCTTGCTGAGAAGCCTTTTATTGCTTTCTTGGGGATCCCTAGGCGAAGCATCTCGAGGTTTTATTCTTAAACTTTTATCTTTTACTAGCTGCTTTTACCTTCTGGGCCTTTAGCCCCTTCTTCCCACGAGGTAAGGTGCAATCCTGAAAATAGGTCAACCCAATGCCCAGACAAGGGGAATGGGATAGGTGAGCGGGAAAGAAGATGTAAAAGTGGTACTATGATGGGAGCAGATGATGGATTTTCAAAAATCCGCCCAGTGGCAAACCAAAACCTATAGACACAGGCTTGCTAGGGCACCCTGTCAATCCCCCCCAAACATGGTCAAGTGGGCAAATGTAAGATCCAAGCAGTCGTTAGAAATAAAAGGAATCATATGCATACATTTAAAGGTTTCAATGATCTAAGTGACACATACCATGATGCCTGGAGCAATTACCTCATGGAGCAAGAACCATTTCTGATACAGGACCAAGCCAATGGTGATGGATGCTACTGCTGCTGACAAGATAAAGATGATGGAAGAAGAAAAGGTGGGCCCTCCAAGGCCATGATCAGGTCAATCCTGCTCTCAGTACTCCATGTCTAGGACATGTGGGCCTTGAGACATGATCTCCTAGTTATCTCTGAAAAGTGGGGATAACATCTGGCTCCAACTCGGGGACATGTGCTCAATGTAGAGCGCATGAGAACCTCAGTATCTCTGGCATAACCTGCAGACCTGCTTGATCTCGAAAGAAGCATTAGTAACAAAATTTGGGGTGGTAATGCCACCCCAACATACACATAGATATATATACTGAAATAAAACAATCAATATGCGAATGTAAAGCAAAGTACCTACTGTTATCCCCGATTTCTAGGGATAACTAGGAGATCATGTCTCGAGGCCCACAGGTCCTAGTCATGGAGTACCGAGAGCAGGATTGACCTGAGCATGGCCCTGGAGGGCCCATCTTTCTTCTTCTTCATCACACTTGTCCTATCAGCAGCAGCGACATCCATCACCTTTGGCTTGGACTTGCATTAGAGAAGACTCTTGCTCCTTGAGGTAGTTGGTCCAGGTATCATGGTATGTGTCATGTTTGATCATTACAACTTTCGGATATATGCATCAGATTCCTTTCATTTCTTACAGCTGCTTGGATCTTACACTAACCTACTTGACCATGGTTGGGGGGATTGACAGGGTACCCTAGCAAGCTTGTATCCATAGGTTTTGATTAGTTACAAGGGGGGATTTTGAAGAGCCATTGTCCGCTCCCGTCATTATATCACTTTTACATCTTATCTCCCATTCATTTATCCCATTCCCCTAGTCCGGACATTAGGATGACCTATTGATGGGGTTACACCTTATCCTGTGGGAAGAAGGGGCTAAAGGCCCAAGGGTTAAAAGCAACTGGTAAGAGATAAAAGCCAATAAAAAACAAAACCTAGAGATGCTTCGCCTAGGGATCCCCGAGAAGGCAATAAAAAGCCTCTCAATAAGAAACAAGAGGGACCTTAAGAAAAATAACAAAACAAGATCTGGCCAAGAGGATGGGGGGTCTCATCACGAGCCAGCCCATTATGTTCATGGGTACCTAGCAGTATGACATTGCCATTGTCTGGTTACCACGCCAGAGCAGTGACCTTTGGTTGCACGACCAAGAGAAAGGGGGTCTCAACACGAGCCAACCTTATCATCTCTGTGAAAGTACTCGTGGGTAACGCTGTCAGCTCTGGTCACCACGCCAAGGCAGTGTCCTCTAGTTAGACCTTGAAATAAAAAGAAAGAAAAAGTAATAAAGAAAAGAAAGAATAAAGACAATGAAGGGCTTGGAAAGAATCGCATCCATGACAGGTACAACTCGCCTCCTATAAAGGCACCCACGGATAATATCACCCTTGTCTTCCACTATGTCTGGACATCCTTAGACCACACCACCTCGTATTACATGGCTTGGATGATATCCTTTGGGAACCTTCCTTTTCTTATGGATGCTGGCCCAATAGGGCACTTTGTCTTTTTCTTTAGCCTTGTATAGTAGGTCATTGTAATGTCTTTGAGCTATTAGATGATATGCTAGGGGTTTTATGCATGCATTTGATAAAATTAATGATGAAATATGATTGACATTGCTATGATCCCGAGGACTAATGAGCCCATGGAGGCGAAGTTTTTGATGTGCAAGACCATGCTCGACGGACAGGTCCCAGGTGGACCGGTACACATGGGGAGATGATTAGTTCGGACCTCCATGGGGCTGAAGAGCCCATCAGATGGTTGCTGGGATCTCATCAGGGGTAGAGACAGGACAGTGACTGGTCGAGCCTTTGCACGAGAGAAGAAGGACATTTTCATCTAGGACGCCTTGGCTGAGCCCAGCCCTAGAGGGTTGACCCACTGCAGGTGGAACGTGTCCCTCTGTTGACCCAGGACATCCTCCAGAGATCCTTGACGTCACGTCTAGCGCGTGGCAGCTTCACAGGGCAGTTTGGCACGTGTGGCAGAGTTTGGAGGCCCAGAGAGGGCCAACGTTTGCTTTCTAGTGCTGTGATTTGACCTAAAAAGGGCCAACGTCTCCCTCAAAGGGGCTAGACGTCTTGCTCATTGCTCATTTAGGGTTTTCTTTTAGCAGTTTAATGTAAAACAGTATGATTTTTAGTTATTAGCCTTGTCGGCTGTTTTAATGACCTAATTTTAAT
>ML777159.1:1033865-1060741 GCA_009831015.1 Picea engelmannii
TCTTGCTTCCTGGAATATTCTAATCTCATCAGAGGTCACAAGTGGAGGTTAATACCTCCCGCAGCTACCATAATATCAACACTCCCTCCTAGCTAGGGAGGTATAAAAGGTAATGGTCTTGAGCACAAACAGACCATTCAACCAGTAGCACCATCATAGCCACACAGGCTATATCATGATCAAATCACGAGCACTGTCAACATTATCCAACTGGATAATCTCCATGGCAAATAGTACAATGTCATCTGATAGAACACAACTGTGTCTATCCATAGTAGTACTTAACTACTATCCAGTGGTACATAACCATACCAAGTAGCACATGGCTACTAACCAGTGACACAGTCACAATCAGTGGAACACATCCACCACAATAATATACAACTATTGTCCAGAGACATACAATCTCTACAACAGTCATATCATCTGATATCAACTTGCATAAACAATATCATGATACAAGTTGAGTCATCTGGGCCATTCTTTGACTCACATCTGTGAGATTTGGAAGAGCATCTTCCCTCATACAGTAAAAGCATCAACCATGGGCTATCTGGACTATTCTTCCCAAGCATGGAAGAATAACTGTCCCTGATTTCTGAGCCTGGACCATTTACCTAACTAGGCCATTCCTTTGGTACTAAGCATAGTGCAACCTGGATAGAATGAGTCTGCCCTAGGGAATGCCTGTCCGTGATTGATGAACCTGGACCATTCACCTAACTGGGCCATTCCTCCGACACTAAACATAGTGCAACTTGGAGAGAATGAGTCTACCCTAGGGAATGACTATACGGACCATTTTCGAAGGAAATGATTGCCCTGCACCAACCTCCAAAACGTACCATTCTTCAAAACTGCTCGCAACTGTGAACTTCGAAAGAATGACTCCCCGACGAAGCAGACCATTCTACTTGACCATTACTGAGAGTGACTGCCAAGAAGAATGACTGTCCTAGACCATTCCCTCACACTGGCCACAAGGGGAATGACTATCTATGGTACATCAACAATCTATTGGACCATTTTCATTACGAAAATGACGGTTCGATCTGGACCATTTTCCGAACTGGAAAATGCCTGTCCGTCAGAAATCTCAAGCCACTTTCCAAACTGGAAAGGAACTGCCCATCCTGGACCATTTTCCAAACTGGAAAATGACTGTCCATAAATCAATAGGATATATATCAGTGCTCCTTCCACACCTGGGGAGCCATCTCTTCCCTTTCAACTAAGGGAGTTATCTCCACGAACCCCATCTTGTCTTGTAAGTATGCAAACTTTATTCTGGACAAAGGCTTTGTCAAAATATCTGCTGTCTGCTCATCTGTGGAGGTATACTGGAGCTTCACTTCTCCTTCCTGGACTTTATCTTGAATAAAGTACTATTTGATCTCAACATGTTTCGACCGTTCATGAAACACTAGGTGTTCGGATAGCCTTATACAACTCTGATTGTCAAAGTATATTATGGTCAAATTTGGAACCTGATCAAATAATCCAAAAATCAACTTTCTCAACCATACTGCTTCTATACATGCTTCACATGCTGCGATATATTCTGCTTTTGCTGTGCTGAGTGCAACAGACTTCTGTTTCCTATTGCCCCAAGATATCATAGCGGAGCCCATGCTGAAACACATCACTGAAGTACTCCTTCTGTCTTCTGCACTCCTTGCCCAATCTGAATCCGTGAATCCATGAAGTCGTATATCACTAGATGAGGTATATCTTAAACCATAGTTTAGCGTCCCACAAATATATCTTAGAACATGCTTTGCAGCTATCCAATACTCATGTCTGGGTTCCACCTAAAACTGGCTTAGGGTGTTTACAACAAAGCAAATATTTGGTCGAGTATTCACTAAATACATCAATGACCCAATCAATTGCCGATATAGGGACAGGTCTACTGGATAAGAATCTGAGTCTCTTACTTTCTTTATATCTGTGGTCATAGTAGTGCCCATGGATTTGCAATCCATCATTCCAAACTTCTGAAGAATCTTCACTGCATACTTTCCTTGTCCAAGGAATACTTCACCACACTTCTGCAATACTTCTAGTCCCAAGTAATAATGCGTGAGACCAAGATCTTTCATATCGAACTCAGAAGTTGGTTCCTTCTTACACTGGGTGATGAGAGACTCTTCACCTGTCAAGAATAAATCGTCGACATATAGCAGTAGAATCACAGGTGCATTGTTCACGACTTTGTAGTAGAGATTTGGATCTGCATGACTCTTGGAGAAACCAAGTCTTATTAAGTAGATGTCTATTCTGGCATACCAAGCTCTTGGAGCTTGCTTGAGTCGATACAGGGCTTTCTTTAGTCTGCAAACATGAGTGTCTCTGGAGTGTACTTCAAATCCTTGAGGTTGTTCAATGTATACTTCTTCGACTGCTCCATTGAGAAAAGTTGTCTTTACATCCATTTGATGTAGACTCCATCCCATGGAAGCAACAAGAGACATAATGGCTCTAATAGAAGTATATCTAGCAACAATTGCAAATGTCTCGTCATAATATTCTCCCTCCTTCAGGGAGAGCCCTCTAGCTACGAATCTTGCTTTGTATTTGTCCACGCTTCCGTCTGCTGCATGTTTGATCTTATAGACCCATTTTGAAGTTACTACTGATTTTTCTTTGGGTCTAGGCACAATTTCCCATACATCATTTTTCATGATGGACTGGTGTTCTTCTTTCATGGCTTCTTTCCATTGTTTCTTCTGAGCTGCCTCTTCAAATGTGGTGGGTTCTTCATTTAAAAGCTTTGTCATACATGATGCATAGCTAGAGAATCTTTTGGGCTTTTTGCTTTTTTTGAAGGTTGCACTTGGGGCTTTGAGTCTTTTTGCTTCTTGTAGAGTAGCTTCAAGCCAAGCTCGATGTTTCTTGGTTTTGGGTACAATGTTTGATTCAATAGGTTCACATGGTTGCATCGGATGATCAAGTTGTTCTGTTTCTTCATTCTGACTTTCTGGAAGACATGTGCTTTCTTCTTTAGGCTTTTTATATTCTTTTTCTTCTATGGATTTCTTGAAGGCCATCTTTTGATTGAAGGTTACGTCTCTGCTGATTTCAACCTTATGTTGTTCCAAGATATAGATTCTGTAAGCTTTGGATGATTCACTGTATCCCACAAATATGCCCTTCTTTCCCGAGGGTTCTGATTTATTCCTTTTATCCTTGGGGATGTGAATGTAAACAGGGCATCCAAAGATTCTTAAGTGTTCCACATTAGGTTTCTTTCCTAAGAAGGCTTCTTCTGGAGTCATATCCTTCAATATGCGGTGGGGACTTCTGTTCTAAACATATATTTCTGTCATGGCTGCTTCTCCCCACAAATACATAGATAAACCTTGATCGTTCATTAGTGCCTTCACTGTTTCTTCAATAGATATGTTCTTCCTTTCTACTACACCATTTTGTTGAGGATTATGAGGAACAATTAACTCCCTCCTAACCCTTGCCGATTTGCAAAAGGCAACAAATTCCTTGGATGTGTATTCTCCTCCATTATCTGTTCTCAAGGTCTTGATTTTCTTGTTTGTGAGGTTCTCTATCTCTGCTTTGAATTCTTGAAACTTGCTGAAAACTTCGTCCTTTGTCTTCAAGAGATATAACCAAGTCTTTCTTGAGTAATCATCTATGAAGATTGCATAGTAAAGAGATCCTCCTAGAGATTTGACAAGAGCACATCCTTTGAAAATTCCTTCATGTGTAGATTGTAGTTCTGGTATTCCTTCAACCATCTTTTTGAGGAAGGGTAATGCTTGATAATTGATATGGGCATACCTTCTATGCCAAAGTTCATTGGGATTGACTTCATCATGTACAAGAGCTTCATCATTTCATTCTAGTAGTCTGTATAGTATTCCTTCATGGGTTCCAATAACTCTAGCGTTCTCTATGCTAGAGTCTCTAGACCAAGATAATACTTTTCCATCTACAGAGGCTATTCTGTTTCCTTTGTCTTCTAGGCAAGATATGGATACAAGATTCTTTTCTAAACCAGGTACATATAAGACATTGCTCAAATGAACATTGTTACCTGTTTTCAATTTGACGGAGGCTTGACCAATTCCTTCGACTGGATAGGTGTTCTTATCTTCAAGTTCTACTTTGTAGGATGTCTTCTTTTAATTTAGATTAGAGAGTCTGGCCTGGTCTCCTGTCATATGCCTGGAAGCTCCACTGTCAATTATCCACATGTCATCTTCAAGAGTTCCTGTGAGAGCTGAATAGTGTAGATGATCCGTCTTTTCATTCATGATTTCTGTTCACTGATAACTGGTCAAACTTTGATTTTGACCCAAAATCTCAACCTTGACGTTTTTGCCTTCTGAGAGTGCCAAGAGGTGTGTTGGACTAAGGCGCACTAGAATATCTTCTCCTTGAGTAAGGTATTCCATCATAAGGTGTTGGGCAAGAGTTTTAGGGTTTTTGCAATTGCACCTGCTAGTAACCCTAGCGACAGTGCTTCAGTAAGTGCACCTGCTAGAAACCCTAGCGACAGTTCTTCAACGAGCTTGATAACCTTATGGCTTAGCTTCCTTCCAGTGGTTAGACTGGATGAAGAAGGTGTGGGCCCATAACTTGTTAGCAAATTGGGTGTGCTCGTTTAACCATAGACAATATAGTAATATTGTCACCCAACCATAGGCACGAATGCCACCCCCGAGCACCTTGACATTGACAGAGAAGAATTCCGGTAGCAATTCAATAGCCAACCAAGGCTAATGCACCAAGCAAAGATAACCAAGACTGATCAGAAAGGCCAACTTAGAAAGACCAAAATTACAGGTTGCAGTAACTGCAACTGCAATTGCTCCCCATAATTGCGCACTACTGGATTTCTGCAGTTGCGACTTGTGTGTATCAAATGAGTTCTGGCGCCTTATATTTATACTGCTCTTTCCAGGCTGTCTGGGCCGATTTCTCTTTCTTGGTGCTAAAGACTTAATATAAAATATTCTCTTTAGCCGACTTACTTCTAGGGTTATGTCCAAGTCTTTTAGGGTTCTTCTTGCTTCCTGGAATATTCTAATCTCATCAGAGGTCACAAGTGGAGGTTAATACCTCCCGCAGCTACCATAATATCAACACTATGGGTTCTCAAAGCATGGCACATTGTTTTGGTATGCATTTCTGTCAAGAATCTTCAGCATAATATGTGTTGCGTAGATGGAATTCAAACCTCTTTGTGGTGTTTAATTGCTTGGCAAGATGATTTGGAATGAGCCAACACGTGTATAAGTAGGGCCTGCCTTGTCTCCATTGCAAGCGAAGGCAGAGTTCAAACTAATGGGATTTTACTGTTCACCCTCCCAAGCAGACCATTTGGAGAGTGCCCCAGGTCTCCAAGACCATGATGAGGAGAGTAATAAGTGGCTGATGCAGACCTTTGAAGCAATGGCGAGATTGTGAGTGCTAATAAGCATGGAGTTACCAGACTTCGCCAATCAAAATTAGAAAACCTTCAACTGGTATGTGACTTGTACATTTGCACAGAGACTTTGTTTTTTTTTTAACTTTGCTGGAACTCCCATTTGATTGGGTTTGTTCTTTACATGGCATTTCTGCAAATTTCTACATAAAACAAACAATGTGGTTAGCTGGTTGTACCCTGTCAATTTTGAATCTATGGATATAAATTCATTCTTCTAAGGTTCCCCATATCTTTCCAACTAAATCATTACTTAGTGAACTCCTGTTATCCTTTTGGTATGCTTACACTCCTGCTTCCAACTGATTCAATTCTTACTCCCTAATCTCTTGTGGAGCTGAATGTTGCATCCTTCTTTCTTTGTTGAGCACTTTATCCAGTTTTTATTTTGTTCATTAAGGTCAGTCAGATTATGTAGTCTTTTGTTCTCAGGAATATCCGATTTGAACTTTTGGCTATGAATATATGTTGCAATTAATTTATCAGATAACAATGCATTAACGTTTTGAACATTACTATGGTACCACGGCCTCTTCTAGAAACTCAGGTTTATTTACTACAATGCTGATGAAAGTAGTTGAAAAATCTGCCCTGGTTGTAAGATCATTGCTTAGTGCTAGACACTAGTTATAATATGTGCTTCTCTAAAAAATTCTTCACCAAATAGCGTAGATAGTGTATACTCACATGTGTCCATTTGTTTTTTTGTTTCCACTTAGCTTGGTTGAAAAGTTTAGAATATGTGTTAATTGCATTCCTATCTTCCTTCCCTTTTTTGGCTTTTGATCTAGGTTGACAATGGAATTTAATTTTTCTTAATTTTTGTGCACACATACTTTTCCAATAATAATGTTTTCATATGTTGGGGTGCACAGATACTTTTTCAATAATAATGCTTTTTAAAATCAAATGTGGATGCTACCTCTGGCTATACTGATTGCATGTCTAATTCAATGAGCAGGTTAGGTTTGGACCTTGCAACTGCCGATTCCAACAATATTGCGATTCCCAAAGTCAGGTTATAGACAGTCTTGGGCAACCTGAGTTGAAAACTGCAAATAACAGAGAACAAAAGCAAGGAATTGCTTGCTTAGAAGAATGAAATTTATTAAACTGTATTGGCAAAGAATGCATTGTTTTTCAAGTTTAGCATGGCGATTGATTCCCATACAACAGAAAATGTAAAGGCTAAAAATCCTTATGGATTTGACGTTAATGCTAAGTTGGAAAAGAAGGATAAGGAGGATATTGGTTTGCCACTGGTAATCTTGCATGCAAACTTACGTCTTTTGGATCAACAACATATCATGTTGCCTTCCAATGGCTTTTGATGATACTCTACCTATCATCGAGGAAAATTTGAATGAAATGAATGGATGTAATTTACCTATTAATTAGGAATAAGTACCATAATTGAGCGGCAATTCATTGAACAAGTCTTTCAAGAGTCCAATTGAGAATGAATGTGATTTACTTATTTAATTAGGAATAAGTTCCATAATTGAATAGGTGGTAATTCATTGAATGTGAATTACCTATTTAATTAGGATTAAGTTTCATAATTGAATGTGTCAATTCATTGAATAATAATATTTTAGGAGTCCAATTAAATTCACATAGTCATAGGGTTTTACTATGCTTTGTCTTATTAATACAGTATTAATATAGGTTATACATATTTCGACCCTTTTGTCTTTTTTGAGGTTTTGCCTCAAATGGTATCAGCTTATTCAATAAACAATGAAGGTCTATGCTATAAGAAAGTAAATTTATATATTTCTTAATTAACAAATAATAGAAAGGAAGTTCATTGTCATCGTGGAGTAATATTTATTTATAGCTTGGCTCTTGATGCAGATTACAATATAATAAGTGACCCCACTTAGTGTTGTTACCTACCAAGTTGCACTAGGATGGACTTGCAAGTTGAGCCGTCAAAGTTGAATAAGATACTTGTTCAAATTCAGAGTTTAGAAGTCCAGCCGACCACTATGACCCATTTTCTTCTTCTTCTTCTTCATAACTGCATTTCCATAACCCCCTTGAAGAATTTTAATAAGATGAATTTAACATGATGAACTTGTAAAAGGCTTAGCCTCCTAAGATTTAATCACGAGTGCATTATTTTATAGTGTTTTTTTTTACTTATTAATTATTTTTTGCTTGAATTTTTTAAGTGAGTTATAATTTTTGAGATTTTTCACTCATTTTCTTCAAAGCTGGAGTGTGGACTGATGGTTAGGCCTTAGTAAGGTTATCTAAGTTTAGTGCCTAATGTATATTACTATGCTAATTATCCTCCTAGCGTCTCGTGGAAATGCGTTAAGTCCCCCTTAGTTTTTTTAATGTTTTCTGCAAATAAAAAATTTCTTGCAAAAATGAGATATTTTAATTGTAAATAATGCTCAAGTTAAATAAGTGGTACTAAGAGGCATTATAGGTCTTGGGGATATTCGTTTTCATACTAAGAATACCCACTTTACCTATGTAGCCACTTTGTGAGTGAAAATCGTGATTTTTAATCACTTAATTAATTTTACTCTCAAAAAGTCAATAAAAGACAAAAAAATTAGCGACGCTATTTTCTAGGAAACATGTCGGGGACATGTTTTGAGTCAACTCATCCTCCCTTTGAGTTCATTGATCCTTGTTAATAACCAAGAGTGAGTTATGGGTGAGTTTAACATGTGTGGTATGAAAATGGAATGAATTTGTTTCCAATAGGTCTTTATAATGAAGAAGACTTGTCTCTTTTAAATTGCAAGTGTAAAAATGGTATGTGTTTGGGCAATTGGATCAAGTTACTAACACATAAGTTCAATGAGTTTTACTTATCATGAGAAACATATCAGACATATAAAAACCATCAATAATTAACACATAACACAACAAATGATAAAGGAGTTCACCCCTCTTGGACTACATCTCCTAGTCCAACTTCATTTGGATCATTTTCATAATGCTTAAAAAGTGCTCTTACAGTGCTCAAAATACAAAATAGATGGCTCCAATGGCTCTAGAACGTCCAAAAACCTCTAGCTGGGCTTTTTTGGCACCTGGTTTGGCCAAAAAATGAAGAAGTTACACCTCCTGGAAGTTTTCCCCTTCAAACTTCTTGTACTTTCTCGTCAAAACACACCCATTGACAAACTAACTCAGCCTCCGTGTGTTTTTCGCACCAAAACCCAACACACAACCATTCCCGCAAAAAGGGAGAAAATGTAGGATCGTTTGCGTCGGCCCCCAATCTTCAATGGAGAACTTAGTCATATGGCCCCATGTGGCCAATGACCTGACAACTTGCGCACTCGTGGGCTAGCTCTTCTGCGCTTGGGTGTGTGGTCATATGGTGTAACACCTGTGACTGGGGGCTAACACTTCGTTGTAAAAATTCTGCGCCAACAATTATGGTAAGTCCACGCTTGTGGTCTTATGGAGTGGTCGTGTGGATCGTGGTAAAAATTGGGGTTGTGTGCTAGAATTCCCCAGCACTTGTTATGTAATGCAGTTATATGCTATGGACTGGGGGTTGGGGCTAGGCCCCAACCCTTTTCTTCACCGACTCACCCTTAATGCAAACTCATATAAAATTAAACACATATATGGTTAAGTCATACAACGTGGGCGGACTGGTAGCCCGGGCCCTGCCAAATCATTCCCCCACCCGGAGGTCGCGGGTTCGACTCCTATGGAGTCATATAAATTTTACCACTTGCCAACCACTGGAGGGGTGCCACGTGGCAGCCCACGACTGGGCCACGTGGCACCATAACATTTGCCCCCAAAAAATGATACATGTCTCAAACTGATTCGCCTACGTGTCTGCCACCGAGCCTGCCCTGTCAGCATGCCAACTCATCACTTTGCCACGTCACCTGTACGACCGTGCTCTGTCACCTGCCACGTGTGGGTCCGTACCCTGCCATGTCAGCACTGTATGGATTGTACAATCAACAAAATTTTGTTTGTTTGGAAAAATGAACAGAACACAATATCTTGCTCATACAACGTCCGTTTGAGCCTGTTCAAGTTGCGTTGGGTTCATGACGATGATGCCTATGCACGTGTCCGTTTTGAAGCGATTCCAAGCACTTTGATTTGTGAGCAAAATTTGATCCCTTGGATCAATGTGTTAGCTTGGGTTTAAGGGATCTATCCAAGAGAGGTGTGCCCCCCTTGATGAAATGTGGCACAATTTTGAGGAGGGCTGCCCACTTCTTAAGAGGTGGTGCCCTCCCTCTCCATCTCACCCTCACACATGGCACTAGCTTGGAGTTTAGAGAAAGGTGGCAACCCATCTCTCATACTTGTCTCTCTTTTCTCCTCCAAGTGGTGTACCCTCCTTCATGGGGATCTCAACCCTCTCTCCCTTTGTCAAGTTAGATTTGGAGACACAGAGTTATGTTGTTGTAATTCTTTTAAGCTTTGTGGAATAAATAATTGAAGACTTTGGACCTCATACTTGTGGTGTTATGCAAATGTGTGGATGTCCATTGTTCCATTTGATTTGTTGAGGTTATGGTAAATTTGTTTCTTGCAATTCGTTTGTTAATTTGTCCTTGAATGATAAGATATTAATAAGCTAGCTTGCATTTCTAAATCTTATTATTTCTAGCATATGTGATTTAAGATTTCAGGTTCTTCTAGTTTGACTGACATGTTTTCTAGATCCTGATGTGTAGGAAGTGGGTGCACCCATCTTTGACAGTGCTTTGCATGATTCTTTTAAGTTTGCATGGCCTTAGGATTGAAGGAGTGGAGGGATTTAGTTTGAGTCTCATCTTCAACCTACTTCTACTAGAACGATTTTCCTCTACAATACACCAAGAGAGCTCCATAATCCAATATCTTTTTCCATCCGACACTCTTCTCTCTTTCTGAACAAGTTCTAAAATTTCATTTTTGGTTACCATTACATGCATAGCTAGATCTGATTTATCATCTCAATCTTCAAAGTTTTAGCTTGCATGCAAAAGTAAAGTTAGATCTATCTTTTACTTTCAAATATAAGTAGATCTAGCATGCTAGACTTTAACTTTTAATAAGTTTTAAAGCAATATTTTAGAGGGATGCAAGTTAGTTTAGTTTCAAGGGATTTTATTTTCATATCTAGCATTCTAAGTGCCATTAGTTTTTTGTCCTAAAACAACAAACTAAAGACTCTAAGGAAACCAACATTCTAGCTTGCTTTCCTTAGTTAATTTTTGTTGTTTTCATAGTTTTAACTTATCAAATTTTTGTACTTTTTAACATTGTCCAAAGACACTTTTAAAGTGTTTTTGGGCATCTTTTAGCATTGTTTGTGTTATCGCACAAATTGTAAGTTTCCAACCCAATCCACAAGATGGCAATAACGGTGGGAGAGTTTACCCACTGTCACCTTAGATAAACCCTCCCCTCGCTTTAGTGAAGAAAGAATCCAACACAAGGGGGAGTCTTGGGTGACCCTAGGGGGAAATGATATGAAAAGTGAGATGATGGAAGTGATGCCCCTATAGGTCAAGTTGCTAAGTGAGAAATGGATTGATAATGAGTCTTGAGGATGGTCTATGGTTGCCAAGTGCTTGAGTACCTACGAAATATGATTGTACTTTCCCGAGACACAATAAACAATGAGTATAAAAGCTTAAGGTTAAGTGGACAAACAAGTTTAGCTTGTTGTCCCTATTTGCAATAGTCAATAGAGATATATATCAACAAATAAATGATTGTTAAACTTGCTAACAAGATGCTAAAAGTCAAGTAAATGATGCAAGAGATAAGCTAGCAATTCCTAGTATAACTCAAGTATGAAAGCATAAGACTTTAGCAACAAACTATGACTGTTATAAACAAGTATTGCAGAAATATTTTATGAACCTTATGGCTGTAGAAAAAAAATGTTAGTACAAAAAATTTCAACCACAAAAACTTGCAAGTAAACCACCCAAAAGAAGCACAATAACTAGTAGATTAACTTGGCAACTCTCTAGCAAAATTTGATGGTTAAAACATGAGCAAATTTAGAAAGTATGAAGTGATTTGCTGCAACCCTAATGGTTTTAGTTTTAAGGTATTACAACAACAATAAATCCTTGAAGAAACAAAATGCCCTAGTGGCCTTGACAAACTTTTAGCACGTAGAAAAGATTCTTGAATATCTCGTAATTCTACGTATCCCAATGCAATGATTTTATTTCTCCAATGCAAGAGATTAGTGACTTTAACTATTGGGTTATGGAGTCTTTAAAATGAAAGAGCTAGTTGTTCTACTTCCTTGGGTGTGTAAGGCCTTTTACTCCCTAAGACAAATAAAACTAGCTAGGGAAAAACCTAAGAGGGTGTAAACTTTTTTACTTCTCCTAGTATTCCCTTATGCAACAAATTATTCCAAGACAATTATGATGGGCTTAGTGGGGTTGTATGCCCTTATACTCCCCAAAAACTTAGCAAATTAACCTTGTAACCAAGAAAAAAAACAATAACAAGAGAGACTCCTTAACTAGTCCAAGCATTAACAAGATAAACTCTTTTTAACCAAGAAAATCCACCACAAAAGCAAGAAATAATCTCCAAGAAAGATAGTGCCTTACTTCTTCATCCGATAGCCAAAGCAAACCATAACAAGAGAGATAGATGAATTTGCTAAAGTATGGCCCAAATTTCAGCCAAGTATCCTCTCCAAGATGGGAGAGTTATGATATAATGACAAGAGTTTGATATCTATTTATACAAATCCTCCTAAAAGTGTTTTTCCACTTAATTTAGGGTAACCGCAAAGTAAGGAGTCAACAACCCTTTCTTTGTCCCTTTACAATATTAAAATCCAATTTAACCCTAAAAGTGCACATAAGAAGCCCTAAAGATGACATCAACCCTCTCTAGGGTGACGTTTTGACATTTTTAGGTGGATGTTGAGCTTGGAGATGAATCGTTAGGCCTCCAAAGGCTCCTCCCTCATGTGCTAGGCCCATCTCTCTCATGCAAAGGGTCTTCTTCCTCTAAAAATGCCAAGTGTCCATCTCCACCACCAAACCCTAGCCCTAGGGTGACGTCAATCCCTCCAAGTGTGACGTTTTGGCCTCAAGAAACAAAACGTTGGGCTAGTAAGGGCTAGGTGAGGTCATCCAAGATGCCTCTCAGGCCTCCAAAGGTTGTCATCATCATCCGATTGTGCGAGTCATGGTATCCATTTTGTGGGCTTCATGCCCCAAGAAAGCCCAAGCTAGGCTTGTTCTTCCAAAACTGTCCACCAACTAGGTACTGCAAAGACAATGAATACACTTTTAAGGATCTCAAGTCAAATGCATCATGATAAGTAAATCAAATCAATAAAATAGCTACCTAATCATGCAAATCAAAAACCACCTCATCAAACTAAACAAGTGCCCAAAGACCCTATGCAATTTTCCAAGTTTAGGTATGGGAGGGTTGACAATGCGACCTATTGGGTGAATCATACCTCATGTTTAAGAGTGTTTCCCTAGTGGACCCCTCTCTAGGTCATGTGGAGAAGGTGACATGGACGGGGGAAAGACTTTTGGGCATGGGGTTCATGACATACATGGGATTGTAGTGTCTCATCTATGGGTGCCTTTGTAGAGGGTGTGTTGCACCTTCATTTTCAATGCATCCTTTTTCCAAGCCCATTTATTGCCATCACTTAATTAAGGTCCAAACACTGGGTACTCTCTATGGGTTAATCGATTAGCTTGGGCTATAGTACCGCAATGTCACTTGAAGGGAGAGGTACACAAAGTGCCATGGGGGTATAGTCTAGCTTGTAAAGCACTTGTGTAGATCCCTCAACAAGTGGGACATTTTTATATATGTGTTTGCTTTTGCAGGGCTTTGATTTTTTAGGAGAAACATTTCATTGTTCTCAAGACCTCTTTGGGCGAGCATATGGAAGGTTCATAATATAGATTTTTATCTTTTGCTAGCTACATTCCCTTTGGGCCTTCAACCCCTTCTTCCCATGAAATGAGGGACAATCCCTCCTTGGGTCAGTACACCCGAAAATGACAAAAGATAAGGAGGCAAGGGGATGAAGAGTGGAAAGTGGTAAGTATAATCGAGAATGAAACGATGACTTGACCTCCCTGTAGCAAACCCATCCCTAAGGGTGACCACTTACTAGGGCACAATAAAAACCACCAAGGTGAAACAGGGAAAATGGCATAACTTCCAAGATACATTACATAATAAAAAACAACTTTAAATGAAACACACTCAAATGCCTCAAATATTGAAATGACACTCACCATAATACCTGGCTTGTACCTCATGGAGAAAGACCCAATGTCTTTCTGAAGCAAGATGATGTGGTAGATACCATCGTGATGAATCTGAGATCTATGGTGGTGAGGCAGACCTTTGTCTGTGCAAGTGGACATTGTCAACCATCCATCTCTCGGTTTTCCATGTCTACAATCTGAGGGTCTCAAGACATCATCTCCTTAGTTATCCCTAGGAAATGGGGATAACATATGGCTCCTACTTGAGGACATGTACTCATTGTAGAGTGCATCAGAATCTCAACATATTCTAGCTAGACCTGTGCCTGCATTGAAACATAAAACCATAAAATATAGGGTGGCTCTACTTCCCCTTTGTCCATATAATCAAAATTGAAATTTCAAAATTGACAACTAATCTTGAAAAGAAAATTTCTATACTAAATATGTAATATGATGAAAACAATATGCAAATAAAGAAAAATGAAAATGAAATGCAACTAAACTACCATGAGCAATGAAGATGCAAATGCAAGAAAGCAAGATGAGTTACCTACTTACCTGGGACCTTGGGGCCTTGAAGATCAGGTCCTGGAAATGTCAGGTGAAGTCGTATAACCAATGTAACCACCTGCTCAACATTTCATCAATGTATCTTCCCATGTGCTTAATTATGTAGTATAACAAAGATAAGTCAAGCATAAAATAGTCATAAGCATAGGTAAGCATGTAATTAATCATAGAAAACAACTCATGGAGATGGGTGGGAGGGAAAAAATCCTGCTGGAGAGAATGACCACAAGCCTGATCAATCCATCTCTGAATCGAGCTACCACATATAGATGACGACTCAACTTCAGCCTTACTTAGAATATCATTGCTTCCTGAAGGCTGGGAAAATATAAGAGATCCCAAGAAAACCTTATGATTCCCTAAAGAATAGGAAATAGGATAAGGGACGACCTCAAGTCCTAAGAAGGACTCTTTTCCCATATCCAAAATAGGTTGTTTCTTCATATGGAAATATTTCCGAAGGGATGCAAGATGAAAACAATGTTTCTCTATGGTGTGAGTCTTTGATTTCTCTGGAATGACTATGTACTGGTATCCGTCTAAATCCGGGGGAAAAAGTGGCTGAAAGTTTTCATAGAACAAATCTGTATCCCCAAAAGGATATGCATCACAACTCCCAAAGGATGACTGAAGATCACTCTGATTATGCTGCGACAAGTCATCCTCGAATGGGCATAACAAATCTGTAACCATATCATTATCATGATACCAATCCTCCGAATCATATACGCATGAATACCAGTCTTCTAAAGATGACAACTCAACCCCTTTTTCTTGAGAGCTACCCTCAATGTTGTAAATGGGGTCTCTATAAAAAATGAAGTGACTAAAATCCCATGCGTTTCTCCCGGTCTGTATGAAAGTGTCTATATGCTCATCAATCATATCCAAGGTTTTTTTCATAAAACCATTAGTGTGACTAAAAATGACGATCTCTTTGTCTTCGTGTGTAGGAAGAAAGCAAGGCTAAAAGACTTCATTTTGTCAAGTGGGACAATGGAAACCGATGTCTCATCTGGGTCTTCATCATTGAGATCTTCTTCTGCAGTAGGTGGTTGATACTTTTTGTCAGTTTTCCATTCCTCATCTATTGTCTCGTCATTCATCGAAAAACCTTTTATTCAAAGAGAATGTTTGAACTCTTGGAAAGTATCTTGCAAATTATGAGTAGTTGGCCGATAATGCTTGAGAAATTATTCAATGAGCTTTGCAGAAGATGTGATACTTTTCAGAGTACATGAGTGTGCAAACCAACTCCTTTGAATTGATTCCAGTGAAGATACACAAATTTTCATCAACACATCTTCATGTAGCACATTGAAGCTTGAAGCATACTTCATATAATTCACGACATGGGTGACTGCTAGAGTTGGATCACCATTAAGTTTAGGGAAACTTGCCCTCCATTCCATAGAGAAATGATTTGGATATCCAGGGATATTATGAACATCAATAGAAGGGTACACCGTATGGAATGTCCATGGTAAGTCCCGTGAGGCCATGGTTCCATTACTTAGGGTAATCCCTTAATGGAGTTGCAAGATGAATTTTATGAAAAACTTATCAAGGGTGGAAGGGTAACGTCCTTCAAGTGGAGTCGCCAGACAAGATAGGGTTAAAGGATTTGGGATGGAAACTTGACAAAGTGTCGTTATGAACAAAAGAGGATTCAAAATCCTCCCCGAAAATGACGCCAAAGTGTTATCACACAAACTGTAGGTTGGGAAAAGCTCGACCGAATCCACAAGATGACGATAACGGTGGGAGAGTTTACCCACTGTCACCTTAGATAAACCCTCCCCTTGCTTTAGTGAAAGAAGAATCCAACACAAGGGGGGAGTCCCGAGTGACCTTAGGGGTAATTGAGATGAAAAGTGAGATGATGGAAGTGATTCCCCTATAGGTCAAGTTGCTAAGTGAGAAATGGCTTGATAACGAGTCTCGAGGTTGGTATATGGTTTCCAAGTGCTTGAGTACTTGCGAAAGATGATTGTACTTGCCCAAGACACAAGAAAAGACAAGTATACAAGCTTAAGGTTAAGTGGAAAAGCAAGTTAAATTTGTTGTCCCTATTTCTAGCAGTCAACTGAGATATATATCAACAAGTAAATGATTGTTAAAGCTGCTAACAAGATGCTAAAAGTCAAGTAAATGATGCAAGAGATAAGCTAGCAATTACTAGTATAACTCATGTATGAAAGCATAAAACTTTAACAACAAACTATGGTTGTTACAAACAAGTATTGTAGAGATATTTTATCATCTTTATGTCTGTAGAAAACAAGTGTTACTACAAAAAATTCTAACCACCAAAACTTGCAAGTAAACCACCCAAAATAATCATAAGAACTAGTAGATTAACTTGGTAGCTTTCTAGGAAAATTTGATGGTTAGAACACGAGAAAAATTTAGAAATTATGGAGTGATTTGTTGTAGCCCTAATGGATGTATCTTTAAGCTATTACAACAACACTAAATCCTTGGAGAAACAAGACGCCCGAGTGGCCTTGACAAGGTTTTAACATGTAGAAAAGATTCCAACTTAAACGATTTCAATATCTCGTAATTCTACGTATGCCAATGCAATTATTTTATTTCTCCAATGCAAGAGATTAGTGCTTTTAACTATTGGGTTATGGAGTCTTTAAAATGAAAGAACTAGTTGTGTTACTTCCTTGGGGGTGTAAGGCCCTTTACTCCCCAAGGAAAACAAAAATAGCTAGGGAAAAACCTAGGAGGGTGTAAACCCTTTTATTTCTCCTAGTATTCCCTTATGCAACAAATTGTTCTAAGATTGGGCTTAGTGGGGTTGTATGCCTTTATACTCCCAAAGAGCTTAGCAAATTAACCTTGTAACTAAGAAAAGAAACAATAACAAGAGATACTCTTTACTTGGTCCAAGCATTAACAAGATAAACTCCTTTTAACCAAAAAAATCCACCATAAAAGCAAGAAATAGTCTCCAAGAAAGATAGAGCCTTACTTCTTCATCCAATAGCCAAAGAAAACCATACCAAGAGATAGTAGCAAGAGAGATAGATGAAAATTTCCAATTAGGGTGCAAATTTCATCCAAGTATCCTCTCCAAGATGGGAGAGTTATGGTATAATGACAAGAGTTTGATCTCTATTTATACAAATCCTCCTAAAAGTATTTTTCCACTTAATTTTAGGGTAACCACAAAGTGAGGGGTCAACAACCCTTACTTTTACCCTTTACAATATTAAAATCCAATTTAACCCTAAAAATGCACATAAGAAGCCCTAAAGATGACCTCAACCCTCTCTAGGGTGACGTTTTGACATTGTTAGGTGGGCGCTGATATTGGAGATGAATCGTTGGGCCTCCAAAGGCTCCTCCCTCATGTGCTAGGCCCATCTCTATCATGCAAGGGGTCTTCTTCCTTTAAAAATGCCAAGTGTCCATCTCCACCACCAAACCATAGCCCTAGGGTGACGTCAAGCCCTCCAAGTGTGACATTTTGGCCTCAAGAAGAAAAACGTTTGGCTTTTGAGGGCTAGGTGAGGTCCTCCAAGGTTCCTCTCAAGCCTCCAAAGGATATCATCATCGTCTAGTTGTGTGGGTCATGATATCCATCCTGTGGGATTCATGCCCTAAGGAAGCCCAAGCTAGGCTTGTTCTTCCAAAACTGTCCACCAACTAGGTTTTGCAGAGACAATGAATAATCCCTTCAAGGATATCAAGTCAAATGCATCAAAAATCGCCTCATCAAACTAAACAAGTGCTCAAAGACGCTATGCAATTTGCCAAGTTTAGGTATGGGAGGGTTGACAATGCGACCTATTGGGTGAATCATACCTCAAGTTTAGGAGTGTTTCCCAAGTGGACCCCTCTCTAGGTTATGTGGAGAATGTGACATGGATGGGGGCAAGACTTTTGGGAATGAGGTTCATGACATACAAGGGATCACAGTGTCTCATCTATGGGTGCCTTTGTAGAGGGTGTGCCGCACCTTCATTTTCAATGCAACCTTTTTCCAAGCTTATATATTTCCATTAATTAATTAAGGTCCAAACAATGGGTACTCCCTATGGGTTAATTGATTAGCTTGGGGGGCAGTACCACAGTGTCACTTGAAAGGAGAGGTACACAGAGTACCATGGGGGTATAGTCTACCTTGTAATGCATTTGTGTAGATCCATCAACAAGTGGGGCATTTATATATATGTGTCTTCTTTTGCAAGTCTTTGATTTTTTAGGAGAAACATTTCATTGTTCTCAAGACCTCTTTGGGTGAGCATATAGAAGGTTCATAATATGATTTTTATCTTTTTCCAGCTACATTCCCTCTGGGATTTCATCCCCTTCTTCCAATGAAATGAGGGGCAATACCTCCTTGGGGTAGTACACCCGAAAATCCCAAAATATAAGGAGGCAAGGGGATGGAGTGTGGAAAGTGGCAAGTATGATCGGGAATGGCACAATGACTTGTCAAGGGGACCTCCCCGTAGCAAACCCATCCCTAAGGGTGACCACTTACCAGGGCACAATGTCAACCTCCAAGGTGAAACAAGGCAAAGAGCATAACTTCCAAACATATGTTACATAATAAAAAACAACTTTAAATGCAACACACTCAAATGCCTCAAATATTGAAATGACACTCACCATAATACCTGGCTTGTACCTCATGGAGAAAAACCCAATGTCTTCCAGAAGCAAGTTGATGTGGCTAATACCATCATGATGAATATGAGATCTATGGTGGGGAGGCAGGCCTTTATCTGTGCAAGTGGAATCTATCAGGAATCTGTCTCCTGGTACTCCACGTTTGCAACCTGAGGGCCTCAAGACATCATCTCCTTAGTCATCCCTAGGAAATGAGGATAACCGTTTGCTTGCTGTAGATAGGAGGGAACTCTCTCAGTTTTGGGTGGATTTGGAGCTTCAGGGACCCCTAGGAGCACCCCTTTCATAAATAAACTCATTGAAAGATCATAAAGACTTGTGATCTCCCTTTGTGAATGATCACATGTCATCTCAAAAATTATATTGTAACCTTCATCAATAAAATCAGTGGGCTACACAATGCCTAGTCTTCATCCCCTGTGGGGGATCGATGTCCTTTTGTGTGATTGACAATTTTACAAATTTTTCTTATGATTTCATTGCTCACTAAGTTAAAAAGATAAAATAAACCATAAAATCAATCACAACACCGCATAACATTAGTTTAGATTTCAATTTCTTAGATAAATTTAGTGTATTTTTCATTTTCTAGATTAGTTTCAATTTCAACATTTTATGTTTCTGCAATTTCAAAGTTGGAATAAATCATCCCCTCATTGTCCCCTAGTATTTCTCTGATCCCTTGCGAGCCTAGCTTGATCTGGGGGACCCATCAACACGGGGATTGGTCAATGAAGAGTATTTTTAATTAGGGAAATTCATTAGTTTCTATTTTTCGATTGGGACAAATGCATTGAGTCTTGTGTGTGAAGTTAGGTGGGCCTTCTCAGAGCTAAGTTCTCCCTATGTTGGATCTCCGAGATTACTCTTTGTCTTTGTTAATTGTGTTGAACTTGTGTGTGTGAAGTCAGAGGGATACTCTCCCTATTGGACTTCCGACATAGTTATTCACAACCAACTTGAGGGATAGCCTCTAAAGGGCCAAATCTAGATTAAATTTGCTTTATTGTTTTCACTTTGCACACATATCACACAATGGATTTCACTCACAAAAACCACTCCACAATAAGAACACTTAACGAAACTCATCAAGAGCACTTCAATACATTCTCAATTCTTGCAACAACAACTTTACTTATTGGCACTGGTCTCCATTTCACTTTTCTTATTGTCATTTACTTGTGAGTATCAACATTTTCTTTCATTGTGTATCTCTCATTGTAAGTAATTTATATGCTTTGAATATCTTCATTATAAGAAATTCTATTTATATGTCATATATGCCGTTAGTGTAGATCTATTATGTATCTTGCTCTTGCTTTCATAAACTTCTAGAATAATAATTGTGCTTAGATTTTAGTTTGAGCTTTAGATTCTTTTATTAGGGACTACCCCCTTGGCTTCACTAGGAGTTGGCCTAGACGAAGGAGTTGAGGATCAGGGGACAAAACTTTCACTCGAGACTTGTCCCCAAGGACACATCTAGTGGATTGTGTTATCCCCATTTTGTGGATAACTAAGGAGATTATGTCTCGAGGCCCTCAGGTTGCAGATATGGAGTGCTGAGAAGACTACATAGCCAACAATACCATTTTTCATAGTTGGGAAACTCTCTCACCACCATAGATGGTCACAGATTTCCAGATGGCATCCACCACATCAGCTAACTTCCAGAGGGCAGTGGGCCTTGCTCCATGAGGTACAAGTCAGTATTATGGTGAGCATGATTTCAATATTTAAGACAATTGTGTATGTTGCATCTTATATTTCTCTAGATTTCATGATATATGCTTGGACATTATGCCTTTTTCCCTGCTTCACCTTGGCGGTTGACATTGCGCCCTAGTAAGTGGTCTTCCTTGGAGATGGGTTTGCTACTAGGAACTCCCTTAAAGAGCCATCATACCATTGCCGACCATACTTACCACTTTCCATCATTGTTCCCCTCCATTTTCTTATCTCTTGGGATTTTAGGGTGTATTGACTCAAGAAGGGGTTGTACCTCATTCTATGGGAGGAAGGGGATGAAGGCCCAGAGGGATTGATGTTGGGTAAAAGATAAAATCCTTGTATGAACCTTCTAGATGCTTCGCCCAGGGATCACCTAAGAAAGAAGTGAAACACTTATCTTTGAGTAAAGGGGACCCACAATTTAATAAAGAATGCTTAAAAGGTTAGTTGAAGGATGGAAGGTCTCATCACGAGCTGAGCTATCACATCCATGAATATCTAGTGGTATGACATTGCCATCATCTAGTCACCAAACCAGGGTAATTTCTCTTAGTTACATGGATGAGATAATGGGGGTCTCATCACGAGCCAACTTTCTCATTTCCACTAGGTGTTTGTGGGTGACATTGCCATTATTTGGTCATCACGCCAGGGCAGTGTTCTTCATGTAGATTTTAACCTTGTACAATATTTACTAAAAACAATTTTTCAGTAAAAGAACAGAAAAGATACAATGGAAAATACAAACATTACACATAGATTTCCCCCCTAGAAACCCAAACCGGGAAAACAAACATATTCTATATTCATTCATAGTGATATATTGTTTACAATACAATATACATATAGGAGTCAACGACATCCAAAACCCTAACCCAATTACCTGGATTAGTCAACAACCATAATTCCTTAATCAGAAATAGAAAACCATCGACAAAAAACCATGTGTCGAAAAACTGCCCAACAATGGACACACAAATCGAGGCAACACAAAAAATAAAGAAAAAATGTGACATGTTTCTCGAGGCAAAAAAATTGAAAGAATATAACACATACCAAACACTTCAACCTTTCCTTAAAAGATATGAAAGAATAAAAGAATGGCAAATAATGGGCTTGGAAAAAGTGTACTGCGGACGAAGGTACCACACACCCTCTACAAAGGCACCCATGAATGAGACACTACGACCCCTTGTATGTCATGAGCCCTATTCCCATTAAGTCTTGACTCCAACCACTTCACCCACTTTTCATGCTTTAGAGAGGGATCTCTTGGAAACTCTCCTTGACCTAGGGAAAGATATACCCAATATGACACCTCATCTACCCTCCCATATTCAAGCTTGACAAGTCACATAGTGTCTTTGAGCAATTAATTGTTTGATATAGTAATCTTTGATGCACATGCTTAGGTGGCTCTTTATTGATTGGATTGACTTATCATGATGTTATGACTTGAGATCCTTGGAGGGCATGCTCATTTATCTTTGCATGACCTATTTGGTGGACAGTTTTGGGAGAACTAGCCTAGATTGGGCTTCTATGGGGCTACAAGCCCATAGGTTGGATGCCAAGGGTCCACATGCCAGATCACAGAGATGAAATATTAAAGACCTAGAAGATGATCTTGAATACCTATCCCAACCCTCACATGCCAAAC
The DNA here is from genome assembly GCA_009831015.1 of Picea engelmannii. Lineage (NCBI taxonomy): Eukaryota > Viridiplantae > Streptophyta > Pinopsida > Pinales > Pinaceae > Picea > Picea engelmannii. Next base: position 1,056,145 of record ML777159.1, read on the forward strand.
GATTTTCCCAGGATGGGCAAAACATCTTCTTTTTGAACTTGACGTCATATTTTGGGGCTATGGTTTGGTGGTGGTGTTGCCACTCTTTGACCCATGGATGTTTTGAGGAGTATGAGGCTAAGGCCATGAGGATATTGCATAGATGCTTGACATGTGGCATTTGGAGGCCTACCATAGCTTCTCCAACAACAACGACTTGTCCCAAGTGGCAAACCGTCCCTTAAAGGGGCGCCGTCAATGTAAAATTTGGGTTTTATTTGTGCAAAAGTGAAATTTTTAATGAATTTTTTAATATTGCTTTGTTAAAGGGGGAAAGATTAGGGTTGTTGACCCCTAGTCTTGTGGTTTACCCCTTAATATGTGGACAAGTCACCTTGGTGACATTTTGTATAAATAAGAGATCATAAGATTTCATTTAGATATAACTCTCCCTCTTGTGAGAAGACCCGATCTGAAATTTTCTCTACACTTGGCTTCTTTTGTCTCTTGTGCACTTGTTTATGTCTATCTTGATGAATGGTTGATGGAGGAGTGAGTCGCTAGCCTTGGATGAATGGTTTCTAGCTTTTATGGTGGATTGTCTTTGCATCTTTCTTGATTTTGGTATGGTCATTCACTCTTATCCTATCATTTTTTCAAGTCAAGGATTGTTGTGCTAGGAGCTAAGTGGGAAGTAAGAGCATTTACACCCCCACTCTAGTCTTCATCATTTATTGCTTGAAGTTCATTGATGTTGCAAGGGTTCGTTTGAGGAAGTAAGAGGATTTACACTCTCATTATCAAACCCTAACTAGAGATACTTGCCTTGGGAAGTAGGAGGATTTACACCTCCAAGGAAGTAACATCTCTAGTTCATTTACTTGACTCCATTAACCCAATTTTTAAGGCACTAGTCATTTCTTTTTTGCATTGGAGATATAAAATCATTGCCTTGGTAGATGTTGAATTTTGTCTTTTGAAAGCTCTCTTTCTTAGAGTTGGTTTTCCACATTGAGAGGACTCTTGCCCTACTAGTGCGTCCCCTCTCTCCCACTACTTTAATTGTTGTTACAAACATTAACCTACAACCATTAAGGCTACATAACCCTAGTTACTAACTCTCTCTCAACTCCTAAACTAACCCTAGACTAGATCTTAAACTTTACTCTACTAACTAGGGAACATATTTTGGATTAATTGTTGGCATATTTTGATGGTGTAATTTGCTGATAAAAGTGAATGAAAGATACAACCATAAGGCTGCAATTTTCTGCTGGAAGTACATGTTATAACAACTTGCTTTTTTCAGCCTCAAAGTGCCATTTCTCAGTCATAATTGATTGCCATATTCATTGATGATATTGATGATTGATCTTATGCTTTACATGTTGATTTGAATGTATTACTTGTTGATATAAACTGTCATCTACTTCTGCAAATTAGGGACATCAATATTAACTTACTGATACACACTAACATATATCATTGCAAGTTGGATATTTTTGTGTCTTAGGCAGGTACAATCATCTGGAAAAGTACTACACCTTTGGGGAAACAATCACTTGACTTACAAGGCATCTCTTTCCACATATCACTCCACTGAGACTTGACTTCTAGGGGTTCCACTTCCACATCCATTCATCTACATCTCATTCCCCCTAGGGTCATCGAGAGCTTCTCCCTAGAGTGACCTAGTCACCCTTGAAGTGCGGGACCAACATCGAGGTGACATTGGGTGTAGGATTCCCTAGTTTTATCTATTGATTTTGTGGTTGGGTCGGGATTTGTCCAACCTACAACTTGTGCTATAACATTTTGGCGTCGTTGCCGAGGAAGATTTTGAATCTTCTTCGTACTCTAACGACACTTTGGTATGCTATCCCAAATACTTTCCTTTAACTTCCCCGGCGACTCCACCTAAGGGACGCTCCCTTTCCCTTTTCCTTGATGAGGTCATCTTGAAGCTCATCTAGCGACTCCACCTTCCCAAAACCCTTCCTTCTCCAAACCTTTTTCCCCTAGGAGGTTAAATCCTTCTAATTTTTACCAAAGAAGGCCTCCTCTCAAGTCTCCCATTGTTAAAACCCTTTCCCATAATACCCTTCCTCTTGTTCCAATGGCTCTCCCTTGAGAAAGAGACCTCTACAAACCCATTAACATGGCCAATATCCAAGGTTACTCTAATAAAATGCCAAAAGAAGTCAACAAGTGGTTGCCAAAGTTCTCAGGAAACAATGTGATAACTTTTGAGGACCACATTTATGTCATGGGCTGGGACATGGACAGTGCAGGTATTGAACATGAAGATGTGGCCATGCGGTTATTTTCTTCATAATTGACTGAAGAATCCCTTGATTGGTTCATAGGACTCCCTGATAATCATCTCAGGTCCTATGATGTTTTTTCCAACTTATTCAAGAGTAGATGGTGGAAAAAGGTAGACGGTGGAAAAAGGTAGATGGTGGGACACTTGGGACTCAGTTAAATCAAGTAAAGAAAAAGAGAATGCAACAGTAAGGGAATTCATTACCATATTTGACAGGTTGTCCAATCAAATTCCAAAATATCACCGTTCTACAACATCATCAATTCGTCTCTTTTATATGAATGATTTTGAAGGACAGTTACGATACATTCTCAAAGATAAAAATACCACATCATTGGAAGAGGCTAAAGAGTTCAGTATCGACATTGAAGAGAATCTTCTTGATTCGAAAATAGAACCTTTTCAGTACCCTTGTGCCAAGGAATAAACAAGAACGAAGGTTTCCAACAAAAGTATTCCTGATCCGATTGCTCTCTTGACTCAGAAGATAGACTAAATGAATACTTAGTTTGTCCAGGTGCAAAATCAACTTATGAACGATATCACTACAGTGGAAATAAATCAATCTGCTCCTAGACCTCTGTTTGCCAGACAACAGAGAGATACCACCGGTTGGAAACCAAGACCTCAATAAGAGGCAAAGGCCCTAGATACTTTAAAACATGTTGGGACAATTGATATAGAAGCTTGGTGCTTCCCATGCCAAGAACCCCACAGAGAAGATGAGTGCCCCCCGACGAGACGAAGATTATCCTAACGATATAAACACACTGAGAACAACATTATGATGAATCTCTGTCTCCAAAAGCACAATACTTCTGTATTAATTCATAATAATGTTCATAGAAATTGATACACAGTACAATAGTGAAACAATAGCTTCACTAGCAGAAAATCGAACCCTTTCATTGTATTTTCCATCAGTTTCTCTAGAAATCTTACCTACTAAGCTCAAAGATTCGATCCCTCTAAATCCCAAAATAGTAAACAATTACAAAGGATAGAATTAGTTTAACAACTTTGCTGATTTCTAGGATTTAATATGGAACAACTGCCAATTGTCTCAAATAACTGAAGTGACTGGAGGATTTGTTGATTGGAAATAATTGCAAAGGATCTCAAAGGTGCCACTTGGAGGTATGCTCAACTGATCCCTACTTAAACAGGAGGAATTGTTAATACTCGACCTCTACTCAAATCTGGACTTTTCATATAACTGCCTTCGCTCTTCTAGATGCTGCAATTCAAACTTTATATGCTCGATATGCTTATCCCTTAATTTTTCTACCACTTCCTAATTTGAAAGGTTCCAATCAGTTCTCCAATTGTATCCTCGAAATGACCAATGGTTCCTTTAGTACATATATGGTGAGAGATTACATGGAAAAAGGAAACCAAGGACTGTACTGAGACAAATGTTCTATAAACAATTCATCCAGCGCCTGCATGGAGAAGAGAAAACTTTCGTAGCGCTTTTCCACCCTCTGGTTTCATAAACATATTGTAGCTTCATTTGAAAATCTCCTTGACAGTTGTGAGCTCCATGGCTTTCATCTAGACACTCGAGCGATATGACAATTACGTCTAGCACTACAAATTTTAATGTATTCCTCAAATTCAAAGATGAGACTGTGAGATGGTATTCATAAGGAAAAATATTCGACCATTTTCCTGTGTCAACACTTATGATGTGTGGAATCATAAGAACCAAAACCTTGTCGACACTTATGATTTAACACCCGACATCCTCCTCGGTGCTTTAGATGTTGGCATCTGGATTTTCATTGATAGTTTACAGGTGTGAGCATTGTGTTCGACAATTAAATTAGGCACCAAGCATTTGAAAATAACTGGTAAATGATTTTTTCGCAGTGCTCTCATCTTTGGGTGTTTATTTATTTATTTTTTATTTTGTTGTTAATTTTTCGTCGAGTAGGATATATCCCACATGGTTTGAGTGGAAAAGTATCACGGTGTCTATATACGCCAACCTTTCTACCATGCTTCCACGAGTTGAGCACTTAGAACTTCCCTTTGTGGGCTGTTTTTCGGTAAGCCCAAATTTTATGAAATAATAAAAGTCTATAAATCTTAAGAAAAAGAACCAAGAACCATCATTCATAGGTTATTTATCATTTTTATTAACATTTCAGTTTGAGTACTATGACCTAATCCATAAGATATAACCTCTTTCGGAGTGGATTCTTGGAGTGCCTTGAATCCATTCATGAGACCCAAAAAGACCCGAAAATTTGTTCAACAAAAATATTACTAGCTACACTTATAATATAA